>CM067491.1:20913911-20954555 GCA_034552555.1 Semaprochilodus insignis
ACACACACACACACACACACACACATACATATATATATATATATATATATATATATATATAGGATGTCCTTTTTATTAGTAATAGACATGTGACTAGCAACCAGGTACAAACCAGCAATTTGGTACATCCAGTTTAACACTATTAAATATAAAGGTCCCAAAAATAGTTCTTTGATGTGATACCACAGAGGATCTACTTTTGGTTCCCTGATAAACCATTCAGCTTTATAAATGAAATGTGTGAGAACAAACAATGCTTCATCAGAACCTCCACATACTGTAAATGTTCTGGTTTGGTTTCATTAAAGGTTCATTCATGAACCTTTATTTTTAAGAGCGTACCCCATTTTTTTTTTGGAGATTTCTTGCAACACAGTTGCTGCCATTCTCACCTGTTCCTGTCCTAGGATGAGGACTCCGTCAGGTTTGATAGGATGCCATGGGGCCAAGTTCTCCCCTGAGCCTAGCCTCTGACCATCCTGGTAAGCCTCCCACAGACCGTCTCTGGTGGTCCAGGTGATACAGATGTGGTGCCATCTCCCGTCACTCAAAGACAGAGGCAACTGTGCCACCTCCATGGGATAAAAGAGTGAGATAGTGACCATTTTTGTCAGCATCAGACTTGGAGTTGTAGATTTTTTATGTTTAGTGGTGACCACATGCCTTCTAATTGCGCTTTTAAAGGAAACTCTGGATAAAACAAAAGGTGTAACCTTACATCTGTAGTTGATATGTGTATTTGCCTCATATAGTTGTGCCACAGTAGTCTTGAGAGTGTGATTTTCCAATTTTAAAACTAGGAAACCATTCAGATTATATATTTTGAAGGTGAGAGGAACTTTTTGAAAAAACAGCTGTTGTTACAACTGCAGCTGAACTGCTGTTTATACTACTCTATAATTTTTCCACTTGCAGGCCAATGCAGAAGGAGGATAGATAGCTTATGTTACTGCTAGGAAGCCAAATATTGTGCTTGTATTTAATAGCCTCAACTCAACTCAATTTCTTCTTCTTCTTTATAGCTGTGGGGGACAGGGGATGGTTATATATGACGTATTTGCACAATGAAGGGTGGGAAATGTACTGATTAAATGCAAAAATGTCACAAAATCTTAAATTCTGTCACACTGATGAGGCGGAGGGATGTTATACCGTGGTACAGAATCAGAATTCGATTTAACATGACAATAACATATTTAAAAACAAATAACCTATAACATATAACTAAATAACATATTTAGTTTTACACCCAAATACGCCTTTAACCCTAGGAACTGCTATACAAACAAAAGTTTTACAGTATGTGAAAATGCCACTTGCCCTTTAAAATGTGTCAATTCATGACGAACAGAAATGGTACTATTTCAGAAACACATCTTTAACAGGAATGCTGTCATAAAAATAGACTGCTTACTTTGTCATTGATGAGCAGCTCCATGGGGTTGTTTCCCCATTCAATCAGCACAATCTCATTGGCCTGCCCAGGTACCCCATAGGAGAAAGGGGTCCCAATGCCAGGGCTGGCGCTAGACTTCAGCCACATACACACAGTGAAGGCATACATTTCTGGCAGGCTCTTCTTCATTCTTCCAAATAGGTAGTTTGTGCGCAGAGGTAAGGAGAGTTTGAAATCCTCAGGGGACCTGAAGCCAGTGTTACCTGCAGACCAAGGGTGTGAATTAGTAATGGATCACCTCCGGAGTGAATGGGTTTTTTTAGGAACATCAACAAAAGAGGCTTTAACTCTTTCAGTGCCATGTAGTTCCAACCTCCCTCACCACGCAAAAGAACACTCAACAGAAGTAACATCACAGCTCAAACACTAAATTCAATTCAATCATTTTACCTGTGACATCGCACTGAAACATTGAACATTCAATAAACCTCAATAGTCAACCTAAAATCAAAGCATTTTTGTTAGTTTGGTCAAGGAATGAATCTAAGAGGTGAATGTAAGGGTAAATGTGACAAAGGCTGTGTCGAAAACAGAAGGCTGCTAACTCAAAGCACTGCTAATGTTGTCTCATAATAGGTCAGTGCCTAAGACGGTAGCCTTGGGATAAAGGAACCTGCAGCTGAGCTGCATTTGAGATGTGCTTCAAAGTCAGCACAATGTTGGCAAGCTACCAACAGCTCACGGCTAGCCTATAGCGTTTAGTTGTCTTTAAAGAACACTCACATACTGAACATTTTATTATGCTTCAGAGGCTAAGCTTCATACCCTGCTGAAAAACAGCTCATACAAGTATGAATTCCATGCTGGACTATACTGGTCTATAGGGGTTTACACTGGTCACCCAGCACCTCAGAAGGCAGAATCTTACACATTTGTGCATGAGTGTCTTGCTTCTTGTTTCAGAATAAATGGTATGCATTGATGTTACTACACCCCTGTAGTTGGACTGAGTGCCAAAAGATTCTGCAACAAGGCTGCAATTATAAAGGGAAAAGGCAAAAACGGGAATGAAACAAGCTTTTTATCTGTTTAAGCAGTACTTGGCAGTCTTGTGGTCATTGTTTCTCCTTTCATAACTTCAAAATCTACAGAGCTAACTGCCTAAACTTCCTTTGTGGAAAAAAATGGTTTTGGTTTACAGTTAGACAGAATATCACTGAATGAAAGATAAATATTCAACTAATGAGTAGTCCATACCGTATGAAAGTATGGTATGATTTTGACGTTTGTGTTTCTTTAAAGAGGATACGGCCACACACTCTTAGTGAAGTCTGTCTGCCTTGCTGTAATTCTTGTTAAAGCTAACGGCTCTGTTCTGTTATTTATTATTTCTGGAGTTCTGTTGGCTTGAATGCTTGACACTGAATAAAAGCTGGGAGACATCAGAGTGCTCCAGTGTGGAAAAATAAGGCGTTGTAGCGGGTATTAGCTTAGAGCTTTTGGCACTAGCCCTGGAGCTAAGGAGTAAAAGTTCCCATATTCATCCGGAAACTAAAGAAAGGTAACAGCATCATTAAAAACGTCATTGTTTGCTATAAATCATTCAGTCTTTTCACTTATTCGGCCAAACACCGAAAGTGGATTTTTTGCCTTTTTTTCATTTTGTCAGGGTGCTGACATCGGATATATGATTTTAACTGTTGTGTAATGCTGAATAAAGTGAATGAGGAAGACAGTGTGGAAGACTGAGGGTTAATGATTTTGAGGTCCTGAAGACACACATCAGAAACACAGCTGCATCTGAATAGATGTAAATACCTTTCTCCAGGTCAGAGATTCTGTTCATGAGGGAGTTGAGGGTGTTATCAGTGCGCTGGCGATGGGCAGCCGTCTCATTATACAGTTGTGATTTCTCTTCCTCCAGTTCATTGACTTTCTTCAGCAGCTGGCTCTCCAGGTCACCCAGCCTGCGCTGCAGCAGGTCTCGCAGTTCGTTGGGAAACTCAGCTCCAGAGAGATTGGCTCGCATCTGCTGTTGCTGTTGGAAAGAAAAAAGATCATTATGGTGGAACCGTACTTCCAAGCCATTCAGAAAGCTTTACATTTAAGAGTGATATGAACGTTGGACTATGGACACATGGTATACCCAACATACATTATTCCTTGGATAAGGTATGCAGAATGATGGTGTGCACAGTTTAAACAAATAAATGTGAAGAAAGATCAAGTCAAGATATCATTTTGGGATCACAATCAATATAAGAATTTTTGTTTGGGGATATTTCATACAAAACAATTTGGCTATACGGCAGGAATCACAACAGCACAATGATGCTTCAATATATGCTATGCTGAAGTTTAAGTCTGCATGTAAACGTTTTAGTTTGAGCGTCTTGAGCAAAACAGGAAACTAGGACCTAAATGAAAGGAGGATTTGCCAAGACTAATGTGGATAATCTGATCTGGAATCTGATCTATGCCACTGGACATTACTGTGAAAAAGACTAACATGATATATTTTCATCTCATATATCACTCAGCATTTCCGAGTAGTGTACTGCAGAGGTGGACTGACATTTAATTGGCATTAGATACTTTGTTCACTAATTAGGGTGGCATAAGTGACTTTGCCAGAAGGGTAAGGGATATAGATAGACTAACAGGCGGGATAATCCCTGCAAATCCCCAACGCCTCCGCTTAATTACCCAAAACGCAAAGTACTCAAACATAGTAAACACCGTTTGCAATACAAATGCAGATCTATGGCAGGAAGCTGAGGATAGTTTCTGGAAGCAATGAATCATGTTTGTAAGTGTGGAGCTGTGTATTATTATTGGATAATTACTGGATATTACAGATCTGCATTAATAAATATTGGTATCAGGAAAGAATCAGCAAAAAAATCTAAATTAAAAAAAAAAAAAAACAGGGAAAAAAGAACAAGTCTCATTAAATCCTGTGATAAATCTAGCTGGAACAGCACACATTCACATTGAGGGAAGCTATATTGTTAGATGTTGTTTTTGGTTAGGTTGGTGGAGTGTTTCAGAATGCTAGTCTGTTTTGGATGAATAGCTTCAGTGAAATGATTTAATTGCAAATAAGGCATTTAAAGCTTAGCAGTGTTATACTGACAGCAGCTAATTATCAACTTCACAGTCATATGCAATACCCCGATTAAAGTATCTTTGGTTGATGCTTTAAATGAAAACTCCACAGTAAAAACGTATCAGTTAAGTATGACATTAATCACAGTTAAGTATGACATTTCCTGCTAATACCAGAGCAAAACCTATCTATCTATTTATACATTTATCCATACATACATTTATTTATCTACATGTACGTAAAGGTGCCAAGAAGGGTTCTTTGAGAGTGTTGCGAGAGTTTAATATATGGTTCTACAGAGAATCTGTCTGTCACTGGGCGGTTGAGTTATAGAACAATCATAATTGACTTTCTGGTCTCGTGACAAACATCAAAAGCGGTGCCGCCAATAATCCATACCTCTAGATTCTGTAAGCGGTCCTTGAGGCTCTGCATGGTCTTCCCGAGGGTGTCGATGGTTTCGTTTGGATCTCTGGGCACGTCGTCCATCGTATCTTTACTGCTCCTCCACGAGCCAGAGTCATCAGAGGCGGATTCACACCTGGAAAGTTTATAGGTCAGCTCCTTGATGGTCCCCAGCTGGTTTACTATCGTCTCCTTTTGCTGCAGGATGGTTTCTCTCAGCTGCATGACCGTGTTCCTCAGTTCCTCTTCCTGAGCCGTAGTGCTCTGGACGGACGCGGGCTGGATGGGGCAGCTCGTGTCCTTGCCAATGGGAACAGCCGTGCAGAGGAACCGGTCCCCCTTGTCTCCTTGTCCGTGGACGGCTTGTATACTTGCGAGCGTGAAGATGCTCGTCAGGAGGACCACAAGCGTCATTTTCAGAAAGGAAGTATTTCTTTCTGAAGTTCTGCTTAAACTCGCGCGAGTGGAGCGAGGTGTTCGTTACAGCGACACAGAGTAGCATACGCGAAGAAGAGGTCGAGGTTAAGAGTTCTTTTACTCAGACTGCTCCATCCAGCAAGCCTCTGGAGTCTTCAGGCCAATCACGCACGAGCTGTTTACCATCTCTCAGAGCGGCCAACAAGCGAGACTTCCCCTTCTAGCTCGCGGAGCATCGCGCGCGCTGTGCTGAAAGAAAAGCGACTGACTGATTAGCGCCGCGCGCTGATTGGCTGTAGTATTTACGTCACCAGAACTTTAATAGTAAACCTATACGGTCAGTCCTGATCATGGATCGGAAGTACAGCAGTTAAACTCATCGTCGGGTATTTACTAGACATGGAAAAAAGCACACAGAAACTATATTTAAACAAACTTTGCGTGATGATAAGGTAAAAACTACTCAATTAAACCTGAAAGCATGTAACTGAAAATGTAAACAGTCTTACGGAGTCCTGAATTTGAACAGTTTAATGTTTTATTAACACACAATATTGAAATTTTGAGATGTATCACTCACTCCTTGGTCCATACAGTCCACCTATGAAAACCATAAGCTGCAAAAAACAGCTCGTTGTGATTTCAGTGTAGTACTGTAATAGAACACACCTCAACTCAGTTCCTGATTCATTTTTAATAATGTTTAGCAGTATACTGACACAACAGTCATCCATTTATTACATTATTCAAGTTACTAAGAGAGCACTAATATGTAAAATGACACAGTCCGTTGAATTCATCCTCTACACAGTCCCTCCTCCTCCAGCTTACTTACCAGTCTGAAGATTCCTTGCGAGTTCAGCTTCAGACTTCACCAGTGTTTACTCTTGTTTTGCTGCTATTTTTGTCTCTTGGGGTGACAACTGCAGATACATTGGGCCAAAATAAGAATAGTTATGTCCTGGTCTCATGTTGAGAAGGAACTGTTCAAATTAACGAGAGCTTAGTGACGTTTGTTGACCTGTATGAGGGTGAAACTCTCAAACTCTCAAACTAATAACTTATCTTTGAATTTATTATTATTTATATTATTATTATTATTTCTCTGTATGTCTTTTCCTCATATGTGAGTGTACCACTGACCATTAATATTGTCATTATTAAAGTCCTACTATTGGTATCTAATTGTAACTACTAACTCTATGCTATACCTATTGTGAAGAACCTTACAGGCATGTCTTGTGCTCTGTGAACATAGTTTTTGGATTCTGTGTGCTAACTGGTTAATAAGTATTGATCGCAAAAATGTCAGACAGTGATGTGAGGGCAGCTGCAGTGGTGATGGGACCAGAAGTGGTGTATAATTGTGAGTTCAAACCAAATCTATGACAACAGCCTGTCAAAAATAAATACTGCATATTCTACGTATCTAATAAAGCATTTATTTGTTAGTGTTTTGTAAGAAAACCTCCACCAAAGCAGAGTCTAGCTTGGTATGGTGTTGATTGTCATAGCAATGGTTTATCACTGATTGCCACAGCAATGGTTAATCACTTCCAGTTAGTAAGAAACGGTGCAGTATGTTTTGTATACTAGTTGTAGTATACAACTGATACACAGCCTGGTTTTCTTTAGTAGTGCTTCTTCTTTATCTCATGTGGGAACCGAAGGTAGACTCGATGCTACAGCAACTCACTATCACTTCTTCAGGGACAAAGTGGTACGAGACAGGACAGGCCCAGACTAGCTGGTGTGTCAGAGACATCTATGTATCTGCAAAACAATACATAGATGTCTCTGGCACACCATCAAAACTGTTATCTCTCCACATTCTGGTGATAATGTTAATGTAAAGCATTCACCTTGACTTTACTTTCACCTTGATTCTTTTGTGTATTACCCTTGCTTGTCTTTTGCCCTTTTGGTTCTGTTTGCTTGGTGATTTTGTCTCTGTTTTTTTCTATTTCCTGTTTTTGACTTTTGTCTGTTTTGTTGTTTTTTGAGTTTTGCCTATGTCTGTCTTGGTTGCTATGGTGTTAGCTTTCTAGTTAACACCTGTCTTTATACACACTCACTTAAACCAGCTTTTACTTTAACATATGTGAGTGGTCAGTCCATCCAGCGTTAAATCTGCATTATGTGAGACTTGTTTTGCTCGTGTTCCCGCCTACAATCATGGAGGCTGTACACCTGTCGTACATACTAATTTTGCTCTGAGCCCCCTCATCTCATTTTGGTTGTGTCTATGCATAAATCGCAGGTGTAATCTGTTGTGCCCATATGCCTCCATGATGTGGATTCTGCCAGGCAACTGGAATTCGGCACAACACCTATGAAGACAACACTAGAAGAGAAAGAACCATGTCAGCTTACAAAATAGAGTAATGTTACAGTAGGTATTTTATTATAGAGTGTTGCAAACTTTCAAGGCTTATTTGGCATGAGGTTGACAAAGACTAACCAGTTTTTCTGGTGTTTATTTTGTTGCATGCCGCAGCTCTTGTGTGAGGCATCTTGCTTGCTTCACCAAAGTCACACAGTGGGCCCAGATTGCCAATGCCAGTGTTCTCCCTACTATTAGTTGGTGTTCCATCAAAATGATTTAAGCTGTTATTTTAGGGGTAAATTTGCTTTACAGCCTCAATAACAAAAACAGCTTCTTTAAACCTGGAAACAGTCTAATAAAAACAACTCTGAGATTTATGAAAAGTACTTTGAAGCTCTAAGTGAAAATGTAAGAGATAAAAAGTAATTTCTCTATGAAATGTAATAGAACAAAATCAGTGAAGGACAAATATTTCTATACCTAAGAATAGTAACAAAATACAATCACTTAAGTGTTTTCCACTTCATAGGGATTCAATAGGGATTCAAGAAGAAGTGAAAGTAGCCATCAAACATTAGTGTGAAGAGGAGTATCAGATTAAAGTCCTCTCTACTGAAATGCAGTGGAACTTTTTGGTACATCCAGCATCTACCAGCATAGGACATGATATTTTTCTCTTTTAGGTCGGAACTAAAATGCTAAAGTTCAAAAGTAAGAGGTGGGAGCAACAGCTAAACAACCCAGGTCCTACACCAAATAAACAGAATGAACTTAACACAAAAAAACAATTTAAGGCAACATGTGAAGAGCTAAAATGGGACTGAGTGTAAAATAGATTTAGCGGAAGCAAAAGCATGATCATTGGAAAATGCTCCTCTAATGCAGCCCATCTGACTCAGACTGGGCTTCAATGTTCAATGATTGTTTTTGTCAATAATAAAAATGGCTATATTTCTGGGGGAGACATGTTGGAGAATTCTGAGTTGGTAGGTTTTTCTACAATGAAGCATTTTACATCAAACCACTTTTAATGATGCTGTTTACATCTCAACATCTAACCTTTTGTGTAAAGATGAACATTACGCAATAAACTTTACCTGAAGGCTACTGATTAAAAATAAAAGCCATATATGAGAAACCAACAAAACTGCTAGGACTGCTGGGAAATCTGCCTGGCCTTACCTCTACTAATAACATGTCTACCTATTTCACCAGTTCACAAAGAAGACAATGTTAAATATACTCTATAAATATACTCTACTCTGGAAAGAAGAAAATGTTAAACGTATTCTATATTTTCCATAGTGGTTGAATACTATAGAAAAAATATAAGTTTCTCCACTTGATCCAATTAGGCTAATGGTGTTTGTGTGCACTGTACAGACAGTCTCTGCTCCGATCCTGTGAAGTCATGTCAGCATTCTCCTTTTGGAGGAATTCTCCTGTACACAGTGTTTAGCTTACATTGTTTTTAAAACAGATTGAAAATGAACCTCTGCCAGCAGTAACACAGCAAAATGCAAAATGTAACAGCTATTTAGTGAAAACTTGGCACAGTAACAGCAGTGTAACATTATAGTGTTCACAGCTTGGCAGGCTACAGGGGCCACTGCAGTGAAAGGTGATGCCAAATGCAGTCTATCAGGCAGCAGTACACTGCTGAGGCCATCAGAACAGTGACACCTTTCACCCCAGCATTAGGACACCTCAGACCTTCAGAGGAGATGCACATGGGGGTGTACAATTTCAACATTGACAATTTAAAGTCTTTGGGATTTTGCCGCCAAATGTGTGAAGCACCATCCAGTGAGTTTTAAAGCATTTTGGTGAATGTGAGCAGATAGTATAGCTCTATTTACTTTGTATCATTCACCCTGCTGCCTTAAGCACACATAAATTCAAGGTTCCATTCCAGCCATACATGTCCATGGCATAATATTACCTCCACCATGTTTGACAAAAGAGGTGACAGGCTTTAAAGCATGAGCAGTACCTTCCCTTCTCCATACTCTTCTCTTTGATCTCAGTCATACCTGTCCATAGGGTATTGTACCAGGACTGTACAGGATACTGTTTTTTGGTAAACTCTTTGGTCTTTCAGTTTTTTAGGCTGACAGTGGTGGGCTATGTAGGACAATGGTTATAATTCCTATTCCTAATTCCTAATTCCTAAAGCCAAAAGTCTGCACTTTGAGCTCATACTAAGTATGCAATTAGTAATAGCTGATAGACAGCTGAAATATGTTAAATTAAAATGTCTTTATTGATATCATGATATCTATAGATCTGACTGTATAAGCTATACATCACGACATAATATGGATTAATAAAATATCACATCTTATAGTTAAAAACATTACATCTCTAAAAACTTTGAAACTTGACATTTACACTGAGAGGAGTGATGCACTGTATGTATACATTTAAACATCTGAAGTAAATTTAATGCTCTTTTTTTTAATTGACTGATAAATGGCGATAAATCAACGATTACATTCAACCCTTAATGTAGTGTGAACATATCTGCTATAAACCCCACACAGTTCTTAAGTAATGCAGGATGTCAGCAACTCATGGGTGCCAATGAAAGTACTTTTTCACAGGTCAAGCCTCTAATCCCATTGTGAGAGGAAAGCCTCTGACCACTGACTTTTGCACTCTGGCCTAATAGTCAAGGTCAGTCCTCAGTTTGTGGCCAAAGCAACAGTCATCATTTATGCCCAGTTAAGTCTTCTTAAAAATAAATGCAGTACTTTGGTTTTGGTTACAATTACCACTTTTTGACTGAATGGAGTTTTATTTGATATACTTAAAGAATAATTGAACCAATAGTGATTTTTTATAAAGCACCTCTAGAAGAAACATTGCAAGTTTAGCATCAAGCTTCAACCCTTTACTCACCAAGAGCATCTCCAGTGGTGTAAAGCAGAACTTATTAGCTCTTGTTTTGCTTCTATTTATATCACTACCTTTGTATGCTGCTGAATGTAGATTCTTGCTGGGAGTGGATGGCAGTTGTTATAGAGGTTGCTTGCCAAGAGCTTCAGCATTCATTGTCTTTACTCTTTTTTCATTGGCTACCTGTCCTTAAATGATCTAATAGGACCCTCAACATTACCAACGAAAGATTAGGCTATGCTGTCAGAGCAGGGCTACTTCTACATTCTCTCATGTTGGACTGATGCTACAGTGACTCAGTATTGCCACTTGTGGCATTACGAGACAGTATGGGTCAGGCTAGCCAATTAGCATTCTAACTTTGTAGATATCCTTGCAACATGATATATGGATGTCTTTGACGTACTGTCAAAATTGTTATTTCTTCACTTTCTGTTGATAATATATTAATTCAATACATTTGAAACTATAAATCTTAAATATTGCTTTTTTAAGATGCATGGCAGACACAAGTCAAAAAATCTTCTCAGTTCTTTTACCCAACCTAGGCACGAATTTCCACTGGCAGATTGATCAGCACAGATCCTGGTCATTTTTAAAATGCAGGCAATGCAGGTATATTACTTCATAAAGAATTTGAGTGTAAAAAGAAGAGAGAACCCAGCGCTAAAACTTGTCAAAACTTGTCAAGGTTAGGGTCCCTCTCATCACAGTAGGCTTTATAGTTGTGGTGGTATCATTGCTCAGGTGGCCAGCCTGAAAGGCCTCTGAGCTGCAGGGGAAAGTTACTCTGCGCCACTGTCTCCACAGCCAGCACCAAAATATTAAAACTTACACAAAGAAAACACCAAACAGTGTGCAAACTAAACAAATGAGGCCGAAGTAAAGTGGCAGCCATATTGCGCCAGCATATTTAGAGCGGTACATACATCCTCTATGTTACCAGATAAGAGTGCCCCTCCAGCTCGGACTTAAAGCACTTCCATGCAGAGCCAGTGATTTGAAGATCAGCAGGGATGTACAGGGAGATCTTGTAGTTGATTTTACCAGGAGCTTAAGAAGTATCATGACAGCTTCACTGATACTGCAGTGTGGAAATGAATCCACAACATGCAAGTGTCAAGTGAGTCCACTTTTCAAGACTTAAGGTAATGCAGGGATTAAAAGCAGGGGTGAACCATACTACCAGGTGATAGGTAAGCATACAATCAACTTGAGTGTATCTACCAGGCCATCTACAAATAGTGCAACATCTTAGTTCACCTTGTCACTTTTTAGCCATCCTTATTTGACATATGGCCCATGCTGATAGCATCCCTTTTCTATCTCTCCAGAGCTGGAGCTGATCCAAGGTCTCTATAGCCAAGGGTCTCTTTTTACTGCCAAAAGAAGTTCACCGGACAAAAAAATTAGTCAGCTTGCGTGTTTATGGTGGTATTAACTTCAGGCTCTAGCAGATGCCGTTGCACATGAATGATGGGGCCATAAATACTTACAGGGTGTGCAATGGGATTCATAGATTGAGAAGCAGTGGTGCAGTTCAGTGAATGTCTAGTTCCATGTTTGGAAAATGAGTCACAAAGCAGATGTTATTGACAATGATGGCAAAAAGGAGTGATTGTATTTGGGCGTGCCAAGAGCCATAGTGTGAAGGAAGTAGCTGAATTTGCAGGTGTATGGAAGTGTACGGAAGCGCATGGTAATACGGGTCTACCAGCAGTAGCTAAAATCCCAGTCTACAGGAAATTCTCCTCAGAATTGTGCCAGGGAAGGCATCCACCAAATCTGGCTAATCCATACAATTATTTGAAGCAAGAGTGGCTGAACATTGATATGACATACATCCAGAAACTTGCCAAATCCAATTGCAGCTGTTATTTGTGCTTGTGGAGGTATTACACACTATTAGGTATGTTTCAGTCACAGGTGGCTATTTTTTTTGTCTGGTGTGCTTATTTGATTTTAAATATGTCATATACGATCATACAACCACTGAATCTTCAGTGTTCAACATCTCACAGCCTATGCTGTTGGATTCAATGACTTTTGAGACCTTTTGAGGCAATGTTTTGCAATGTCCCCGATTTTCATTTCAGATCTGATGACCTGAAGATATAGGCTTTCACTTGTTGTCAATGTTAGCCTTGTAACTGCTGTGCAAAACGGCTAACTTCTAACACCAACCATGTCTTTGCTAACTGATTCCATTTCAGGTAACTGGAAATGTGTATAAAGGAAACACTGGTACTATTAAAATATCTAAACAAATGAATGAAGTTCACCAGAGGATTAAGAGCGTACTGAGAAAAATGCTACTTATGAAAATAGCATGTTCATAATCTTGTGCATTAGCGTATTGGCTAACAGCTTTTGAATTAGACCTCTCAAGGCTCTTCATTAAAAGCTGTCTAATGGGTTGAGGCTGCCAACACAATGACCATCCAGTCAGCTTCCATTCAGTTTTTATTATCAATGTTACATAAGAACATGTTATGAGACTGACATTTGTAAGAGTTATTTGTTCTATCATGCACTGCGCCACTGAGTAAATGAAGGTTCCAGGGATCAGATGTGTTCATGCTGTGATCTCATAACCCTCTCTGGCCATGAGGGGAATGGACTGCGTTTTGTGGAAAATGAGTTTTGTAACATCACTAAGAGCTACAGACATTTAAAGGTTTATCTGTGGATCTCACCCAACGATGCTGAATTAAATTAAGCAGAAAATAAATGAAGATTCATTTACAGAGCTACAGCTCATAAATACAAAGTGAAAGCAGGATTGCTATGGTGCTTTAGTAGACGGATTTGGAATCTAACTCTAATCTCAATTCATTCATGAATTTATGAATACTAAATGTCAGTTTGTTTAACTACATTTTATCAGGATGTTACATCTTTACATCCTGCATCATGTAGAGCTACTGTGGAGTGCCTAAAGGTTTCAAGAACAACATTTCCTCTTGGTAACAGTCATTAAAGCACAAATCCATTTTCTTGTGTTTCACACTGAGTCAAAGTTGAGGGCCAGTGGTCAATAGGAGAATAACATTTTATCTGTAGGCCACATTTTATCTGTAGAGCAAAGCTCTCCTAGTTTATATGAACCTGTCATATTAAACTATTTTGAAGTTTAATTTGGTGGGGGACAGGATGTCGTCTCCTCTTTTATGTCCCCACAGCTCAACAGTGAGGCCATTGAAATGATAATGCAACCTTTTCACCATCTGGATCATTTATTGTGCTCCAGCAGGGTTACTGTGATTGTGCTCAGTCAGATGGCAAAGGTGGCAAATGGCTTGTCTGACATCATTAACCAGAGATTTGAGAGGAAAAGCATCTCATAGGCGTTGTTTCCTTTTTCCAGAAGCATTTTTCATGCATTATAGTTTCTTCTGTGCTTTTATAGCTTCCGTAATGCAGGTCTGTGCAAACTAAATATGTTCCAATATGTTTCAATGACCCAGCACAGATTCTGCCAATCTCTGTAACTGTACTGGAGGAATGGAACACATCTCTTTGAGCGATTTGACTGCAGACTGTGGATATCGTCAATACTTAAAATCACTTCTCTGTGTGTATGAGTGCATGATTATTCCTGCTTTACTGGTTTTAGTGCTGCGGAGGGGTTGGTCTGGAAACTGATCAGGGAGCTAACGGTAAGTTATCAGGGCAGTCTGTCCCCTTATCTCAAGCACTGCTGAAATGACTTACTCCATTGCATCTATTACCTGCAGTGCATAAGACACATAACGCGATGTCCAGGCCAACACGTTTTGTCCTTTGTAAATATTATGCCATCAAAGTGAGAAGAAACATCAGGAGCATTCTTACCACTCAAAGAATAAGTAATAGGTAGTAAACTAGCCTTAAGCCACATTGATTTAAAATGTAAACCTGCTACCCAATGTCATCTGCCCTTCCGCTAAATCACAATTTGGAATTATAGAGAGGCATCTGGATTAAAGCTGCTGAAGATGTTTAGTAATATAACATATGGAAGTCAAAATTAGGTCATGAGTGTATTTTAAAAAAAAGAAAAAAACAAGATGCTTCACTCAGTATTTAAAATGGCCCTGTAAAGTAAATGTACCACAAGTTTAAAACGTGGGTTGTTTAAAAGGGACAACATCCATGTTGCGACCAAACCTGTTTTGCACTGTCCTGTGTCGTGGCGACCTCAAGTGGTCTGCAAATGTACTTGCATGTGCGCGTGAGTACAATGAGCCGATTTGCGACCATGGTTACTACATAGAGCCTAAATAAACAAATAATTGTATGTAAATGATGCTGGCTTATGCAGGTTTGTGTAATTGTTCAAAGGTATAACTAACGTGCTGAGAACCAAGACGTTTAAGTATAATTAACTTCGAGCGTAAAAATATTTCCCAGTCTTGCTCTTTTACTTTCAATAATATTTAACGTTTTTAGGGCATATGTGTTCAAGTGTTGTAAAACAGTGTATACTCAATGCATATGAATGCATGTATAAGAATAAAACAGCCTTAGCAGCAAAAACACAATGGAACTGAAAGACCTTCAATTTTGATGGTCTTCTAACTTCTTGTATTAGTATTACAGTATCCCTCCGCTTGGGACTATATTGCGATGTTAAAATGGGACAATACAGAAGGGTTCACATTCCGCCCCTGAAATTCTGTTAAATATTGAGATAAGTGAATACGAACGGGTGTTATGTCATTTTTAAAATAGCAAACTTCACACTATTAATTGATGAACAACGCGGGGTTCCTCAAATCCTTCCGCTGAGTTTGAGTCGGAGAGCGGAAGTAGAAAAAAACTGCTTCCCTTTTTCCATCTGCTGTAAGTCCCTGTATGCGCTTCTGTTATTTATTCTTTTTACCCGAATCGTGTGCTTATGTTCTTCAGGTTTGCATGCGTGCAAACGGTAATTCGAATTAGTTACTGATAGTTAAGGCTTAAAACTGGGTTTTAATCACACTGATGGGGGGGAAATGAGAACGACTGGCTAAGCATCACGTTAGCGTGTTTACTTAAAGGAGGCTACAATCTCAGGAGTGGGATTTATGAGGACGAGGATATCAGACGTGTTGTATCTTCACTAGACTGAGACTTTGAGAATGTTGCTCTAACGGTTAAAATCTGGACATAGTAGCTTTTGTTTCATCGCACTGGCTCCCTTTGCTTTTAACTGCAGTGATGTCATCTCAGCGCGTCTGACTGCAGTAGGCGTGCAGTTAGCTTAGCCTAGCCTAGCTTAGCATAGCCTGCGATTTGGCGCGCCGGCTTCGTTAGAAAACTGCAGATAAAGTTGTTTGGAACGCACGGACTGGTATCCTGATTCTTTTTTTATGAGGTGAATGTGGAAGTCGCTGAAAAACGTGGTTTAGCTTGTGTTTATTATTCAGTGAAGACAGCGTTCGTCCAGTGCACTGCAGAGTGGGGTAATGTGTGCTGTCTTCGACACCGCCTTCTTTGCTCTATGTCGCTAGTTCCCCGCCAGTACTGTGGGCTATAGAGCTTCAGTATTGCGGGTAGTAATGTATTTATACGATGCACTTGTTCTTTGGTAAGTTGTTATAATACGTGATTTAATTAAAGTCACTGTGGAAAAGTGCACGATAACCAGACGAAGCACAATCGTACTGCAGTTGTTTATCACGCTGTACGTAGCTTTAGTTTGGAGTTGTGATGTAAGGGACCTTATGTTTTCGTCTGATTGTCCTGCAGGCGGCATGACTTTTAACTAAATACTGCGCAGACTCTGGTCTGCCTCTCCTTCGGCGCAAACCTGTCTGTCCCGGCCGCCACCATGGCCTTTGTGCCCACGCCCAGCCCCACCGTGGTGGATCAGACCACCCTTATGAAGAAGTACCTGCAGTTTGTAGCTGCTCTCACAGACAACAACACACGTGAGTACACAAACATGTCGGTCCTCCGTGACTCTGGATACACTATATGTCCAAAAGCATCCAGACCCACCTTTTAATAAGTCAATTCAGCTTGTTTGAGGGCATCCGTGTTTAGTTCCATCCGCGAAACTGTAACAACTGCCATAGATAGAAAGGTTGGCAAAAGAATTGTATGGTCTGGAGTGGCCACACATGAGCCTAAGGTAACCATACTCAATGCCAAGTGTCAGTTTGTAGGGGATAAAAGCCCCCAGGCAGAGGACCCAGGGGTGAAACTGAGTTTTCTGGAGTGGTGGAGCATCACCCAATCAATACCTATGGGATGAGTAGGAGTAGCATTTATGGTTAAGCAATAGAATATAGGAGGGAATGTTATTGCAAGATGAAGGCGAGTGCCATCACAGCGGTGATGTTATTCACATTAATGCTCATAGGTATTGAGGTTACTGTTACTGTTCTGCAGGAGTTCTGCAAAATAATGAAAAGAATACGGAAGCCTTGAGCGTTGCTTTAATATTTGTAATTCCTTCTACCAAACAAGTAGTAGGGTTATGGGTTACAGATATGCAATTTCACTGAGAGCTTTAGCTCAAGTTTTTAAACATTTGCCAGATTAATCAGAAAACAAAAAGTTTCTTAGCAACAACATCAGGTTCAAAAATGCATGTAAGCCTGCTGTCATGTTCATTTGACCAAACAAGCTGCAGATCACATGTAATCTTATAACGATTAGTCAATATAACTGTTTTCTGTTATGCATGATCTAAAGTAGGCAATTACTCTATAGATGGTGCTCAGAGGAATGAAGTGTTTATTAAAAAAGCACCCTGTTAATACCCCCTGCTTTCAGAAGAAATATTGCATGAGGAGGTATCTGCAGACCTGGACATTAGGTGTAAACCTGACTGTTCCAGAGGTTTGATATAAGAGCAATGTTCTTTAGTCCAAACTATAGTGAGTGTGAGTGTGTGAGTGAGTGTGTGAGTGAGTGAGTGTGTGAGTGAGTGTGTGAGTGAGTGTGTGAGTGAGTGTGTGAGTGAGTGTGTGAGTGAGAATTTTTTTCTGCCTGTGTGTGCTTGTATGTTTGGATGATGAAAGGAAAACTGATACGATTCGAATGCCTCTGTTTGTGCCCTTAACAATGTTGTGAAATGTACTGTATCTGCCTCTGACTCTGCATTTTTCCATGCAAATTTTAGAGGATGAGACCAAATTGAAAATGATGCAAGAAGTAAGCGAGAACTTTGAGGTAAGCCTTAAAGTAATTTTTTGTTTGAATGGCTTACTGTAACCAGAAGCTCAGCAGCTCACTTTTGGAATACTGATGTTCTGATTGGCCGCCATGTATTGTGCCTAAAAAGAAAAGCAGTCAGTGCTGAAACACTCTCTTATAATTTCAATGTGAATAGACCAGGCTAACCTGCTACTGGCTGGGTAGGCACATTTTATGTGAACTTGTTCATTTTTTTTGTGACGTCACAAAGTCTGTGTCTGCGTTGCAAATCCATATATTGACTATATGGACTGGATGAATGAAATCAATGAAAACCAGATGCTTTAAAGGAATACTCCTGTGCTTTTCAGCCTAATATCAGTCAAGTGCACCTGTAACGTATGGTTAATATTTTTGCTAAAAAAAAAAAAAAAGGCAGAAAACCTGATGTGTAATCTGTTTTTGGAAAGAGTTAATTATTCCCCAGTCTGATTTCTTTTTCTTATACTTATGTGTGCTTTTCCCCCCAGAATGTGACATCCTCTCCCCAGTACTCTACTTTTCTGGAACACATCATCCCTCGTTTTCTAACCTTTCTTCAAGATGGAGAAGTGCAGTTTCTCCAAGAAAAGCCCACCCAGGTTGGTTAAAGCTCATGTTCCCCTATAAACAGGGTTTTACAGCCATTTCTCTTGATATTAACCCTTTTATGGTTCAAGCCAGTCTGGTTTCTGATTCTGATTTTCTATTGCAGCAATTAAGGAAATTGGTCCTTGAGATTATCCACCGTATCCCCACCAATGAGCACCTGCGGCCTCACATAAAGAACATACTCTCTGTGATGTTTCGCTTCCTTGAGGTTAGTTTGATTGCAGTACTTGCAAGTTTTCTGCAGCACAAACAAAACACCAGCAACACACACTACCACACCACTACCATGTCAGGGTCACTGCTGTGCTGAGAATGGTCCACCACCCAAATAGTACATGCTCAACAATGGTCCTGTGGTGGTTCCTTTCTGCTGATGGTTGGGTTAGAGGGGTTCTGATAAAATGGCTAGGGGCAACTGTAAAGTGATGTGTTTGGGGGTGAGGGATGGCCAATGAGTGTAAATACAAGGTACATGTACCTAATTAACCGGCTGTGTCATGTATGTGAGTGAGGTCCTTCCTGTTGAATGTAATTGCCACTGCTTTGGTGTGAATGCCCCTGTTTTATTCTGTAGATCGAAAGTGAGGAAAACGTGCTCATCTGCCTGCGCATCATCATCGAGCTGCATAAGCAGTTCAGACCCCCAATCTCTCAAGAGGTAAGACTCAGCTAAGGGTTGATACAGTACCATAGTGTCATTTACAAAAATGTAAATAAAGGGTTCATAATGCATGGTTCTGTTCACAATATGCTTAGAAAAAATATTGTGACGTGATCTAATTTATTATAATAATGGTGATTATTTTCATGTTGCCGAGCCCTGCAGGTCCATGTTCCATACCAGTATTTTGCAGCTGGGGCAACTAATCTGACTTTCTCCTCACAGATTCATCATTTTCTGGATTTTGTGAAGCAAATCTACAAAGATCTACCAAAAGTCGTGGTAAGATGTTATAATCCTGTTATTTAAATAGTAAGTAATCTGTTAAAATATAACCTGTATTGTACTGTATGTAAAAAAAAAAAAAAAAAAAAAATTGTTTTTCAGACAAGGTACTTTGAGAATCCTCAGGTAATAGCGGAGAACACTGTGCCGTCGCCAGAGATGGTGGGTATGATCACATCAGTGATGGTGAAGACTGCTCCGGAGCGGGAGGACAGTGAGACTCGAACGGTCAGTGTGCTTTTACTACCGCAGTAGGATTTTGGCATAATGGTTCACCTGAATTCCCTAGCAAATGAGATGTTTTTGTCATGTATGATTAATGGAGACACAGTGATGATGACGATATGCTTTAGCCCAGAATGGTACGTGTGTGTGTGTGTGTGTGTGTGTGTGTGTGTGTGTGTGGTACCATCAGTGCTGGGCGCTGAAAGTAAAACTGATAAGATCTGAGTGTCTCAACTATTGCACTTACTCCTACAGGGGAGACCAGTCAACAGATTACTTTACATTTAGCTGAGTGTATTATGAGTCTATTATTATATTTTTTGATTTTATCACTGGGCAGTAGGATTGTCATGACATTTTGAAAAGTGTGTGATATCAAAACTAAACCAGGGTTTGCCAACCTGTGGGCCATGAAGTACCCTCTAAGGGTCCACAGGCCTCTACTCAGGTGGAGGTGGTAGTTTGTAGTGGGCTGGAAACACCACATGTGACCATATATGCATATGTGTTATGTATGTTGATATAGACACGTGTATTAATGTACACACATCATCACAATGTGTTTATATCCTAGAATACAGAGATTTACATCTTACTGAATAAAGCTGAATAAAGTTTTAGACCTTGTCAGTTTGTGTTGCCAATCAGCATACACAGTTATGCAGAAAACATCAAACCAGTGTTAACCTAATTAAATAACGTATTAAAAGTTGCAGCATTGAATTGTTTACAACTTTGTTCTAGAAAAGCAGCAAATGTCTATGTGCAGCGCAGTTTAGTTCCCCACTGTATGTCATTTTTCTGTATGGCCACTAGAGGGGATCAACACTCTGTGTTGAACATTTAGTGATGCGGTTTGCAGTGCTAACGCTCCTTAGTGTCTGAAACCAAAGACAACCCCTCCTGTAAACCTGTTTGACAATTCATTAACGTCCCCATAAATAGACAAGGTGATCATTACGCTTTATGGGGAAAAAGCCCTTTTGATTAATCACTTTCTCTGTCATTCTTTATTAGTGACAGCTGGTACACCTTTGAGCAGCCATGCTTTCTGTTGTATCTGACTGATGTCTTCCCCCAGTCAGTATCTCATTTGTCTTCTCTTTTTGCTCCAGCATACTATAATCCCACGGGGGTCGCTGTCGCTCAAGGTCCTCGCTGAACTGCCCATCATCGTGGTGCTTATGTATCAGGTAAAGACATAGAACACACAAATAGAGGACAGTTCACCAATTTATACAGACACTGATTTAAAGCAGTAGCTCAGGTAAATATCTAATTTGCACAAATGTCCCTTGGCCTCAAATATATTTAAGCAGTTGAGGCATGTTTTTGTTGATATTTAGCAATCATTGGTGGGGGAGGGGAAGGGGAATTGGCTGGAACAATTTCAGAGTCCGCCTGCCCGCAAGACTAGAGTGCTACATCACTACCCCTTAGTATTAAGCTGATTGCATACCAAGAATAGTAATAGCACTCATGATGATCCTAAACTGTTTTGACTTTTTGGACATTTTTTTAAATAAACTTGGCTTCTGACACGGTATGACTTTTACCTGAAAAATAATTAATAATATAATAACAAAAATAATAATAATAAAGCATGTTAAAGGTGGTAGTAACTTCAAGCTTCTGTATGTTGGGCAGCATGAGCATGATGGGGCTATAAATACTTGCAATGGGATTCATAGACTGAGAAGAGGTGGTACATTGCATTGAATGTCTTGTTTCATGTGTGGAAAAAAAGAGTCCAAAGTAGATGTAAATGTTTGGCAAAAAGGAATGATTGTATTTGGGTCTGTCAAAGGCCATAGTGTGAAGGAAGTAGCTGAATTTGCAGGTATATTGATGTATACAGTCGTACGGGTCTTGGAGCAGTGGCAAAAATCCCAGTCTACAGGAAATTCTCCTCAGAATCATGCCAGGGAAGGCATCCACAGAATCTGGCTGAATTGCACAATTCCAAAGAGTGGCTGAACATTGTCACCTGCATTCAGAAGCTTATCCAGCTCATACCAAATCAAATCCCAGGTGTTATTTGTGCATGTGAAGGTATTACACACTATTAGATACGTTTCAGTCACAGGTGACTCTTTTTTGTCCGCTGAGTTTCTATAAAACCTAAGCTTCGTAAACAGTAAGAGTGTCAATCTTAACTACAATTTTGTCTGTAGTTATATACAGTATCTCATACAGCGTCAGACGCTGCATGAGCTAGTCTTTTTGAGGTTACGTAGCGGCTCGGTGCATTTTGAGGTAGTGTGCCAGTTTTGAATTGTTCTTTATTCTTCCACTGCTTGTTATCTACATAAGCCTTGTGGCTGTATCGCTTTAATACCTTAGAACATGCAAGAAATCATTTTTGTAGAAAACGTGTGCCCTACTTAAGAAGCAAAAACGTTTTTTGTCTTGTCTTCTGTCAGTCAAAGTTCTAATTAGTTATTTTTGTTATGTTTGTAGCTCTACAAGCTGAACATTCACAACGTTGTGTCTGAGTTTGTGCCACTGATTATGAATACCATCATGCTGCAGGTGTCTCCTCAGGCTCGGTCAGTATCCTCTTTGCAGAACACCTGTGAAAATGTCTTGGCTGTTAGAAATGAATACAACCAGTCTCATTTACAAGTTTTGTTTATGTCTCTTTTTATAGGCAACACAAACTATACAACAAGGAACTTTATGCAGACTTTATTGCTGCTCAGATCAAGACGTTGTCCTTCTTGGCTTACATCATCCGCATCTACCAGGTACTATGCTCAGGACTAAGCTGCACTAGTGAATTTGCACTGGTCTTCCATTGACAAGTATTTGTTTTGCATTGTCAACTTATTAGCAACTTAACAGCTTTTCTTAGTGCTCATCTGTCTGTGGTCAATAAACCGGTGTGTGTTTTGGTCAGGACCTAGTTGGAAAGTATTCCCAGCAGATGGTGAAGGGGATGTTGCAGCTGCTATCTAACTGTCCTCCTGAGACTGCTCATCTCCGCAAAGAGCTGCTCATCGCTGCCAAACACATTCTCACCACAGACCTGCGCAGCCGTGAGTGTGTCAACCTATGCTGCTGCTACTACTGAGGCTGCTCAGAGGGAGCAGAATGTTAAAACTATATGTTGTAGTAACTGATTTCATATTGTTTGTCACCAAATCCCAGCTCATGACTGGCTGGAATTTTCTAGAGACTTTTCTATTGCTGCAGTTTGGTACGTTAAAGAACTGTCTGTTTTCACTGAAAGAAGTTGTTTGACTGGCATGCAACCTGGCCAACCACAGAGAACTGTTTTCGTGTGACATGCCAAGCCAGATGAATGGCTCACCAGCAAACTGTTAACGTCAGCTTCAAACAAGAGTCTTTAACTCTCAAAGACATGCATATACAAATCTTTGAGTATCTTATAGATTAATTACTAAATCGATTAAGGATTGAAGCTGCATTCTTTTAATATTTCTGCAGCGCTTTCTGTAAGCGTCAGTTCTCAATCAATAGCAATTGAGAAAGGAATGCGATACACTCTGCTAAATCATTAGTCTTGTGGAGGATAAATGAATCAATGTGACTACAAAGCTACTCCATCGATGTATCTCATGGTTCAGGGGCTGTTTGCCCTTTCTGTAGTTGCTGAGAGTTTTTGATGGCATCTGATGAGGACCATTTGTCTTGCAGAATTCATTCCATGCATGGACAAGCTTTTCGATGAGTCAATACTCATCGGTTCAGGCTACACGGCGAGAGAGACGCTGAGGTAAGAACACAGGGAGGTTAACCCCTTTCTAGCATATTGTGGACAGGTGTGAATTAACGTTAGATATGTTGTGAACATTTGCAGCTTAGTCTCCGACTGTATATGAGCTGCTGGCAGGTGTCAACAGATTGTCTGGCAGATCACAGATTCGCTTTGAAATTTAGTGAGGTCGACAGCAGCACTGCGACACCTTCATAATGTGCAGTTTCTGCTCCTTGTCTGAGAAACGTGATAACACAGTGGTAGGCGGAGGAAAAGACAGCAAACTATGATCAGAAAATGTGAAAATGGCTGGTTAATGGTGCATGACTGAGCTGTAAAGCCCCATTGGACTGAAAAGATCCAGGTGCCATCTCGGAGTGCCAACCTGTCAGTGCAGCGGCATGGGGGGGCTGTCCTGCACTGTCCATCACCCGGCCCCAGGTGTCACACGGCTGCCAGGACCGCTTCCGCTCAGGTCGTCAGCCTTCAGCTGGCAAATCTGGCTCGACTGCGCATCCGTCAGAATCATTAGCGTCGTTTATTCTGGCTCATCGTTTCGGAAATTCATCCAGCCTTCCCCCATGTGTCCACCTTAGAAGTTCTGTCTTGGTCAAACTGATTAACCAAGAATGCTTAAGTTCTTTACGCATTGTCAGAATTTTAACTCGAGGCAGAAAGAGATACGGAGCAGGACTGCTAACGTGCGAATCGTGTTCACGGTGCTGATATTATAGTTTTATAGTTTGTATTATTCAAATGAGCTACAAGCTGTCTTTTTGTATTATGAGTTGACCATCCACATGTTTGGGGGTGTTTATATTGGCAAGGGATCCTTGGGTCTTACAGTTATACATATAATGCAGACCAATTGCATTTGCATTCTGTAGCAATTATATTACAACAGTGTATTGTCTGTGTCATGCAATGGTAGACATGTATTTAAGAGCTCTGTTGTATTTCAGACCCCTGGCTTACAGTACACTGGCAGACCTGGTGCACCATGTCAGGCAGAACCTGCCATTGACTGACCTCTCACTGGCTGTGCAATTGTTTGCCAAGAACATTGATGACGAATCCCTGCCCAGCAGCATCCAGACTATGTCCTGCAAGCTGCTCCTCAACCTGGTGGACTGCATCCGATCCAAGAGCGAACAAGAGAACGGCAATGGTAGAGACATCCTCATGAGGATGCTGGAGGTGAGCCTGGGTCCACTTTATAACTGTGATGTAGCTAGGTATCGATGATTTGAGGTAGGGTTATGAGTAAATTGTTTTTGTGATTTTGGTCTTGATACTGTATTATTGGAGAACACTGCAATATACAAACGATCCCTCTAACCAGTGTTAATGTGGGTGTTAACAAGGCATGCCTTAATTATGCCACCATGGAGCAATACGTTTGCAGTGCTAGCGTATTGCCAATGTGATGCTGCTCTAGTTTGTAGAAATGCAGTTAAGCGCCCCAGTCAGAATGGTCAAAAGTCACATTTACTGGCCTGGAAAAATTTGAACAGCCTTGCAAGGTCGTTCTCCCAAAGGCTTTCTTGGATTTGTAAAAATGCATATCTTGCCATTTATTTCAATGTGTGATGCATTAACAGTTGGTGTCTGTCATTTTTCAGAAGTTCTAAAAGTAGTTCCTTCTTTTGTGTCTGTTAGGTATTTGTGTTGAAATTCCACACCATCGCACGCTATCAACTTGTGTCCATCTTCAAAAAGTGCAAGCCCCAGTCAGAGATGGGTGTAGTGGATCCAGGGGCATTGCCTGGCGTACCAGCCACTCCCACCGCCACCACACCATCATTACCTCCACCTGCACCTCCCACGCCTGTCCCACCAGCTCCGCCCCCTGCCACTCCGTTTGACAGAGCAGGGGAGAAAGAGGACAAACAAACTTTCCAGGTTTCAGACTGTCGCAGCTTAGTGAAGACCCTTGTGTGTGGGGTAAAGACAATTACTTGGGGAATTACATCCTGCAAAGCTCCTGGAGGTGAGACCCGGGGTCTTCTATCACATGTTAATGTCACCTCAAATACACAAACATATCCAGTTTGACTGATGCAGGTTTTCTTTTTGTTTTGTATCACAGAAGCTCAGTTCATTCCCAACAAGCAGCTTCAACCTAAAGAGACACAGATCTACATCAAGTTGGTCAAATACGCCATGCAGGCATTGGATATCTACCAGGTACGACTGTCCCCTGATCATTGCACATTGTACCTGTGATGTTCATGCACGTATTAGTGGTTTGTCCAGTAGATGAATGTGTAATCTCAGACAAATCTGACTGCAAGAGTAGTAAGTAAGTTTTATTGGTCTAGTTTTACTGTGTGTTCTTTGGGGATTCATGGATGATCAGTGGTCAACATTCTGTTTGCAGATAAAGAGTTAATATCTGTCTATTGGAATGACGGCTGATAAATTTGGCTCCACGTTTTTGTTAGTGAGTGTAACAATGCCCCGGTGTTGCTGAAAGAAAATGTCTATGTGGAAGTGGTGCTGAGCGAAATCAGTGTAATAAGTCAAGAACCTTACTCTTCTAAAACAATGTTCTACAATGTTCTGCTCTATTCAAAGGGAACCTTACACAGTATGTAGAAACATTAAAGATGAAGTCTCTTTACTTCTTACATTTAAACAAGACATCAATTGTCAGACATCAATATCAGCCCAGATCTTCCATATCCCTGCATCCCTAGTCTTGAGTAAAGCACACAGAGTAAATGCTGGTAGCAGAGTTCTACAGCCTATCACAGAGCCAGCCCCCCTTTTGGCTAGGTACAGATTGCTGGCAACGGGCAGACGTACATCCGTGTGGCCAACTGTCAGACCGTACGCATGAAGGAGGAGAAGGAGGTGCTGGAGCACTTTGCTGGGGTCTTCACCATGATGAACCCGCTCACTTTTAAAGAGATCTTTCAAACCACCGTGCCCTATATGGTTGAGCGAATCTCCAAAAACTATGCCCTACAGGTATGGCACTATTTAGACTAAAACATTTAATTCATTAAGTGAATTCATCCCGAAGTTTGAGGTCAAATTCAGCTGATGTGTGCAATCATCTGGATGATTGAAATGTAATAGTTTTAGAACTGAAGCTATCTGACTATAATATGTGTTTTATTGCAGATTGTGGCAAACTCCTTCCTGGCTAACTTATCAACCTCTGCGCTGTTCGCCACTATCTTAGTGGAGTACCTTTTAGAGCGACTGCCTGAGATGGGATCCAATGTGGAGCTGTCCAACCTCTACCTCAAACTCTTCAAACTTGTGTTTGGCTCTGTGTCACTTTTCGCTGCAGAGAATGAACAGATGCTGAAGGTCAGTCATGTTGTACTGAATACAATACAGTTTATAACATTTGTAGGCATTTTTAAGAAACAACATTCAAATATGAAATTACGTGAATGAATATTGTGAAAATATGATGAATATTAATAATTATGTAGGGGAAGGTTTTCCATAATCATACAAATCCTGAATTATAGTTTGAAGGATAACAGATAATAGTACAAAGTTATTATAGGGGCACAATGGCAAGATCCAACCTCCATATCCAAATCTAATTCTTCATTAACAAAACATGAAAGACAAAAATGGTCTCAATTAGCTTGCAGTTTGAGTGGGCCTGTATAGTGCTTTGGAGTAGCGTAGCTGGGTTGTGCCAGTTGATCTTGACTGCTCAGACAGTTTTTTAGAGCTGTTGGACTGAGGAATCTTGCGCACCCTCCTAACTGTGACAACAGCCATGCCGCCGATCGTGTCTGTGCCAGCAGCCTCGCCACATTAATTTTAATGCGTTCTGTCAGCTCCTCAAATGAGAAATGGCACTTGTGCCTCAGATTGACAGCAAGGACCTGAGTGAAGGTCATTGGAAAATAAAGGAGCGCAGAGGAAAGAGCTACACTCCCTTTTCCTCTGACCCATAGCCCTGGAGTTTATTGAGAGCGTGATATGATATGATATTCAGACGCATTAATTGACTTGCTCTCTCTTAAGTTGTCACGTTTCAAGCTGACAACTGTAATTCAGCCTTCAGTTTATTAGTGCCACATGACATCCTCATACTTTTTGTGGCGTCCACAGTTAAATGGATGGATTTCTTAATTACAGAGAAAACTAACTTGTGCAGAAAACTTGCTTAATTGTGGGGAAACTTGCGTTGATCCTTGTGCCCTAGTTTGAATGTTCACTGCAGTCATATTATAATTTTTTTAAAGAATGTTTTGGACTGCTTTAGATTACTTCCTGTAATGTGATGTCATTTAATTTCTTCATTCCAAAGCAAAATTATTACAGCCTTGGATTACTGTCCAATGATACTAAATGATGCAAAAACATGTATTTAAAAAAAAAAAAACTTGTTGTTTTTCTCTTCTGCATTCAGCCTCACCTCCATAAGATTGTAAACAGCTCCATGGAATTGGCCCAGTCAGCCAAAGAGCCCTACAACTACTTCCTGTTGCTCAGAGCATTGTTCCGCTCTATTGGTGGCGGCAGCCATGACCTGCTGTATCAAGAGTTTCTGCCCCTTCTGCCCAACCTGCTACAGGGTAAACGACTCTATAGTAGTACTACTGTATAGTTGTACTTAAGGTACGCTCAGCGATAAACAAAGTGGGGACTAGGTCACTTGACTTGCTCGGAGGAGTGGGATGTTTTCCTCTCCATATAATTCCTGAAGTCCTCATACAGGTAGAGGATTAGCAGTTATTAACTTATTGAAAATGGTGCCTTCACTTCTCTGTTAGGTTTGTGGTCTCAGTCTAATTTTAATTCAATGCGCTAATAATGCTAAGTAGTACGATCCAGAAACTAAGCAATGCTGGAAGCCCCACAGTGCCAATACACAGGTGGGTGCCCCTCGATTAAAAATGCTGTGTGGCATGTCCATTGTGCTGTTGATGGATATAGTTGCATTGCCACCATCATGTCAATGCCATAATGTGGTGATTAATTTTAATGCCCCTAATGCCATACCCTGTGTCAACTGATATATGTATTAGATATAACTGTTATTTTTTTCTTTCCATTTTTGCTGGTATTAATAGATTACTTTCTTCTGTCCTCTTTAGGCCTGAACATGCTCCAGAGTGGCCTTCATAAGCAGCACATGAAAGACCTGTTTGTGGAGCTGTGCCTGACTGTGCCTGTAAGGCTGAGCTCCCTGCTGCCATACCTGCCCATGCTGATGGATCCACTAGTGTCTGCCCTAAACGGCTCCCAGACGCTGGTCAGTCAGGGCCTGCGCACCCTCGAACTCTGCGTGGACAATCTGCAGCCTGACTTTCTCTATGACCACATCCAGCCTGTCCGTGCAGAACTCATGCAGGTGTGCTTTCTCACTTCTCACCTTTAAAATGTCTTTTCTTATTGGGGAATTTTGACCATTTGGCTCTTTGAATGTCCACATTTCTAGGTGGAAATTTTCCTGTGTCCCAATGAGAAAATATCTTGCCTTGTATAATAATGGCAACACCAGATGTTAAACAAGTACGTCAGTGAAAACCAGCTAACATGAGGGGTGATCTATACCTGATTTATTGATCTGTTAGCGGTATGTGGTTTAATGTACCTGTATGACCTATAGAACTTGCACAATGAAAATTAGCCAGAATTTGGAATACAGATTTAGTTTGAAATATTTCCACGTCAATGTTGGGTTTAACATGGTAAAGTAATGTACCTGTGATTACTTTGCAGTTCAACACTTTACATTTTAGATTCTAATAAAGTGTTGTAAACTTGACGGATGAATTGATTGTTAAAGATCTACCTGCCGAAGATGAGAAAATTAGATCTTCACCTAAACATTTAAAATAGGATAAGAACACTTTATTGATCCCGAAGGAAATTGCAGAGACTGTTTGTAACGGTCTATGAAATTTCATATACTGTTTATAATGAAATCTTTCATTTTATTTTTTAAGATTTCATTTTCGGGCAGACAGTTTGTACAGCTTTACTTCAAGGTTTTCAAAACATTACCTGCTTTTTACCGAATTCCTGGCTGTGATGGAAGCAAATTAATGAGTAGTGTCTACATTTTCCAGTATCAGTCTGTTCATTTAACCGTGTACAGCTCTGCTTGTATGAGCTTTTTGACATCACAATCTTAGCTGCTTATATATTATTTTATAGTTATATGTGACTGTAAATTGACGGTTTTGGGACAGGTGGGCCAAATGCATGTTGTAAATATGTGGGCCACCTTTGGCTCACAGCAGATTGCCAGTACAGACAGTGGGCCAGCAGTGCCATATCTTTTGCCAGATGGAGCCCACATCCGCTTGCTGTCTGGGATTTAGCCTATTTAATTTATGCAATGGTGAAAAAGTGGAAAAATTAATAAAACACAGTGTAAAACAGTGTTGTTTCACTTTGTTCAGCTTTAGGTAAAAAAAAAAAAATAATTTTGATGCTGCCCTATTCCATATATTCAAACAGTCACTTCCATCAATAATTTCTGGTGGTTTTTCAATAACAATGTCTTCTCCGCACGACCCCATCAGGCTCTATGGCGAACACTAAGAAACCCAGCAGAAACCATCTCTCATGTGGCCTATCGGGTGCTGGGCAAGTTTGGAGGCAGCAACCGGAAGATGCTAAAGGAGTCTCAGAGGCTGCAGTATGTAGTGACTGAAGTGCAAGGCCCCAGCATTAAAGCAGAGTTCACTGACTGCAAAGCTTCCATTCAGCTGCCCATGGAGAAGGTATGGTGCCCCTCAATTTCACTACTGCAATTTTGTGCGCCGTTATCAGATATTAGTTCATTTGCCAAGTGCGTGTCTCATATGTTCACTAGTCAGGTCTCTTTAGTAATTAAGTACAATTTTTTAGCCAAAGTAAACTCCTATTATAAACCTGTCAGCTTTGACCCAGCTTCATACAACAAGCCTTTTATTATAGAAAATCTTTCTTGGAACGACAGAACTGAAGCACCACATACAGTAAATGTGGTGCTTAAAGAAAAGTAACCAGTCTGATGCCACTGGAAGCTGTGGTGGTCTTTACAGTAATGACTGCACATGACCATAGGAGAATTGACCTGCAAAGTCACATGTGGTGACAGGGTGGTTTTATTATTTTAATTTGAGGTTGGCCATCTTGGAAATTTTCAGTTTTGGTTATGTCAGAGAATTGTGACACAGGTCGATCATTGGATTTCAAGAATGACGTGCAAGTTTGGAGCCAGCAAAGACAATAGGCTTTTTTATAAGAACACAAATCAATTTGAGCTCTGTTCCGATTGGTTGGACTGTTTTGCACCTCTTTTAAAAAGCACTCTTAAAACTTCAGTATGCGTGGGTGAAGCTCAACTGCTGTAGACTGAATAGGTTCACATATAAAATTGAATGTGTTCTTGTGGCATCACAGAAACACCAAATTCAAAATTTACTTTTTGCAGCATAGTTCACATAATGGGAAATATAAGTTGGCTTGAACTAGAAATGTTTACATATTAAAACTTTTTATTTGGAAAAGCAAAAGAAATTTTGTTTTCTGTGATATGGGCCCTTGAACTCAAACTTTGCAATATAAAACTTGTATTTGCATAGTTGCATAGAACTAAATTCTACAGCACTTGGCCCTGTATTTTAGTTTGAGTGCACTAGAACGCACCCCGATGAATTCACTTCTTCTAAGAACAGTTTTAATTTGTTTTTCTTTCGAGAAATTTTGGGTGCATCTTTTCTTTCTTATTGAGAGCTGTGTAGTTTGCTACCTATTGTGTTTCAATTTGGGCTGGAAGTGTACATGGGAGGGGCCGTGCTGGGATTCTCATTGTGTGATGAATCCTTGTCACAGAGAAGCATGTGTGAAAGGAGACGGGCCTCCCCAGGTAATTAAAGAGATCATCAGGCTGTAAGCGGCTCTCATCTCCTTCCTCCTGCCCGCCCCCCTTCCCTTTAATCAATCTCCCCGTGCCGTGCAGACGGGATTATTTGCTGCGGCTAATGGCTCTTCCTGCTGGCCGGCGCTACTTGGGAAAACACAAACTGTCATTTCTGTAATTGCGTTCGCGCCTCCAAGATAGATACCTCCCTGCCATTGCGCCACCACGGCTTAATTTCATTTGCATGCGCCCCGCAGTTGGCGCGGGCGGCAGCTGCTGTTTGGTGCGGCCCGGAGCCTGGCTCTGTCTGTTTGGATTAAGAGGAGCTTCGGTGCGTCAAGCCTGCGATCCATAACTCACACTGTCCCCCAGAGGACCAGTGGCAGCCCTCAGCCTTCTTTCCCGTTGCAGGGGCTCTACATGTGTGCATGAGTGTTTATTTTTCCCCTTCTTGAAGATTTAGTGGTGTTCATGTTGATAATTACAGAATTGAATTCCCCATATTTGTTTTCTGGCCCAGTGTTGGTACTAGCTATTGAATCGGTGCCATCTCTAGCATCCTGTTCTACAGAGTGAATGGCCCAGTCAGGCCTGATCCTGCTCTCATGCTAAACTTTCATCACTGCTGCCTTGATTAATCTCCTCTGTTCTCTCTGTCACCTTGGAGCTTCTACTCATATTCATCTCTAGTCTGAGTGTGGCTGCTGTAAATGAAGTTTGGTGTTCAGACGATTTGAGAGACTCTGGTTGCACACGCTGCAGCTCCTGGAGCTTGTCTGCTGAGTACTACGTGGGAGGGAAACGTTGATTTAGTGCTGAATAGACTCATTCCATAAGCACATTATGTGGAGAAGCTGTTCACTAAAGGGCTGAGTAGCCATGGTCTTGAGCATTTGAAAAATGGACATGGTTTTAGCGGACGGTTCTCTCGGGGGCTGGTACCTGTGTACAAGGTTTGGGTGACATTTATTATAATGTCTCTACCAGATGAAACAGTGCGAGACCCCCAGGAATTGAACCACAGTGGTGTTCTTCCAGACTTTTTTGGCCCTCCTTTTCCCATCTCCCTCATCTGATGTGCCATTTACTTCAGCTCCAATTAAAAAAAAGGCAGGTGTACACAGTATGATTTCCACAAAAGCAAGTGGTGAAAAAAGTGTTTGACTGTGAGTTAAAATTAGTGGTCTTTGGATATTTAATGTGACATCCTCCACGCCTGCTGATTTAGTGCCTTTGTGGATAGTTCTGGCAGTGTCACTGCTGCTAGGACAAATGCCTGAAAACCAATTGGCAGCAGCATAAATAGCTTTATTAAACTTTATTACTCATGGCTTGTGTTAGTGTAGCCTAGCGTTAGGCTGACATACAAAATGAGCTGCCTTGAAATGGCAGAGCTAACCACCATTTCTGTTTCCTAGAAATTCACTATTGAATTTCAACAACATTCAAAATGTTTTCAATTAATTTGCTTGCAGCACGAAACACCCGTATTGTGGAATCTGATCTGTAGCCTAAAGTCACATAGATAAGATAAGAAGACAAAGTTTTATTTGCAGCATTTTGTGCCATGTGACGCAAGGTATTTTTGATGCAGCACCAGTTGGCAGATATGACTTCAGTGCTCTTTTTCCATCATGGTGGCTGATGGATGCAAACGTTCAAAACAGTGGAAAGCAATTAGATAATTTGGATAACGTACATTTAATACACAGTCTAATTACAACGGGATTGCACAGCGTATCATTTGCCAATCATTGTAACAGAGTTGATTTTTACAATACTTATATTGCCCAAGGTGGTTATATGCAAATGAGCCCCATAACTAATTTTTTTCCCACCATACGCTGTAAGCATCCTGACTGATTATAGTTCCAGTTGAATATGATCATAATCAAGCTATTCATAAACTTCAGTAAATGTTTTAGTTTGGTCAGTCTTTTGCAATTAGGGAAGTATGATCCTGGAATCACATCAGCACTGGATAGGTGTTAAGTTTGAACTGAAATATGATGCTGTATTTTTGTACTCTTCAGTACCAGAAAGGGGGTTCAGGGCTACTGTGCTTAAATTACCCTCATTTTGTTCTTTTTACTGCATTTGTAGCCATATACAATTTTGTTTTACATTCTCATTCAACTCTGTAAATAAATCTTGTGTACAAAAAGCCAGTGTAACTTCAAGTTTTCTTTTTAATTGAACCTCAGTGCATCAGATTTGATTCCAATTATGTGTCGGTGTCTTATATAAAAGTATCGCTGGGCTATATGACTATATTTATCCTTGATAAATTTTTTTAGGTCTTAATCTAAAAATCTTCCGTGCTTGGTGGTCAGGACGTTGATTGACTGATTAGGCCTGTTTACTTGCATTTTTGTTCAGTTTAAAAAAAAAAGCCACATATCTTGGCACATTGCGTATCGTTCATTCTTCTTGAAGATTTTTTTTTTTGCCATATTGCCCTCCCCTAATTGCAAGGCATACGGCAATCGCAGTATGTTGCAATATAATAACAGTACTAATTTCATCCATATTGTGCAGCCCTGCTTCTCATAACCGTTTCTTTCCATGTCTCATGAAGTGGCTGTCATTTTCTGTCAGTCGTTGTGCAGACAGTGGCTTGGATTCATTAGGACGGCGCTGCCTCCTCTGTCCTTGAGTCAGGCTAATTAGCTCATCTTCCGTGCCACTTTAACTTGTCTTTTCATAATTCCGATGGCGTGATGGCCGTGTTCACTGGGGCAGAGTGGATTAGTGTGTATGATGGGTCCCTAAGTGTCTCCACAGAAGAATACAGCCAAGGGAGTAGGACGCATTACACTTTCCAGTGTCTGATAGTACATAGTGCAGGAGGTGTGTATGACATGTAATGGGTCTAATTTGCAGCTGAAGAATAATTAGGGCTTCACCGTATAATCATCTGTCATTTTGCAAAAGACAAGTAAGCCTTCTAACCGATCACTTAATGTTTTAATGTGTGCTGTGAGCTTCGTAGCCAACCTCCCATGTTGCTGATAGATTTATTTGACTGAAATGAAAGTGTGCCCACTGGCAATACCTGTTTGAATTGGTATTTTCTGTTTACGTTTTTTTTGCCCCAGTAGTATTAGTTAAACTGTGCTTTGCTGGCAGATCTTCCCAGCTGTCATTTTTTAAACTCAACTAACCAGCAGAAACCCCAGTCTTAAGTAATAGAAACAGTGTAGCACTGATAGTGGAGCTACCCAGAATTCTATACAGTTTTACTTAGGGATTCACAGTCAAGAGTATTTTTGGTTCATCTGTGTTGCTACTGTGTTGTGTGAATAATGTTACACGGGTGTAAATGCGCTATATTTGAATGCTGCTTCAGCCAAACTAAAATGTCCCTGCATAAATACGAATAGTTGTCCTTTCCCCTCGAACTTTTGCTCATTAGTGCTGTATTGAATGCATGTGATTAAAAAACCAATAGATTTTTCATTTAATAATTTAAAGGTTTGACCAGTTAATAAGCAAATAATTATTTGTCTTTCAATTTTGGCCTAAATGAGACTCTAAATTTCTTATGCTTTTCCTTGTTTATTTATTCCCCACAAAATGAGCTTCATGTCAAAGAAGGCTAATAAAAATCTTCCAAAATCAGGCAGACAGGCAGACAGGCAGGCAGACAGACAGACAGGCAGACAGACATCTGAAGTCTAGCCCTAATGCTGCAGCTCATAAGTTTGAATCCCACAGTGCCCTAAGCAGTAAAATTTGATCATTATTTTTGTCGACCTGTGATTACACTGATAAAACATTTCTCTGTCAGCGGTTATTTTGGCCAACTGGACTCCAAGACATTCACATGCTCCAACAGATATAAATCGTTTTGTTTAGAAACAATGCAGGCTGGTGTTTAACTATGTCATAGTACGGAATTTTGTCCTTATAATTCAGCCCTCAAGAAAACGCTGCATCAAATTTGCAGTTAGGTTTAATTTCCCAATTGCTCACATTGGAAACAAGCTGTGTGAATGCTTGGGACATTTTATTTTGGGCCAGCGTCAGTGGTTGTTTATGATGAATGTTTTTGTTTATGTTGAATGTCGTTCTGGCTCTTTTTATGTCTCTGGTTTTCTTTGCGGTGTGAGAGATCTCTTCTCGTTGATGTTTACAGGCCATAGAGACAGCTCTGGACTGCCTGAAGAGTGCCAACACTGAACCGTATTACAGAAGACAGGCCTGGGAGGTCATTAAGTGCTTTCTGGTGGCCATGACGAGCTTGGAGGACAACAAACATGCTCTTTACCAGCTTCTCGCCCACCCCAAGTAAGACCACCGGCACCATATCTGGCCCACAAAACTTCCACACTGCAAGCGTATCTTAGCTTGTCTCATATATCACATAAGACAGTCGTCATAGAGTCTGGATTAACATGCTGGTCTTGATCTAGTGATACAATATGCTAGAGTACAGTATGATATGTAGTAAGGATAACATCCCCATTATGAAGCTGCACTGAACCAGCATAATCTACTAACCTACCACTGCTGCTGAAAGCCATGATTCCAAACTTCTGAATAATGATTCCACTTAGTTTATATTGGTCTTATGATCATAACATTTTAACTGATTATTAATTGCCTTAATTAATTAATCCCAATCATGTAATGATCTTTTCTTGGTCATTAAGTGCAGCTATTAAAGTACAAACTTAATGAGTAGGCATCTTGCTGTTTGATTAGTAGCTAATGCTGGCTGTGGAAATAGGACTGTGTTATTTGTACACATGTACAGTTACATGGATTCACATGTAAAGTCAAGCAAAGCTACGTGAGAGTGAACATATACAATATAAACATTCTGCTAGCATGCATGCCAAAAATGTAAAATAGTTAACAAATACATCAACATAACTCAGCATTGCCCTCTATACATGTAAAGCTCAGAGTTAAAAGAGAAAACTTTATTGTTTGCATAAACTCTAAGACGTCTCGACTAATCCATTTAATTTTATTTGCCTCAATTTAGCACACCCTATTTGCACCATCGTAGTTGCAGACATGTTAAACCTGAAAATGCAATCATTTAAAATGATCGTAATTATAATAACTGCCCTAGTGTATAAATTGCTTGCATATTTTTCACATTGCGTCCATTACAAAGACATACACAAGCTGTCATTATGACCAAAACCACTTAAAACTGATGTAACCTTTGAATTGTAGTGCACATTTTGGAAGTCCTGCTGTATTTTCTTCAGTCTGCTCTCAGTCGATCGTAACAGCTCTGTGCTCTTAGCCCTAAAGTGAAAACTGTGCACCCTCCCCTTCCCTCCCCCCACACTCCGGTGCAGTGTCGTTTCTTTGGGCTCTGTGCGGCCTGCCTGCCGCTGCCTGCCCTTTTAAAAGGGCTAATTACTCAGAGACACTTCTAGTGGCTGCTGCGCTGTGGAGGGATGGGAGGGTCACGTTACCCAAGCATTGATCTCCACGCCGGGGCTAATTGACTTTCTCTCTCTGTCTGTTTACCCCAAAAGCCTGCCACCCGTGCCCCTGCCAAGATAATGAAGTGTGTCAGTTATGAAGTGGGGAGGGAGAGCAGCCGTTGCTGTCAAATGTCTTGATTCATGACGTCCTCTCTCTCCCTCTTCCAGCGCTGCGGCGGACTGTGCCGGTCACCGTGAAAAGGCGCCTTTTCACAAGGCAGAGCGCTCTCTTAATATCGCAAATGCCAGCTCGGATAATGGAGTCCCATTCAAGTGTCGGCGGTATGAATTTGAATTGATCCACCGCTCCCTCCCCCTGCTAGCTGCCTCCTCCACTCTGCGTCTCTCCCAAAGCCAAAGTCTTTTAAATAGCGATAATGAAATGGAGCAATCCATCACCGCCGCCGCTGGCATTTGGCATTATAAAACACAAGCTCAAGCGCGGATAAAACAGTCACTCCATCATAGTGTCCCTATCAGCTGGGGTAAATAACGAAACATGCAACGAAATGCCAGCCAAACACAAAGCAGAATCCTCCCACAGGGCTCAGCTGGTGGGACACAGGCAGCCTTTAGTGCTGGCCAAACAAACTGAATTGCTTGATTTTGGGTTTTCAAATCATGGCTCTTGTAATGGAAAAGTACATTAAATGCTGATGTGAATGGTGTGTTAAATACCTTTTCTTGTAGCTTTACAGAGAAGTGGATCCCCAATGTGATCATTTCCCACCGGTACAAGGCCCAGGACACACCTGCACGCAGGACTTTCGAGCAAGCCTTAACAGGAGCCTTCATGTCTGCAGTCATCAAAGACTTGCGGCCCAGCGCGCTGCCTTTTGTGGCCAGTCTCATCAGACATTACACCATGGTCGCTGTTGCTCAGCAGTGTGGTAAGACATGGTGTTCCTCAAGCAGTGGAATAAGTTGGAACAGGCAAACAAAAGTGCCACAATAAAACTGCCACAATAAAATACTGCTTACTGAGGTTTTTAATTCTTATGATGCCCACAATATACTCAAAAAACATATTTTGTCATAATTCTGTCATGATTGTGGCAAATACTGTCTTTTTGCCCAGCCCTAGGTGTATATATAGTAGTGCTTGGACCTAAACAATGATTTCAAACTGCTGTTTTTCCAAGATATGGGCCCTTAAAAATATATAAGTAATATTATATCAAGTATACAGGAATCTGTATTGAAGTCAGACTAGCTGTATTGGTGATTAAACATTTTGTTTGTATTGTAGGTCCCTTCCTGCTGCCGTGCTACCAGCTGGGCAGTCAGCCGAGCACGGCCATGTTCCACAGTGAGGAGAACGGTTCTAAGGGAATGGATCCTCTGGTGTTGATTGACGCCATCGCCATCTGCATGGCGTACGAGGAAAAGGAGCTGTGCAAGATTGGAGAAGTCGCACTGGCCGTCATATTTGACGTTGCTAGCATTATCTTGGGCTCGAAGGAGAGGGTGGGACTCATTCACCAAATGCATATTATATTATTACTATATATGACCCATTTTAAATGTTGATTTAAAGTCTAGCATCTGCTCCTGCCAGGCATGTCAGCTGCCTCTCTTCTCCTACATCGTGGAGCGTCTGTGCGCGTGCTGCTACGAACAGGCCTGGTACGCCAAGCTGGGTGGAGTCGTGTCCATCAAGTTCCTGATGGAAAGGCTTCCTCTCATCTGGGTTCTGCAAAACCAGCTCACCTTCCTCAAGGCTCTGCTCTTTGTTATGATGGACCTCACAGGCGAGGTGGGAGCAGTTCTGGGTTATAAATGGCTAACAGGGTTATATAATCGAGCACAACAATAAAGATTAAGCCTTTTGAGCATATTCAGCTTACATTTCTGTTTTGAAATGTTACAGTATCATTAGGCATGGTCAATATGTGAGTGTATTTATGTTAAATTTATTGTGCCCCTAATAGCTGTCTCACTCCAGCTAATCTTTCCTGCCCATACAGCCAATGTATGGAAGCTAAGCTGAAAAAACAGCCTGTTTTTAATTCTGTTCACGATTCTGAAACTAATGTGAAATGCTGTCACTGTAACACCTCCACCTTGCACTGGCAGGTTCATCAAGCAGGTTGTTTCTCTGCAGGTTTCTAATGGTGCTGTTGCGATGGCCAAGACCACGCTGGAGCAGCTGTTGGTGCGCTGTGCCACACCACTGAAAGAAGAAGAGAAGACTGAGGAGCTACTCGGTGCCCAGGACAAGTCTTTTCACATGGTGACCCATGACTTGGTGCGAGAGGTCACCTCCCCTAACTCCACCGTGCGTAAGCAGGCTATGCACTCACTTCAGGTGCTTGCCCAGGTCACCGGCAAGAGTGTCACCATCATTATGGAGCCACACAAAGAGGTGCGTGTTCACGTTCACCATTAGTGATTGCATCTAGATCCACTTCAGCTTCAGACTGTAGGCTCAGAAATGCAGAAACATGACTACAGAGCAGGAAAATGCATACCAAATACTTTCCCCCCTTTTAGAGTGATCAGATGGACAAAGTTTGCCATGTGTTGATATACAGTGAAAAAGTATACTATATTGCACATGCAGTGTACACTGGGAAATAACATTGATAGTAAATGTTTGGGACCACGCCTGCCCCAAATGTGGATAATTTGTGGTGTCTAAAGTTTGCATTATTAGTTTTGCCCTAGAAATACAAGGCTGATGTAGCAAAGTAGTGGAAGCATATTATGATATAATGCATCATATTGCTATGAATGTTTGGATGCATGCTTTTTAGCCTCAGAAGCCACACAGGCAAGTCTGTTTGTGTTTACTGAGAACTCAATTTGAAATTTTTTGCCGTATTTTAAAAAAACTTGCAGCCAGGTATTCATTATATACATGTTGTATTATAATAATATAATATAATATTTATGCTTGCTGGTTGTGCTCAGGTTCTGCAGGACATGGTTCCTCCAAAAAAACACCTGTTGCGTCACCAGCCTGCCAATGCTCAGATTGGCCTGATGGAGGGCAACACCTTCTGCACCACACTGCAGCCCCGTCTCTTCACAATGGATCTCAGTGTTGTTGAGCACAAAGTCTTCTACACTGAGGTGAGTGTTGTCCTGTAATTTAAACCGTTTGGTAGTGTTAGGCCTCAGTAAGAAAATCGTTTTTTTCTGTAATAAGGCAGCATGTTGAATTGGATCAGAATAAGCCTTTTGGTTTTTTTTGCATTCAGAATGTACTTAAAACTTTGAACATGCTCATTATGTAATACATTATAGTTACTGATGTTGAACATTATGGGAAAGTGTATTGTAATAACACTTGGTAATAGCGTTCACAATTTTTTCTCGACCAGTTCTCTTGACTTTACTTACTTACCCAACCCTAGTCTCTGTGTGCTTTACACCGTCCCTTGACTAGTATATTTGTGCCTTGTTGTAGTTGTTGAATCTGTGTGAAGCTGAGGATGCTGCCCTGATGAAGCTGCCCTGCTACAAGAGCCTGCCTTCTCTGGTACCCTTGCGCATCGCTGCACTCAGTGAGTGACTTTCATTGCACATTAACACATGAAAATAACAACGTTTCCTTGCGCATTTAAAATAGTCTATAAGGCAAACCCCTACGTGCACGTGCTACAGCCTACACCAACGCCACCCATTCATGTTGAAGTTCCATGATTGTTTCAGCTCATTTACCTATACCGATCATAAAGGCACAGTAACAAAATAAAAGTCTGTTTTAGAGGTAACGAGAAGTTGGAAAATAATTAATTGACCATTTTTGGTGCACGCTTAATGATATAAATGGACCTCAAAATGCAAAAATAAATGCAAGCAAAATGTAGGGTATGGGCTTTTTAAATTGGGAGATTTGTGTGTGTAACTGTGTTTGATGTACTCTGCCAGAGTAAAAGTTTGTGAGCTGTCTGTATAAGCGAGTAGAATCTTGCCTTCACACTAAACTTGTGTCCTTTGGGTTTGAATACAGATGCGCTGGCTGCCTGTAACTACCTGCCGCAGTCCAGAGAGAAGATCATTGCGGCCCTCTTCAAGGCCCTCAATTCCACAAACAGTGAGCTGCAGGAGGCTGGGGAGGCCTGCATGAGAAAGGTCAGACCTCTCTCTCTCTCTCTCTCTCTCTCTCTCTCTCTCTCTCTCTCTCTCTCTCTCCCTCTCCCTCTCCCTC
>CM067491.1:20959539-21017109 GCA_034552555.1 Semaprochilodus insignis
CTTATGTGCTAGTGGAGTGCTCTGTAACTGTGCCTGTGTTTTCTGTGGTGTCGTGTTTGAGTCCTGAGCTGGCCCCTCAAGCCTGCTGTGGTGCCCTCTGGATTCTGTGTGTTTTTTCCAAAAACTGACTTACAGATAGCTTACTTGTTGTTTTGGGACAGTGAATTGTTTGTTTTCAGTGTTTCTGAAACTGATTTTTTCTGTTTATCTTAAAATATTTTCAGATGTGTGATGTCACCATATTTAAGCAAAGACTACTATTACTCTCTGATTGTCACACTCGCATATAGGCACTGTTGGCCTCAGTTATGGCCACAGTTTAATATATATGCTTACCCACAAAAATGGCCAAACCATAACATGTTTTAGTCCTGTTAAAACACAAAAACAGAGTATCATTGCAATGTTAGGCTCTGTGTTTTCAGTCAAATTTCGGGTAATTCTCAGTTACTTTCAGTCGGAGTACCATAGATAGTGTTGTCAGATTTTGAATAATGACACCTTGAATTATTATTATTATTATTATTATTATTATTATTATTATTATCTTTTGTAATAATAATAATTATTATGATTTATTTCAAAATATCATTTACTTTTGTTGTATACTTTTTTCTGCAGTTAACTTACAGCAAGAAGTTCTGTATACCCCGCTTTCATTCCTAAGGAGTGTTCCCCCTGTACTCCACTGTTCAGTATGCACTGCAGCCCTCCACCAAGTTCAGTTGTCAGTTACTGGCTGTAACGTCTTTCTTCTCCTTCATCCTTCCTTATAGGAGATGAAAATCTGCTCAGCCATCATAAACCTCTTCCATCTGATCCCAGCTGCTCCACAGACTCTGGTCAAACCCCTGCTGGAGGTGGTGATGAAGACTGAGAGAGCCATGCTTATCGAGGTACTTTATTTTTCTCTGCACTGTGCGGCCTGTCTAGGCTACATATCTCTAAGAGCATTCCCTATTAAAGGACCCATATCCTACATTTTTCTTGTATTTGATTTGTTTCACATGAACATTTTCCAGCCGTCCTTTTTTAAATCAGTACGGTGTTATGATTGGTTGCTCTGGATTGTGCTTCATTCCAAAATCAGGTGAATGGTTGAGGCCATATAGGCGGATATATTTAAACGGGTGGGCTTTTGTGACCGCATAGAAACAATTAAGTGTTTATTTTTTATTTGTTGATTGATACATTAAAGTTGTAGATCAAACTGTTCAACATAAATGTGTTACGTGCATCATACTATGTTGCAAATTCAGTAGTCCATTTGGTGTCAGTTGTAGTTGACTTCTTTGTTTGTTTGTTTAACACACCAGGCTGGCAGTCCTTTCCGAGAGCCTCTCATTAAGTTCCTGACCCGCCATCCATCCCAGACTGTTGAACTGTTCATGATGGAGGCCACTCTGAACGATCCACAGTGGAGCCGCATGTTCATGGTTTGACTCGTTTGCTTTTAAATACTCACATGTAACCATCACTTTTAGATACATCTATTATAAAGACAATAGCTCATCTTAGTCCCTCATCATTGGACAGTCTTTAAGCGTAGATCCTTATTAGTATTCCTCCCCTATTACTGATGTCAACGATCTGTAAAGTACTTTGAACTGCCAGCGGTATGAAAGGTGCTCTATAAATAAACGTTGTTGTTGTTGTTGTTGTTGTTATTATTGTTATTATTATTATTATTATTATTATTATTATTATTATCCTCTGTATATTGGCTGGATATTTATGATTGCCTGGTGGCTCTGAACCCTGTAGTGACAAAAAAACAAACCAAAAAAAAAAAAAAACACTGCCGCACGACTGCACATGATCCATGGTGGTAGCTTTACTTTGATGAGGTTGAACAGGGTTAACACTGTGACGCTTTGTAATCGCTTGTACTGTCAGTATTTATGCCTTGATAATGTACATATATGGTAGGTGTCTGTTTATTGCTGGAAGCATGTACTGGCTAAATACATTAACCGCTAATTTGATAATCCCATCATTTCAGAGTTTCTTGAAGCACAAAGATGCCAAGCCCCTCCGGGACGTGTTAGCCTCAAACCCAAGCCGCTTCGTCCCTTTGCTGGTTCCTGCAGGTACTGCTGCCACGGTGCGGCCTGGGTCACCCTCCACCAGCACCGCTCGATTGGATCTGCAGTTCCAGGCTATTAAGGTGAACAGAGTCAAATATCATTACACTCTTCATACAATGACTGTACAAAGCAATCTCAAAAGGTTTTCCTGTGTGTGTGTGTGTGTGTGTGTGTGTGTGTGTGTGTGTGTGTGTGTTTTGATAAATCACAGGATAATATATGTGTGATTTCTTTCTTATATTTCAGATTATAAGCATTATAGTGAAGAATGATGAAGGCTGGCTGGCTGGGCAGCACTCTCTGGTTAGCCAGCTCAGGCGCGTGTGGGTCAGTGAGGCCTTCCAGGAACGCCATCGCAAAGACAACATGGCAGCCACCAACTGGAAGGAGCCAAAACTGCTGGCTTACTGTCTGCTGAGCTATTGCAAGTATGTGCAATTCTTTCATGTTACATTTACACTTAATTGTTTTTACGTTAATAGTGGTTATAAGGAAAACTGTGTGTACGTGAACATACAACATATTTTGCTCAAAGCTAGCAAGAACAGTTTTCCTCACGTAGTTGTATTGTTGCTTCCACAGACGCAATTACTCTGAAATTGAGCTGCTATTCCAGCTTTTGAGAGCCTTCACTGGCCGCTTTCTGTGCAACATGACCTTCCTGAAAGAGTACATGGAGGAAGAAATCCCCAAGAACTACAGCATTGCCCACAAACGAGCCCTGTTCTTTCGCTTTGTTGAATTCAACGATCCGCACTTCAATGACGAGCTCAAAGCCAAGGTGAGACACACAGAGCCCGGCCATATACACACTCATTATAGTCGCCTTTTATCATTGTTGGTGAAGTGCAATAAGAAGGCGCTCTGAAAGGTGCTGGGCTTGGTTTTTAATGATCAAAGGAGGGGAATCAAATACAAATTGGACCCTCTAAACTCCTGTGAGTTTTTTATTGTATGACTGTGGGGTATTTTTATTATCATTTTTTTGAATGTATATATGTCCTAATACTCAGTTAAGTAAGCTCACTGGACAAAAAATAATCACCACAAGAATGATGGGTTATATAAATACCTGCGGGGTGTGCGACTGGATTCATAGATTGAGAAGAGGAGATGCAGTGCAGCGAATGTCTCGTTCAATGTGTGGAAAGTTGCAAAGCAGATCACCAAAAAGGAGTGATTGCATTTTGACGTGCCAAAGGCCATAGTGTGAAGGAAATAGCTGAATTTACGGGTGTATGGAAGTGTACAGTCAAATGCCTACCAGCAATGGTAAAAATCCCAGTCTGCTCAGAATTATGCCAGGGAAGGCATCTACCAAATCTGGCCCAACTGCGCAATTCTTTGATTCAACAGTGGCTGAACATTGATGTGGCTTACATCCAGAAACTTGTCCAGTCCATGTTATTTGTGCTTGTGGGGGTGAATTATTATTTTTATTTTTATTTATTTTATTTTTTTTGTCGTCTGGTGAGCTTATTTTGAACTTGGAAAACAAAAGGATTATGATGTATTAACAGAAATCATATCAAGGTAAGGGGAAAAAAACTGCACCAGTTTCATACTACAGCTGATCTGTGGCCTCCGCTTGTTCAGAGAATTTCCTCAAACTTGGTGGTGTTGTAACTGAATGGCTGGACTACTTCTCACTCTTCTTCTAGCATAACTACTGAGTGTACAGAAGTAACCACATCAGTCAGCTCTTCTTATGCAGAGTTAAGGATTGTAGCTTGACTTTGTTGTAACCCTTTTCCTCTATTAACTGGGAGTTATTGGGGGCGTGACTGATTTTATGACACGGGCCAGTGTTTCTGGGCTCAACAGCCAGCATCACAAATACCAGCTCTGTAATTATGGCCGAGAGGGCAAAGCCACGCCACTGCCGTCACGCTTCCCCAACATCGGGTGTCTAATCCAGCACATGAGCTAGCCCTGCTGAATATGTATGGGCAATGGCTGACACATTCAGCTTGCCTCTCAAAGACACCGCGTCTCCGCCGCGCACCAAGCCACTGCTTTCTGAGGAGTGCTAATGAATATTTATCCACAGATTACTTTAATGGCCATCGCTCATGAGCCTCCAGCTCAACTTTAATCAGCTCTGACGAGGTTGGGGAGCAATCAGAAGGCGGAATGGAATAGCGCACAGGCTACAACTAAAGGAGGAGATGGTTGTCTTTGCATTGGTTCACAGCGAGGAGTTCACAGTGAGCCGAACATGGTTGTCAAATGAGCAGGATCCCAGTGGCCTGTTTCAGTGTCTGCTTTAATGCATGTGAATGTACACTGCATTTCAGAAGTTCTCTTACTGTACAGGAATCTCTTACTGTACAGATGACTTCTGCTGTCTAGTTTTAAGGGTATATATTATTTCAGAGACCCTTTAAATGTTTCAAGTAGTTTGTTAAATATATAAAAGTTTATTGATACTGAGTTATCTAATTAGTCGTTTCTGTAAAGTTATCTACCTTGAGGTTTAGTGGTCTCTTTTGTCCCTTTTTGCGGTACAGTATTGTAACCTTGCAAACAATACAGTGGTTTCCTTATATTACAGCATTAAATAGCTGTTTAAAAACACAAAACATGGTGATTAAACAAAGGAGGAAACACGGCTAATTTGGGAACTTTTTCGAGAGTGTCTGTTCCTTAAATTCTGCCAGCCCGATGATATCCTGTTCTCACTATATGCTGAAAAAATCTCTCGCTGCTGCAGCTAACTGGCTGTGTTCCGTAACCTTGCAAACCTTTTTGAGTCAGCATCAGAAACCTTAAGAAGGAGGATGAGACAGTTTACTGGTTGAAAAATGAATGGAAACACTTGCACTCAACTTGGCATCTGTTTGCCGGGTCCAGTCATTCTATAAAGGCAGGTTTATACTGTGCAATAATCACCACAATAATGCTGTTGCAGACAAAAATAATAAATAATAAAATAATAATAAAAATAATAAACAGTAAACCTCTGGAAGGGTCAGTAGTCCAAATAGTCCAAAATCTTGCAGTGTGACCACTGCTAAGCCATATGTCTAAAAAAAAATCATCATTAATAAGCAGCATTTAATGATGTGAGAGAGTAGTGATAAATGAAGGTAAAATATCAGCTTATCATATTTACAGAATCTTGTGCAGTGTGACATGCAGTAGACATAAAATTGCTGTAATTTCACAGTGTAAAGCAGTCTTAAAATGAGCCAGTTGGTTTGATGGTTAAGCTGGAAGCAGAAGGCCGTCCCATATTGTGCAGATGCGCAGTTGCCAGAACAAGCAAAAATAAAAGCATATTTCCTTTGTTATTTGGGCAAAAACAATCAATCAATTGATGTTTTGTGAGATTTTAGCAGTAACTTCAAATAGGATTTTAAATATTATTGTGGCATTCAGTTTCATAGAGAGAAATGGTCTTACATGACTGCGCCTATCTGCCTTGGAGTTCTACCAAGCAGACAGATGTTCCTAAAGGAGCTTTAAGGCCTTTGGTTAACATCACATGATAATTAGCTAACTGTGCTTAACTGAAAGCATACCTGACTCTTTGTTTGAATGATTTGATTGATTGAGCTCGGCCCGCTTATTGACTGTTGACTGCAGAAACAGAGCTTCTGCCTGCAGTACCTGGAGTGTGGGGAAGGCTACTCTTTATTTTCAAAGCAGTGTTCTTCATTCCGGGCATGTGGACATGTTCATATTAATTATTAGAAAATGATGAAGATTAGCATCTGCATCCAGAGGTTTTAAATTGGTTTCACAAAGACTGATTCCTAACTATGGTTTATTTCAGTTTTTGCATTTGCACGAATGCTTTCATAGACCCCTTCAATATTAAAAGATTTTATTTTCGCTTCTCCTACAAATTGGGGAATTCTGACAGCTCTGCATAAGCAAAACCTCCCTCGCTGTCAGAACAGGCCATCCGTATCCGAAGCACTGCTGGTCGAAGTGCACACGGAGATGTTTTCCCCGAGTGGGCACAGCTGTATGTTTTAACATAATGCGTGTTTTGGGCGTTATTCTCGGCGGGGTTTGGAGGGGGGAGGGGTGCGGGTGTCTGTGTGCTGCTGTAATAGATAGTGTGTAATGGAGTCTGCGCTGCTCCATCAGTCACGCTAACGGCAGAGGGGCTCATTAGGGCGGTGGATAATGAAGGTGCACCTGTAGCCCCGCGGCCTGGCTGATACCAGCACTATACACACTGTCATTTATTTTATACATGCGTAAACAACAAAAACACACGCCGGCCATCGTCCGACACCGCAGCACAGCCAACCAGCACAGCGAGGATTTGTCTCACCTGGAAACGCAAAGCTTGTTTTGTCCACTGGTTTGAAATACCTCAGAGAGAGGGGAGATGTATATATTGATCACTGTAATGTGATGGTTTTTAGCTTTAGTGCTGCTACTATACACCTTAATGTCATGATGTTCTAAGCTTTGTATGTAATAAAGTTTCAGCAAAGCCTAAAACTGCGGAATATTCAAACGGGAGTGTTGGGCATTTGTGCTGATCATTAAACCCATGGCTGTGAGACGCCTAAAATATAACAGCAAGACACTTTCTTTAAGACGATAGCTTCGTACACAGTATTTAGTTGTTCTGGGGTTTATTCTTGTGCCCAAAACAGTTGTGTTAACTTTTACATGACCATTTACCAACTTCTCTTTATTCAGTGAGATTAACCAGGCTGTTTTTGTTTTTTAAATTTGACCTTCAGAATGATCTGTGTAAATGTTTCATGTGTCTGGTTTTGTGGCTTTAAAAAAATACTCCTCATAACTTCAGTGTGTTGTAGGCCTGTATAGGTATTTTCTAATTGTTGGGTTTTTTTTTGTTTTTTGGAATGCAATGCAAAAAAGGTTTTAAACAGGCTGTTTCTTCCATCTTTGTTTTCATAAATGGTCTGTGGAGTGAACCTTTAACAGCCTTTATATACTACGTCAAACTTGATTATTCCAGCACAGTTTTTGTTATGATTTGATATGGGCCCTTGAGCAAAAGGCACCACTAAAAGTAGTCATTAGCTTTAATTCAGTACTGTAATTCTGTCTTTACATGTGGTACATGCAATTCTTCAGTGGTGTATATGTACTGGTGCTACCACTGATGCTCAGTAAAGCTCATCATAGCTCATCATAGGCATATAATGTCATGCAGTTGGTTAGTGTTTGTGCTGATGATATCCATGCTATGATCAGCGAAGTGTATTGGTGTAATTTATTACTGATAAAGGAATAATAATTTTAAGGCAAAAGATTTACTGCATTGCCCTCCTTAGGACATTGCGTAGCTTACCTCTAGTTGTACTTGATCCAAAAACTGCTGAAAGTTGCATCATAAAACTGATATGGGTGTTTGAATACCTTTTGCTGGAGGCCCCTGTTGAGTACACTGGGTTGGGACGATAGACTCTGCCTGATGCAGGTTTGTGCTGGAAGTAGAGGTAATACTGTCATTATGTGCGGGCTTGTGTCTAGTAAGCAAAAGCGATGGCTTTTCTCTGTTTTTCTGGCTTTGTGTTTTTTCTTTCTTTATACATCGCTCTTTCTGTTTCTCGCTCTTTGTTTCCTTCACTCTCTCTGTATCTTGTGTGCATGTTTACGTTGGTCATGTTTTTGACAGTTTCCTCACATGCATGTCACATTTTAGCTGTTTCTTCCAGCCCTGAAAGTTGAACAGGAAAGCCAGAGGGGAACACAAATAATCTAATGACATTATTATTGTAATGTTCGCTTGTGTCAGTGTGATTAATATCACGGGGCTGGGGAATGAACTGCCATCTATGACTCGAAATCGGAGCCGCCACCCAGCACCCGTCTCTTCTCATTCTCTGTTCGTCACACTTTTTAATGGCTTTATTTTAGCCTGGGCTGCCAAAGCTGCCTGAGGTTGATCTATTAAGCGAATGCTGTGGAAGTAATACATTATAGCACATACTTGACAAGCTAGTCACTACAGCAGTCTGAGCTTAGCTTTTGAAGCAGTACTGCTCTATTATTGCTGATCTGAGGGACTGATGAAGGTAGTTCTTTGTTTATGGATTGATGTGTTTGTCACCATCATATCATATATTTCACTTATTTTTTTGTTTTTATTATTTTAATATTTTGTGAGGAGAACAGTAAAGACTTAATACAATTAAAATGTTGTAACATTTACATACTTGGGTAGCAAGCTATGAAGTAGCTATGAATCAATATATGTTTAATTGCTTTGTTAATTTCTTTTTGCGGCTTTTTCCTCAGGTATTGCAGCACATCCTGCACCCAGCCTTTCTGCACAGCTTTGAGAAAGGCGAGGGGGAGCAGCTCCTGGGACCCCCCAACCCTGAGGGAGACAATCCGGAGAGCATCACTAGTGTATTCATCACCAAGGTAACCAGTTCTATCCATATAATGTGCCGCTGGCTGCTGCAACAGAGCTGTCACTCTCTCTTTACCAAGCATCTTGTTCATCAAGGCCCCTGACCCGGGGCTGTTATTTGCTTGGAAGAAATGTCACGGCCTCAATAAAGGTCATACTGTTTGTGTTGTTTCGAATCCGATTATAGCTGAGACAAAAAAGCTTGGGGTTAATGCCCTCTATTTGTTTCACGCTCAAATTGATTGTCTCTCCCCCTCCTGGCAATAACTGTGGCAAAAAGCCAGTCCTTTCTGTCACCCTGTTAGCCCCGTCCTCCTTGGCCACCTCAAATATCCAGCGGTTGTAGTTTAAGAATTTTTCTTGTCAAATGGTGGGTAACGTGACATGGCTGTGATCTCGTCCTGCAGGTGCTGGACCCAGAGAAACAGGCCGACCTTCTGGATTCACTGAGAATCAACCTGCTTCAGTTCTCCACTCTGCTGGTGGAACACGCACCACACCATATACATGACAATAACAAGAGCAGGAACAGCAAGCTCAGGCGTCTTATGACTTTTGCCTGGCCCTGCCTGCTGCCCAAAGCCTGTGTGGATCCGGCCTGCAAGTACAGTGGCCACCTGCTCCTGGCCCACATCATCGCCAAGTTTGCCATTCATAAGAAGATTGTTCTGCAGGTTAGAACATGAGGAGCCAGCACCACAGTTAAACATTCTTTATACTGTATTTTAAGTATTGGATCAATTTTACAAATGTGCTTTAGTTCATAGTAAAAATACATATGAAACAGTGTAAGAATTTACGTACAAATGTATTTTTATTTACGGAGGACTACAGTTGCAGAAGAATGAAAAGCATTAAGAATTAAACTGGCGAATAAACAAAAATGAAAATTAAATTTATCAGTATTATTGTGCCAGGTGTCCATTGCTCGGGCACCAACAAGAGTCATGAGTCACAAGAGGTGGTACTCAGATCTTACATGCTTTTGTCTGCTGTCAGGACAGGCTCTTATTGGTGCCTGAGGGATGGACACCTGGCACAGTTAGTATTACATTTATCTTGATTGTTAACCACAAAAGCAAAATACAATGCGAGTAGGCTTGTAGCATTAGCTTAGGTAAAAACTGATAATGGATGGCATTTGTCTGTTTATCTTAAGAACTCTGGATTGGCTGCCTTGCTCTGTGTAAATTTTAAGCCACATGCCACCTTCTTTGGATTTGTGGGTTGAGTCTGGGTTTAATATAGCACAGTAATAGTACGCTGAGTGGCTTCACCATCTGAGGCTGTAGTTCTATACTTGTATACTGCCTATTCCACGATCAGTGGAGCCTTAGTTTATCTATATATGTTTGGGTTTGTTTGTAAAGTTCCACAGATGTCAAGGTTTTTTTTTTGGGGGGGGGGGGTTGTTTTTTTTTTTTTTGGTTTGTTTTTTTGCGCTCAGACTTTTCTTATGGCTATAGATCCATATTTACTTAGATTATCTGTTTGTATTCTCCTTCATTGTCCATTTGTAATGTGTGCATGTATGTTTTGCCTATGTAGGTGTTCCACAGCTTGCTGAAAGCTCATACTATGGAGGCCCGTGCAATCGTGCGACAAGCCATGGCTATCCTCACGCCGGCTGTACCTGCCCGCATGGAGGATGGGCACCAGATGCTCACCCACTGGACCCGCAAGATCATTGTGGAGGAGGGCCACACCGTGCCACAACTGGTGCACATCCTGCACCTCATTGTGCAGCACTTTAGGGTATGTTTTTTGTGGGTACCTGTTTACTGTCCTGCTCAGTGATCCTAGGGCAGGTTTTCACTGTGGTCTGTGCATGTGTTTGTGGCCAGGTGTACTATCCTGTGAGGCATCATCTGGTACAGCACATGATCAGTGCCATGCAGCGATTGGGCTTCACCCCTAGTGTCACCATAGAGCAGAGGAAGCTGGCAGTGGACCTTGCTGAAGTGGTCATCAAATGGGAGCTGCAGCGGATCAAAGATCAACAGGTCTGGATGGGAGTTTTAATTACTGCATTGTCTCAATAAACTTGTTGTTTGTACAAAGATGAATCTGTTGAAGTAGGCATGGACAATGGAAAAAAAATGATGGTCATTGAAATCAAATATTTCATCGTTGTCATAATTTTGATAACATGACTATGGTTAAGCTTGAATTTTGAGCTGATAATACAGTGTGTGATTCTGTGCCTTTTACATGCTAGCCATGCACTAGCAACAACACTAACTGCTAGTCTCAGCCACAGACACTCCACCTGTTGTATACTTCTGTGTATCCTATAGGTCTGTTTGTGTTGTGACTCTGTTTTCAAGGTTGTCTCCTTTTTTGTCTCAATTAGCTGGCTTGCGATTGTTTTATGCCATTTTTCCTTTTCCTGCAGTAGTAGGCGGTTCTTGGCCACGTTTAGTGGCAAAAGGCAATGCGACATTAGCTAACTTTTTACTATCAGTGTTAACATTTTGGGTTGTTAAAAAGGCTGGGAGTTTAAGCCAAGTGGCAGACATATCCTCACTAACAATGTGAGTAATTTGGTCATTCAGTTATGTTTACATCACGGTCAAAACAGAACAAAAACACACACAACAGGCTTAGGGTGCGTTCAGTCTTGGCAGGTTTGGTTTGATTAAAACAAGCTCTGACACGATTGTTCAGTTTTGCAGTTTAGTTCATTAAAGCAAATGTGAATGGTGCCAAGGTTTCTCTATTTGTAAAAGCAGGAAGCTACACAAGGCTGTGTTACAAGTATTTCATCTGCATCATGCAGAACTATGGTAATGCAGAGTCTTGTGGTATTACAAGACAGATAACACAAGACACAATAAGCAAATAAACAAATAAAAGTGAGCCCACATAGAGCAGAGATCAGTATCATTCAGAAAGTTCAGTGGACATTATCACAATGATTTTATCCCATAAAAATGTGCCCAATCAGTTGTGACCTTTTACACCTATGGTTTTTGTTAATTATGTTCATATGAACGCTAAGCAAAACAGAACTGCAATGCAACAATGTATCGTTTTTTGCTTTGGACCATACCAGAGAACTGAACTGAAAGTACAAACACAGCCTGTAACAGTTCACTTAGTACTCAAGTGCTCATATACATCCCAAAGCACACGGATCCTCTATAGCCGGTTTCTAGCCCTGGTCCTAGAGTGCCCACTACCCTGCTCACCTTAGTGTTATCCTGTTTATAATGGCAAGTGAAGAACAAAGACGATTTGAAAGAATATTTGAAATAATTAATTTTATGTTTCCTTTGTAGCCGGAATCAGAAGCAGACCCCAGTACAGGTGGTGAGGGAACGAGCTCAGGCTCAGGAGGAGTGAAGCGAGGCATGTCGGTGGACTCGGCTCAGGATGTGAAGAGGTTCCGGTCAGCCACTGGAGCCGTCGGCACGGTGAGGAAACTCAACACCCAGCGACGAGTCGGCACATCCACTTCTCACTTTCTCACTCACTCAATGACTCAAAGTGCCATGTTTGTACACACAGGCCATAGCGAGGCGTTTTTACAGCTTGGGTTTCTCTCTCTAGGTGTTTGGCCGCAGTCAGTCAATGCCAGGCTCAGAGACTCTGCTTACCAAGCCTGTAGAGAAACAGCACACAGACACTGTGGTCAACTTCCTCATCCGCATCGCCTGCCAGGTAAATGAGTGGCTCTGCCCTGTGCTGCTTTGGGTAATGGTGAATAAAAGTTTGTGGGGATCAGGTAGCGATAGGCAAAGAAGATAATGCTGTCTTCTTCCCACCAACTGTCATTTGTTATTAGCTGCTTTCATAGGCTCGTATTCTGTTTTTCTTGTGTCTTGTATTTTTTTTATTTATATTTTTTTTGGCTCAAAAGTGTGTGTAGTTTGATGTACTGAAAGCTGTCATCATGTGCTTTTTTGTTGCTTGGAATTAAACAGGATGCTTTTTATTTACTGCGACTTTTAAGACGTCACTGATATGTAGATGTCCGCTCTGGTTGGCATGCCCTATGTGTGTCTTGTTCAAAAAGCAGTCCAGGCCAAAATGTGGAACAAACTGTTAAGTTCAGACTGAAATCTTTAGGGACATTGGGGGGGGGGGACGTAAACACCAGCTGCACATTATAGATGCCTAGATCTCTATGGAATTTTCTCCTTATAACCTAACAGGAGAAGGAAATAACGTTGTTAACTTTGAATGGGTATTAATGATATAATTTTTTTTTTCCCTCAAGTGGTTTTGAATTACTTCTTTTGCTGCCTTGGCCTAATTGTATAAGGAAGCTGACTTTGTATTTATTTACACAAATGCCAAACAAATTCAAATATAAGATAATAAATTAATGAATATTATGTAAACAAATATGTAAAAAAAAAAAGAAAAAAAAAATGATTTGTGAATGTTTTCTGTGGTGCAGGTGAATGACAGTGCCAGTGTAGCAGGCTCTCCTGGTGAGCTGTTGTCCCGCCGCTGCGTGAACCTGATGAAGACGGCTCTAAGACCGGACATGTGGCCCCACGCCGAACTAAAACTTCAGTGGTTCGACAAGCTACTCATGACTGTGGTGAGTGCCAGAGGTTACTCTTTAAGATAGAAATGATCAGACATGATTTTATGTAGATTCAGGTGAGAGCATGAAGGAAAGGAGTCAATTATGCATCATGTTCTTAAAGAGGTCTTTTTACATGTTCTTTTGAAAGTTTGTCTGTTCTCCTTGTTTGCCCCTTGTTTGCCCTGTCCTCCTCTTCTCCCATTCCTCCTCATTTTTTCCATTGCCTTTCCAAAAGCAGTTTTGATGTGAGCTAAATCGATATCCTCTGGCTCATGACTGATTTCTCAGGCTCAGCGCTGTGACTAATTCTGTTGTCATCTGGGAGACTAGCTCTCAGTTAAGAAGCTCGGCTACCTGCACTGGCCTTTCAGTGCTTGCTCTCTCTCATGGTCTCTCCTGCTCTCATTCTCTCTGACTGAGGCGCACAATCTCTCTTGTTCTCCCTGTTTTTTCTCTCCTTTAACCCCTTGCCTATCTCTCATTCTTACACTCTGTCTTCTTCTTTCCCCTCTTTTGTTCTTTCATGTCCCTTTTCTCCTTTTCCTCTACTCCTGCCCCCCTTGTTTTCCCTCTCTATTTCTGCCTTTTTCCATTTCTCCTTCTCCTCTTTGCTCTTTCTCTCTCTCCTGTTATCAGAGCTGGTTTTCCTGTCTTGCAGACACGCCAGGCTATTGATTATTTTCAGGGCCAGATGCATGTGCCCTGCTGTAGGCTCGTGTAGACCTTTGATTGAAATGCACGGATGGTGCCTGATTCCCCAGTGTGCAATAAGTCTGTCTGGAGCGTTGTGTAATTGTAGATTCCTGGAGTTTGGCCTTCGGCTGTCATGAAAACCAGAAAACAGCTTGTTTTTCTCACTTTGCATTTAACAGTTAGCAGATGTCCATCCAAGGGCACAATCAGGCTCTGCATTTGTTTGTTTTGGCCCACCCCATATTTTGTGGGTGGATTTTTTTTTTTCCTCTTTACTTTGTGTACACAAGTCCGGAGTACACAGTGATACTTTGTGGTCCTCACAGATAGTCGGCACATTTTAAATTATTTTGATTTTCTTCCCCCTTACTTATCTTCACTGCTGGCTCTTGTGACCTTATACATGGTGGACTAGTCAAAGTTTTCAATGTGAGCTGGCCATTGCCAGTGGCTGCAGCATCTTTTCTGGTTCAAGTCTTTCCTTGACCTATAGGTTGACTCTAATAAACAGACCAGTCAGTCTCAGCAGCCCTGAGGCGTGTAGGGTTGCAAGTTGCCTAATCAGTGCTCTTATCCACACTAATGAAGTGCTCTACAAATCCAATTGTTTTTATCATCTGATTGTGCTGGCTTTCGTGTGATTAAGGGACACGCTGCAGATATGGGCAGTTCACTGCAGATCTACTTGCATGTCTCCCGGGGCCAGACCTGCTTCAGCTACAGCCTTTTCCCGGATGCCTCAGCCCTGTGCTGGCCTTCTTTACCGGAATCGGCTCCACTTTTTACTTGATCTGCTGAGTTTGTAAATTGTGCTGGTTTGTCTATGAACCTTGTTTGTTGTTTTTTCTATTTGTAGTGCCAAGGCAATGTATTGCATATCAACATATAGGTAGGCAATAGACATGGTTAATTGTAACAGTGTAAGTAATTTACTGGGTAATTTATTTGAAAGTCTTTTATATGTTTTTGAAAGAACAGCTCCAAATAATTTAAGGCAAAATACATAGTAAGCCTGAAGCAAATTTGGCAGTACGATACTGTGGAAGATTCCATTTGGTGTAATTTTAACAGAAGAAAACAAAACAAAAACCTTCCCATCAAAACTAATTGTCATGTTTGTAAGCCATTTTAACTTAAATGTCAGTACTCACAAGCATGAGTTCATCACTTGATGCATATTTTATTATGGTAGATTAAATGCCATGATACATTGACACCTTTGTAAATTACAATGGTGTTGAAATTTTTATTAAAAACAATCACTCCTGCACCGGATGCTTCTGTGAATATTGTTAATATAGATTTTTTTTTTTTAATTTGAGATTGCTTTTCTCTTCTACAGGAGCAGCCCAACCAAGCCAACTTCTCCAACATTTGCACTGGGCTGGAGATCCTCAGCTTCCTGCTCACTGTACTGCAGTCTCAAGCTATCCTGGCCCACTTCAAGCCTCTACAGCGTGGCATTGCAGCCTGCATGACTTGTGGCAATACCAAAGTCCTGCGAGCTGTCCACTCTCTCCTCTCCAGGCTCATGAGCATCTTTCCCACTGAACCCAGTGAGTAGACGTTACACCTCAGTACTCTGGTGGGCACTTGGGTGTATTTGTGCAGATTGGTGTTGAAGTGTGCATTTGAAACAATGCCATCTGCATTGCCTTATTTAATTTTATGTCAACTAGCAGGCAAATAAAATTCTTGACGGGAAATCCTAAATCCACTGTGAAACTGACAGATAAAGGCACACTATGTTAATTTGATGAGCTTTAAAACGTACAATATGTCTCTTAAAATAAATTTAAATGTTTAATATACTATAGCAGAATAGCCAAAGAAGCACAAGTGTAACTTTGTGCTAATGTGCTGTTAGAAACCCCATTAAGGAGGTAGCTCATTATTTCTTCCTCTTACAGATTACTAGGATGGGTAAACCATGTATACTATTAAAATGAGGTCCATCAGTCAGTTTTACATCAATGCAGTAAGATTCTCTGCATTTACTGTTTGTCTCTGTTCTCAGGCACCTCCTCGGTGGCTTCTAAATATGAGGAGCTGGAGTGTTTGTACGCTGCTGTAGGAAAGGTTATTTATGAGGGCCTCACTAACTACGAGAAGGCCACCAGTGCCAACCCTACTCAGCTGTTCGGTAAGAGTCATGTCATGTTGTCAGTAGCAATATTTATCAAGACTTTCAGAAACATGTTAAAAGCTAGGTACTGTTTGCTTGCTTTGTCATAGATTTGAAGAGTTAAGTGTAAATATCTAAGAAAAGGGGACGTGCGTTTCTTTAGTGCTAGCATCTGCTCTGATGTTTCCTGTTTCTCAGTTTACACACAGCAGGCAGATTCTTCAGACCTACAAATGAACAAAAGGTGATAAAACACTATTGGATTACGATCTAAAGTTAGTGGTACTTGATATGGGCCTGAAATGGCAATGCTGGTCAATAAATACCTCCCAATTCCGCCCTGGTGGAGGCGTACAGTTACACACGCACCACTGATATGATGTATGTGTCCCGCGGAGGGTGACTTTTTACATTTGTCTCTGCTCCCTGGGGGAGCGGGCAAAGAAAAGCATTACTCATCCCTCCCGCCCCCACCTCAGCTGCTAACTCAGTCGGGTTTCTTCAAAATGACCTTGTAATACAACTAGAGTGACAACGAAGCTGCCTCCAAAGTCGTTAGCTGCCCCCTGAGCCACTGACTGACCCTGGCATTACAGTCCCCCTTCTATGTGGCATCATCATCGTCTCTCATATTTATTTTCTTTCTTTCTTTTCTCTCTCACTCTCTTTCTTTGTTTTTTTTTTTCTTTTTTCCCAGGAACCCTCATGATCCTGAAGTCCGCCTGCAGCTACAACTCCAGCTACATCGACCGTCTCATCTCCGTCTTCATGCGTTCACTGCAGAAAATGGTGCGTGAACACCTGAGTCCACAGACCAACCCCGGTGCCACAGAAACCAGCGCAGGTGAGCAGTGCACAACCAGCCCAGGACACTACTCCGATCCATTCACAGGCTCTTGACAGTGGTTAAAGGACTCCATGTCATATGTGGTTTGCTGAATTAATTCAAATTAATGGCTGTCTCAGAGCAGCCGCTTTAAGTTAATATGATGTGGCATGCCAACACAAAATTAAACAGTAATGTCTTTTATGAGAGCCGGCCTCCTTCTGTCACCTAAGCCACCTGCAGGTGCTTGAATCTGCTCTTCTAGTACTCACGCAGTCGTTCTCAAACCTGTGCTGTGTAGCTTGTCTCTCTGTTTCATTCTGAATTTGTGTCTTTGTTTGTTAGAGTGACAGTATTCTTGTATAAGGCCCAGAGTTGAGCTGTCTTCTACCATCTTTCAGCTGAGTCCACACGCCCTAGTGAAGGGAGGCAGTGAAAGATTGAATAGGAAAAAACCTCCTCCACTTAGCAGTGCCTTGCTGACTCACCAGCTATACCCAGTACAACACACAAGACTGGTTGTTCAGTCTAATCCAGCCTCTTTAGTGAGCAGCATGACGTTTAAATTTTTTATTAAGAGTTTGGACAAACCCAGTCAAATTTCATGTTTTGTTCAAAATATTTTTTTATGATGACACACATTAAATATTCACAATATTGAAAAAATACAACCATATATTTATGGATATATAAAATCTAAATTTGCACAGGTCACTTTTAATGTTCACATTTTCTCCCAATAGTAGTCTAATTAAGTGTGACATATTACAGCCCCTTTCTACAAGTTTCTTGGAGTCTTAATGAGGTGTCCATGATGTGCTTTGGCCAAAATGCCAAAAAAGCATCGGACATGGCATCTCCCTTCTCACACTCCCCGAACAGTCCTTTTCAGAATGGCCAGTTTAAATACAATCTTCTTTAAATGATAATGACCCACTACTCAACCCGCCCTCCCCCTCTGGCACTGGGTGTGCTGGCACAAGTACGACTTATTGCTCCCATAGCAAAAAACAGAGAAAAAAAAGGCATTCGCATGTTCTCTCATTTTCTTCTCGCCTTAATCGCAAAGTTCATCTTGCATTCACTTAACAAATTGATAGAGTTAACATTTTATTATGGACCCTGTAGCGAGTAATACCAATAACATTGTTGAAAATGTTATCAGTTAATGTTTCCTCAGTTTTTAATGTTAGCTAGTGCTAAATGGCCAAAGAAACACACAGTGTAGTTAATTTAAATACTTACATTTCCACGTTTTGCCACAGACAATTTTTATTGATCCCTCCTTTAGTGAACGTTTTGTTGCCAGTGCTGTGTTGTGCTGTATGCCATCAGTCAAAAAAAAGTATTCAAAAGTAATGAAAAATTGGGTTTTCATAATATATGCCTTTTAAGAAGGGGCAGAAGTGTGCTCTCTGTGAAAACATGTGTACTTATTTTTACATTAATTTCTTCAGAGATTCTTCAGAGTTGGCACTAATCCAATACAGGGTATTATATCGATCTAAAACGGTGTGTGTACATGTATCTAAAATCTGCATAAAATACCAGAATAGAAATCTAATATAGTCTTCTAACACATCTAGCCTTAAAAAGCATGCCTGTTGCTTGGTGTTATGTAGTCTCAGAGCTGAATAACCTACTTTCAGATGCTCATCTTAACTGAAGTGCTTCATACTTGTGAGTATGAGTACGATATGTAGCAAAAGACCAGGGAGTATGGATCCATTTCGGTCACAGCCAGTCTTCCGTAACGTCCGTTAATAGAGTGTGGCCGTTGTCACGGAGTCACAGAATGACCTGTGTTACTTTTACTTGAATCACAAGCGGCTACCTAAAATAGTGCTCTTGGCTTTCCACTGTGGGGAATCATGATAAGGGGAGCATTTCTTTCCGCATTAACAGTGCTCTATCTAGTGTTCCTGATTAAAATGGTCCCATAATCGCTGTTCTCTACAGCAGAAAACCAAGATATAAACACACCTTCACCTTGAGGCAGAGCAGGAGGACGAGTTGGTGAGAGCGCTTGTGGTGTCTGCATCTGACCACTGGGTGTTGCAGGAGGACCAGTGTAGCGGTCGTCATGTGGGCACACTAATCCCTCAGAAGTGGGAAACAGCTCAGTCAGTACACTCCCACCGTGTCCAATGGCTCCAAACTGACCTCACAGCTCAAAACCTTTCCTAGATGCTATCGTGGCGTTTAAACGGATTGGACTGTATCGTGCTTACAGACACATGCCTTTCTCACAGGTGCTCACATACATACACCCACCCACGAGTCTTCTGTCGACGCTACGCTGCAAAGTCATGGTGGCAGTGGGGCCGAATCCCTGTGCACAGTGTGAGCCCCCCCCCGCAGCTTCAAAATCAGCCGCTTCCACAGTTTTTCCCTGTATCCACTGCTACACTGATCAGCACTCAAACTTTAACCACTCACAAATCAGCCAGAAAATGCATTCAGATGGCTGAACAAATTCAGTCATGCCTGTCCTCAGCCTCGCTTTGTCATGCTAAAACTCAATCCTGTTTAGTCCCTATGTTAAGACGTGTAAAGGCTTTCATGATTTCTATTGTTCATATACAGGGATGTCTGCTTTGAATTACCCGCACATTACCGTTGAATTAAACACACACACACAAAATGGGCTAATCATATCTCTCCCATGCCTAGGGTCAGTTTGATTTTGAATAGTTTTGTAGTCATTTTTAAGAATACACTAAAAGAACATTTGGGCTGTAGTGGAACAACCCTTATATGCAAGTGTTTGAACACCCCTGGTCATTACTATGTGAAAAGTTAATGTTTGTTTGGTTTTTTTTTTCCTTTAAATGTTTATTCTGCAGTTTGTATTAACTTGCTGCGTAACATATTGGCATACACCTGTCAGGATTAATATGTGCTATAATAATATACAAAACAATATATACCTGTTTTCATTTGAAAAATCAACCAACTGTCATTTGATCGGGGGTGCCAAAACTTTTGCTAATAACTGTAGACTATAAAACCAAACTTATAACACTGCAGTTGATTAGCCTCGTTTAAGGGTATAACAATGTACTTATGTGTTTCTGACCTAAAGTAGGTATAATACTAATAATAATACTAATAATACTAATAGTAGTAGTAGTAGTAGTAGTAAGCACTTGTCATTCAGACACATCTCCACATTTTTTACTTTCTGTGTCTCAGTGACGAGTGAGCTGGTCATGCTGAGTCTGGACCTGGTGAAGACCAGGCTGTCCGTCATGAACATGGAGATGAGGAAGAACTTCATTCAGGTCATCCTTACCTCACTAATTGAGAAATCCCCTGACCCGAAGATCCTCCGAGCTGTGGTGAAGATTGTGGAGGAGTGGGTCAAGAACAATTCCCCCATGGCTGCCAACCAGGTACAAACGATGATCTTAATTTTGCAGACAATAATCATTTGTCTTGTTTTGCCTTGTTGTCAAAGCTTAAGCCACAGTGACATTGTTAGTGTTTTTAACCTGAAATTAGAAAAGCTGTAAACATTGATATTCACTAAGGTGCATTTTGTCCTTTGAAAAGCCCACAAAGTGGGGAAATAATAGATTTATACACAAAGGTGAGGTTTCAAAATGGCGTATTTTTGCCATTGCTCAAGAGTTTTAAAACTGGCCCTCGGGGTCACACAACCTTCCTTAGACACAGCTTAGGCACAGCTTGTAAGGTGTTGCTAAACTGACCGAGCTCACTGAACTCGAGCAAATTCATTTTCAAGTTACAAGAAGTCACAAATGCACAAACATGGAACAGCTGGTTGCTGTTTTAGCCAGCTTTTTCTCTGACACAGTAAACAAGCAACACGTAAAACAGATGTACATGCAGGTCATGGATGGACAATGCGCAGTGAGGTAGTTTGTAGAGTTTTTGATGTTTATGCACTTGATTGCTCCAGCCTTAAGCTTTGGGCATTAAAAACCTTTGCTACATACGTGGGTATCTGTTCACTGTTTTTCTTCATCTGCTTTTTCAGTGCATTTTTAATTGACTGTTGGAAAGAGTTGTTGACTAGCATATGCTATTAGTTCCCACTCAGAGTAGAAATCAAACATATTTGATGTACTCTGACTGACCTGGAACGAGATTAGATAAATGATCTTACACACTGCCGCCACACTACTTGATATTCTGCTGCAAAATCTGCCAGTCTAGAGCCAGCCAGCATTGACTGACTCAGCAAGACTGCAGGTCAGGGGTAAAATTGGGGTAAAAGCCAAGTAGTGTAACGATGACTTAAAGAAGCCAACTTCAGAAAAACACCCAACATAATCAGTCAGCATGTCTTCACTGATTAACTGCTTTTGGACTGAAATTTGGCTGATTTTTGGTTGAACTGTCACTTTAAGTGATTGTGTTTGGCGGGACAGTGTGTTTTGTGCTTTTGTCATGCTGTGGTAGCTGTACTTGGTGGGCAGGTCGCTCCGGCTGGGCGGCTAAACCCAGGTGGCCTCTCGGTTAGCCTGAGGCAACAGAGCAGACAGAGAGAGAAAGGAGGCAGGCAAAGGTGCTGCATACAGCCCTCCTGATAGATTCAAGATAAATGGAGTGTATCAATCTGTTCACCCCGCTTCTGTCCCTTTCTCTCGCTCTCTTACTCCCTCCTTTTCTCTTTTTCCCTCTGCTCTGTGTCCTTCTCACATATTCTGTCTCCTGCTCCCTCTCGGCCCAGATGCCTAATCTGAGAGAGAAGTCTATTCTGCTGGTGAAAATGATGACCTACATTGAGAAGCGCTTTCCAGACGACCTTGAATTGAACGCCCAGTTCCTGGACCTCGTTAATTACGTCTACAGGTAATTACGCTGATTAATCACAGGGTCCAGCAGCCACACTGGCTCTCCATCAATTGCCATGGCGACAAAGCTGGTTTGTGGGTGGCTGGCCTGGTTCGTATGGCCGAAGGGTGTGAGCAGGCGTGGTGTTTAAGAGGAAGGTGGCGTAAAGGGATCCTTTTACGCATCCTTCAGTCAACAGTCATTCACCCCTCCTAGACAAGTCCTGGACCAGCCACAGTGCCTGTGTGTTCTAGTATAGCTTTGGAGAACATCCCATAGAGATCTTTTTAAATGAGCGCTGTTACATGAGTGCTATATATTTATTCTATGAACCCTCCTCTTCAGGGATGAGAGCCTGTCAGGAAGTGACATCACGTCAAAGCTGGAGCCGGCCTTCCTGTCAGGGCTGCGGTGTGCTCAGCCGTTGATCAGGGCGAAGTTCTTCGAGGTGTTTGATGCTTCTATGAAGCGGAGGGTCTACGAACGGCTCCTCTATATCTGCTGCTCACAGAACTGGGAAGCCATGGGCAGCCACTTCTGGATCAAACAGTGCATCGAGGTATAAGCATCCTCACAACTACAGACATGCTATCGTGGACCAAGCATATTTGCAAGACAATACCAAATCACATGGCTTGTATGTCTGGGGAGAAGACACAGTTAATTTGCTTCTGTTTAGATGGTTATATTAAGTATCAGTTTTGTTCCATTATCCATATCAATATCTGCGCTATTTTGCAGAACATGGTGTTTTTTTGTGTGTGCTGTATATCCGCTGCTGTAATGAAAGCACTGTTGCAGCCTTGAACCAACTAACAGATGGAACCTGAGAGGCAAAATGTACTAATATAAAATAATGAATGGTTTGGTTTATAAGTAGCTCCATCTTTTTTTTTTTTTTTTTTTTTAGGCACAGAAGTTGTAGCCTAAACACTAAACAGTTTAATAAGACAAAGGGCTTTAGAGACCACAGTGGCTGTTAATGTATGGAAATTGTGGTTTGGTGTAGAATACATTGTAAATTGGCTGATGAATGTATCGTGTAGGTTGCGAGAATGTTACATGCGGAATCCTTAAATATTACCTCTTGCAATGGAAAACCTGTGCAATTGAACTATGTCGTAACTTACTTTGGTTTTGATTGCTCTGAAAGTTAAACAAAAAATGGACCAGAGGAATTTAGCAATGGGTTTTAAAGGGTTTACGCTTGTTTGCAGTTAATTTTACTGTCATCCTCCACCAAAAGTTTGTCCCCAGAGCTGCATTCTCCTTATAAGATCACATCTGACGCTGTCAGTCTTATGGTTAATGCTTGATAGCTATATGAGTTTAAACAGCTGTTCTTTTGAAATGTTCATCAGGTATAGAAACAGTAGTCATGTTATGCTGCTGGATGTGTTTTTTGCTAAGGGTTAGGTGAGGGGTGAGGCTCACATTTACAGCTTGTAGCTTGCAAAATAAAAAAGCAACAGCAAAAAGATTTCCATCTTGGCTACAATCAATGCTCTGTTTGCTAGTTAATTATTAATGACACCCTAGAAATGGTGGGGTCACGTGCTGATTCATCCTGGCCTGCTGGAGCAGAATGGCACTCCAGCATTTGTGCCCTCCAGGCCTGTGTCAGCTTAGAAGTATGCAGCAGCATGTCAGGAGTCAGACCTTTATTGTACTGTTGCCAATAAGCATGAGCTCTGGCATGAATAGAGATTGATAACCCACGCAATTCTCCTTTACGTGGTTTTATTGCCTACTACAGACTGAATATAGGGTCAGACAGATGTGTAAGTGACTGTTTAAGCCGGGGCTCTGCTGACCCAAGTGTCTTGTGTCCTCCTCAGCTGCTACTGGCTGTGTGTGAGAAGGGCACAATTATTGGCACAAGCTGCCAGGGCTCCATGCTGCCCTCCATCACCAACGTCATCAACCTGGCCGACAGCCATGACCGCGCTGCCTTCGCCATGGCCACCCACATCAAACAGGAGCCTCGTGAGAGGGAAAACAGTGAGACAAAGGAGGAGGTAATTTCTGCTTAAGCTTTTTGCTATAGCTCTTTAATTTGATGATCACCACCTGTCAATTTAGTATAGGAGGCATGTGCGCATATGCTTTCCTCTTCCAAAGTTACAATAACAGGACTGATTTAGAGGCAAAAATGCTGTGTGCGCGTACGTGTGTGTGTGCGCGTACGTGTGTGTGTGCGCGTACGTGTGTGTGTGTGTGTATCATTATATCACTGCATACTTTTCTTCTAAGAAACTCACTTGGTAACTAAAGTTCTCAGACTGATCCTAAAGAAGTTACTAGAGCTTGGAGTACTGATGCTGTAATCTCTGATATCACACCTCAGTAATAAGCACCTATCAATACAAATGCAAATCAAATAAATGGAAGCCAAATGCTTGTTTTTAGAAAAAAATGGAAACATGGTAGCACACAGACAGCTCAGCTTCTACATAGTAAAGAACCCAGCAGTTGACATGGTAAACGTATTCAGTGTGTTTGTATGAATATTTCTGTGCTGTTTGTGCTAAAATAATCAAATAAGTTTAAATCATAGTGAAAGTTGATACTGCACTGAATCATTTCCTAAAAAAGTAGGATTGGTGTGAGGTCAGATATTTACACACTTAAACTTATCTTAGTTGGTTTATCCCCACATTTCCAAAGCAACCTAAAATACTGTATCGTCTTGTTTTTTTTCTTGACAACTGAAAAATAATTTAAAGAATGTTTTGTATCCAGTATGTGCATATATTAATTGCTTTGCGTGGTGCCTTTCTCTCCCTTTTTCTTTTTTGCTGTGTGTAGGATGTGGAAATAGATATTGAGCTGGCCCCCGGTGACCAGACCAGCCTACCCAAGACCAAGGAGCAGGCAGAGCGAGACGCTGGCAACCAGCTGCACATGCTCACCAACCGCCATGACAAGTTCCTGGACTCCCTCAGAGAGGTCAAGGTGAGCGGCCACCTCAACATATGCTACTTCAGGACGTGTGACTAGAGCGCACAATGGCACACGTATTCCATTTATGGAAAATGACAAAGTTATATAGAGTCGTCACACTTAAAAGAGGAAATCATAACTCCTAATGTATACAAATATGCAAACAGCCAATACTTTATTATTTCTTGTTATCGAGTATGTTAATTTGGCCAGACATTTTCAGGTACCATTAAATACCTGCTTTAGCTAATCAGCAGGTGTGCTGCTGATAGTCTCAACAAATGCAATGGGTAGAACCAAACGGCAATTATTTTTGCTGTGGTTTTCTGTGCCTGAATACAGCCTGAAAACATTTAGTCAGAACTAAGTCCTGAACTACAGCATCAGCTGCATTCTGTTTGAAACTGACCAGTTTTAACCAGTCCATTATCACTAAAGTGCTGAATCCTCAGCAAAACTTGTCCTGACATGAGGACAAGTCTTGCTGAGTACTAACAAATATTTCAAACTGTACTGTATTATTTATACCATCATACTAGAGCAGCACTATGTAAGAGTTTTCCTCATAGTCCTCAGATCCATTGGTGTACATATACATTTCCACCAGTGAGAGTCTCCAAATCCCCATTCTTGTTGCATTTTACTGTTCTTGCACCAGTAAATGGTCTGGATTTGTAGGGTGCCAAGAAATGGCCAGTAACGTCTTTGGATAGGAGTCATTTACATCACATGTTAAGACTGAGTCATTCTGTGTGCTGCTGGATGCGGTCGTATAGATTTTGAAGTTGTTAGTGTGTAATGAGTGCCATTTGTTCGGATTGGAGTTCTTTCTGTCTCCTCTGCTCACCTATACCCCCCGTAAGTGTCTCTGTTAATGAGCGTTTGATCGGAGCAGACCTCTCTCCCTTTCACCCTGAGGTCATGCTGCCATCGATTCCTGTTTAATCCAGGCCACAGCCCTGTTTTACATGCCCTCGCTTAAGGAGGCTTTAGATAAATGATGAAGTGGAGAGGTTCTGAGGCCTGACCTGTCAGGAATGCCCTGAGGAGCGACTGTCAGAGACTTGGTATACCTTTAGCTCTCGCTTATGCTAGCACTCAGAGCCCCATAATAGCCCTTCAGATTTAGATCAGAACATCCGCACTTTTATTCCTCACTGTGCAGGAGGTGGCTCTGTGAATAGAAAGCTGTAGGTTTTGCCTGTGCTGCTGAGACAGGTGACTTTTAGTCAGGGGTTTTTAGTAGAGCTGCATGATGTATTGCTCCTTAATCACGATCACTATATTGGCTTTTGTGGTACTAATATTGCAGAAGAGTGAAATATACAAATCAACCTCAAACAGTGCTTTGGGTAAAGTGAGCATCCTGACCAATCAAAGATGTTCTATAGCTGTTTGGATATAATATGGGCCTCCAAAAAATAGATATAATAATTTGAGACGAAAGCAGATTTTACATCGGTAGTTTAAGTGTTTTCAGCATATTGGATTGTACCTGTGTTATTACAACATGGTGTTTGTCTGTATTATCCTGATGAGAATATTGGACAATTACTTTAATTCCCCCTCCGAATGCACCCCATAGGTAAAGTGTTGATTGGATCTGGTTAGGAATAATTTATTGGGGTTTCTTGTTCTTTTTGTTGTTTTTATTGTTCTTTTTATTTTAAGCCAAAACCTCCACTAAGTATAAATTCTTTGAGGATATTTCTGAGATTGGATCCAGACTTAATTAAACTAAATTACTACATTTGTTTTGGATTACTTGTACCTTGAGAAGCTGAAAGTACACTCAACTTCTTAGATTATACTTGGAGATTTTTAAAGATGTCTTTGAAAATCTGGAAGTCAGTAAGCAGGTCTTCTATAAAGAATGGTCGCTGTTATAAAGTCTAAACGTGGGTGCAATAAATACAGGAAAATGTGCTGTATGTTGATGTTTTGCACACAACTGTATATTTGGACACATTTCTCAGCAGGAAGTGACTAAGGACTCTGTGTTTTGTCCCAAGTTGTCCCGTTGTCCAGATGTAATATTTTCATTCCATGGGCGCTAATTTGAATGCGTGTAATGAAGATGAATGTAATCTGTGTGTTTCTCAGACGGGAGCACTACTGAATGCTCTGGTGCAGCTGTGTCACATTTCCACCCCGCTGGCCGAGAAGACGTGGGTGCAGCTCTTCCCTCGCCTCTGGAAGATCCTGTCTGATCGTCAACAGCATGTGAGTCACTATCCACTGTATATCTGAGCTCTCTAGCTGTAGCCTTGCCATGTATGCCTTGCAGTATTTAGTATTTAGATCTTATTGTCTATATGCACATCTGTTGTATCATGTGTATGCACTTCAGTGCTACAGTTTTTTATCAATATGGTGGGAAACAAACTGTTTAACCAGACTTGCTAACTAGCCTGCTCCGTGTGCCATGACAGTATTGAGCTTTCAGAGCAAGTTGTAGTGGGTTGATTGAATAGCATTTGTGAAACTGCATAATCAGTTTATGCCCCCATCATCTTCGTGCAACGCTATCTGCAGGAGCCTGAAATTCCTACCACCTTAAACACGGAAAGTGACTGATTTTTTTTGTTGTCTGATGACCTTAAGTGGTTCTTGGTCACATTGTGTGGTAAAAACTCACCACACTCTTTGTCCTTGGCCAGTGGTCTTAAGCTACTGGCTTGTCCATCTTGCTGCTAAAACTAACCACCACCAAAACACTTAAATTCGTCTGGAGGATGTATTGAAGTGCTTACGTGACCGTAATGCAGGTCACATCATTACCTGTGCTGAGCTCAGTGTCCTTAATGGTGTCAGAGGTCACATGTGTCAGCCCTCACACCCCTCTGATCAGCAGGCTCCAGGGAGGCAGGCGTTTTGACTCCTTGCCCTTTTCCACAGCGCTCTCACTTGCAGGCCATGGTAATGAGGAAGAAATTCATGCGTTTATGCAAATATGAAGGAATTTAATGGGCCAGATGTCTTAAGCATTACGATTCTAATTAAATAGGTTTGATTTGCGATGATGAAAGCTATGAATTTTAAACTGCATCTCCAAAATAGAAATGAAGAGACGTTAATGGCTTTGTGTTGGCTAAATGGTAAAGGGGAATATATTGGAATTAGGGCACATGTTACAAGAACTGAATATTATTTTGATTTTATTTTAAACCATGTATCCTCCTATAGCGTGTGTGTGTGCATGCGTGTGTGTGCGCGTGTGTGTAAGAATTATGCTTAAAGCCTTTTTATATGCTCACTCCCCTGTCTGATTAACCTCCTCCTTTTGACCGTTTTTAAACTGCCCTTTATGAATAGTGAAACTGACCGCATGACCGTGTCCTCATTGCAGGCTCTATCGGGGGAGATGGGTCCATTCCTGTGCAGCGGCAGCCACCAAGCTCAGAGGGACTGCCAGCCAAGTGCGCTCAACTGCTTTGTAGAGGCCATGTCGCAGTGTGTGCCGCCCATTCCCATCAGACCCTGCGTGCTCAAGTACCTGGGCAAGACGCACAACCTGTGGCTGCGGTCCACGCTGATGCTGGAGCAGCAGGCCTTTGAGAAGGGCCTCAGTCTGCACATCAAACCCAAACAGAGCACAGAGTTTTATGAGCAAGAGAGCATCACACCTCCACAGCAGGTATTCTATATTGTTTGTCACAGTTTGACTTGATTGTATTCTAATTTGCTGCTGCTTGGGATCTGTGCTGAGTTTTAGTAAAGAGTTGTTTAGTGTACAGGCTGCTCCTGCCAAACAGTGGTCTCGTAGGTGCAAGAATAAATATTTGTCCACTCCGTAGTCTCTAAGTGTGGGTGCGCGTATGTTTCTGCGTCCCTCCCTCAGGAAATCCTTGACTCTCTGGCGGAGCTGTACTCGCTGCTGCAGGAGGAGGACATGTGGGCTGGTTTGTGGCAGAAGCGCTGCAAGTTCCCCGAGACCAGCACAGCCATTGCCTACGAGCAGCATGGCTTCTTTGAGCAGGTAAAGGAGTAGTTCACCTTCACACAGTAGGTGCAGTAGATTGCTGCAGTAATAAATAGTGATCCAGATTTTGGCAAATCCTTTTGCTTGATAACTGACTTGTCAGGCAGTGATTAATCATTCATCAGCAAGCTTAAAATCAAGAACATGGCCCATCAGAACACTGATTATAAAACAGAATTTTAAAGCTGTTTTTCAGAGCTACATTCAAAGTTGTTATAAAAAAAAAAACATAATAAAATGCACATCAAATCAATTCACTCATATGCTGAATTCTGTGTTAATGCAGATATCAAAAAAAATATCCAAGTGTTTCTTCTAAGGATTGATGAATGTAATAGTACTTTAGATGGGTGATATGACAACAGTAATATGATACTTATAAGATGCTTTTCTGACAGCTAAAAAAGACAAATGGCATATTTAAGTACTTTCAAAGCTATGATTTCAGTTCAACATTTCTCACACTGTGCTACACAAAATCCAATTAATGCAATTTACAGTATTGATATTGTAAGTATTTACAATATCCATAATATAGTCAGTCCCCAAGGGCCAGTTTGTAAGATGCTGCTCTACAGGGAATACTCTTTTGCACGTTGTAATTACTGTGTATTTACTGAATTTTAACATATTGGGAATAATAAACACAATTATAGAATGTGCCACTTCAGCCAATCAATAGAAATTGTGCTCTAAAATGTGCAGAGATATGCTGTATTTAAGTTTGCTCCCAGTAGAGGATGAGTTCATCAATTTGCAAAAAAAAAATGTAGAATTTACCAGGTGTTCCCACAGTTTTGTATGAGACTGTCAAATTGTCAATAACTTGTGTAAAAAGGTAGGAAATAGTTTTTAACTACAAATGCCCTATTTGAAATATCTGTTTCAGTGTACTTGTACAAAGACATGTATGTCCAAGTGTTACAACACCCTCTTATACCATAAACTTTAAATGGTCATTTTCACCAGGCGCAAGACAGTTACGAGAAGGCCATGGAGAAAGCCCGCAAGGAGCACGAGAGGACCAACACCTCTCCTGCCATATTTCCAGAGTATCAGCTGTGGGAGGACCACTGGATCCGGTAGGTTATGTTTTTCTGTTTTGTCATTTTAAAGGCTGTTCATCTCCGTCTGTTCTTGGCGCTCACATCAGCAGCTCCGGTGCCCTCCTTCAGGCGACATCTTGCCTCAGCTGGCCTCATTCTGCTGCAGAGCTGAGCACTCCCTCAAAACTTGGCCCAAGATGACAGACTCCTCTCTTAAAGCTGCACTGAAACCCTGTAACCCATCCAAAAGTCGATTCCTGGAATTTTAGCTTGTGAAGTGCTGCTTTGCCCTGGGCCACGCATGTAGAGATGTTTAACCAGCGGGCTGTTTTTCCTTCCGTTATCCTCCAGCTGCTCTAAGGAACTGAACCAGTGGGAGCCGCTGACGGAGTATGGCCAGTCCAAAGGTCACAGCAACCCGTACCTGGTGCTGGAATGTGCCTGGAGAGTATCCAACTGGGCTGCCATGAAAGAGGCACTGGTGCAGGTAATCCCTTTTTCCCCTACAGCTCTTTTATCGTTTTAGAAGCCAACATCATGTTTTTGTTATTGTGTGACGACTATGTAAATGAACTCATCTCTGATTGGCTGTCTTGTACTTCATTTCTAAATAATGAAGGGCACCTTGTAAGTTCAGCATAGATGGGGGATGCTGAACAACTGTAGGCGGAATAGGCTGGATAGGAATATATACATGCACTTTTGCCTTTTCTAAAAAGTCTGATCCCTCAATCGATTAATTGTCAATAATTGGTAGAACACTGACTAATAAAATAGACAGGCGTAATTGGGTATTGGGAATGCAGTGTTGTTAGACGGGACAGGTAAACAGGAAGTCTTTTCAGGCCGTTGTTTACGACATTTCAGAAACATAGCCTCCCTGTTGGCGGCTAATTTATGGACTTCAGTTTTAAAACAAAGTCGAGGGGAAAAAAGGACGTGATAGCACTTGACACATTATAAATACTCTTGGCTCCTGTTCAAGGAGACTTGGAACGAATCCATTGAGGTTTCTGTCCTAAGGTGACACCTAATTAAATTGTCCAGCACCACTTCTCATCCCCCTCCTCCCTGCATTCGCTTTGCATCTAATATTTACGGATACGTGCTTGAATAATTGCTCAAACATCTGCTGGGAAGTGATTTGTTTTCGCCTTGCCAGGGCACAGAGCGCCGCAGTGGCGCTTGCTCTCTGGAAGTTTGAATGTCCCCGCTTTCAATTAAAGCGCGGACGATAAGGCCAGTGCTGTCGCAGGGAGATTCATCAAAACGTTGGCCGTGATAAGTGTGCTCAGACCGACGGCTTCATTCAACCTCAAAACATTGTTTAGCAGAATGCTAGCAACTTAGCTTTTGCTGGTTTTATTGTTGAATTTGGTGTTTCATATTTGAGTCAGATTTTTTTGCTGCAGTTTGGATTTTTTGTTTTTCAGATATAAGTAAATTGGTTATAAATATGCTTTTCAGTTGTCCAGATCCTATATTTAGGGTCCTAGCATGTAGTGCAGGGACCCCTATTGTACTTTTTAGGATTTTTCTTTTTCTTCTCCTTCTTCTCCTCGGCTAAAACGCATCGTGGAGCAAAGACCATAAGGCCTGCAAACACCAAACTTGGCAGGGAGGTACAGAAGATGTGAAAATGGCACCGATTGGCCAAAGGGGGGTGCTATAGCAAACCAAAACATGGTTTGGCTAGAGCTGCCCTCTAGAAGTCGACGAGTCGAATCGTCAGTCAGAGAACCTTTCAGTCGACTGAGAACCTTCAAGTCGACTGACAACAGTTCTAACTGGGCTATGACGCATGCTTGCTAAAAAATTAAATCCATGTGACAACGTGCGCTGGCGGTTCACCGGTGAAGGAAGCTAAAGCTGTGAAGCTGAGAAACACAGGTGGATCGATGTCTCAGAAAAAGTCTGGAGGAGCTTTTGAAGAAGAGAATCCGAACAAATTAAAGCTAATTCTGCTCGTCATTTAGTCAGACATCGAACACTGCTTCAGACGAGTGAGTTGACTTTCGTTTTAGACATAATGGCTGTTTGCGGTGAAGTAAAAAAGGACCGAAGATGATTGTTTTATTATAATTCCATTATTTTAGAACCTAAATTACAGATATTTTTATTTATTCGTTTACAGCTAAGATTAATGTTATTTAAAGATAAGTAGAGTCACTCAATATACCTGCCGACAAACGAGAAATAATTATTTCAGCGCGGGTAATATAATAACTAAACGGTTTCAGGTCTACCATTCTTCTTTTCATCTAAAAATAATTTAAATATTGACTAATTTGGTTTTATTTAGGAGTTTATTATTTGTGTGAGATGAAAGACGAAGGGTCATCCTACTGAAGAAGCTGTTAAAAGTGAAATTAAAAAGACAGGCTATAAGCTCTAATTTTTAGCATAAATACGTGCTTGCTGCCCGACGCTATATTCTGTAATTAAATCAGGCTCCAGATCGTTCATCATATGCCACGTCTCTTTTAGTTCAAAAATATGTTTCTGTGACTCTGCTGACTTTCTAAATGAGGAGGACATCAGATTAGAAACGTATGCCAATTGATTTACTGATTACTAGGATAATGTATATGGAGAAAAAACATGAACGAATAGTCGAATCGTTGGCCAGGACGGGCGAATCCGATTCGACTGACAAAATTCGGGTACAGCCCTAGTTTTGGCTTATAACTCCTAAACCAAAATTTTGTCAGACAAAATGACATTTTCCCAGATTCCTTGGGATCAAAACAAATCACTTTGTAATTTGGACCATTAAGCTCTGCCTACTAGATCTTTTTCTAATTTGCATAATATGCAAAACCAACTTTTGCGAACTAGTCTTGGGGTTTAAGCCCAAAAATTCATAAAAAAATCTCAAAAAATCCTCCAGACCCTGCACCTCAATAATTATCAAAGCATTTTGACTTTTGTAAACAATATGGCTGACGTATGCAAATTAACCCTTCAAAAAATACATAATTAATAAAAAATTCTATAACTCAGAACGCTTCTTTCAAAAAAAAAAAAAAAACATTTGGTTCAGGACGAGATTCTGAGGTTGCCTATTGAATTTGGTGCATTTACATCGATAGGGGGCGCTATAAAGGCTACGTAACTGTTTCTCAATAACGAAGTCTGACCAAGCTAAAATTTTGATATATCAAAATTTATGGATGTCGTTAGCCAATCAGCTTTCAGTAGGCATTTGACAGGCTTAACATCAACCAATCATCATGAAACTTGAATGGTGTGTCTACAGAGATACTTTCTAACAACCAGTGAAGTTTAATACGATTTGGCCCCTTGGGGGTGCTATTCGTAAAAATGAATTATTTAAACATATTTCTACTTGTGGTCACAATACTGGTTTAGCATCATGTAGTGCAGTGTCATAAACAATTTTGCAATTACAAGTGCGTTTAAAAACTGTTCACTTTTTTGTGCCATCTTTAACTGTTTGCAAACTGCACTTTTCAAACTAGTCTCCGAGTTTTGATCCTAACATTTCAAAATTGGTCTATAATTACTCTGTGGAGTCTCTCGGTAAATAATTATAAAAAAAAAATCTTGACTTTTTTTTTTTACTAAGCATGCCTTCTATATATCTATATATCAAGATTGACCTTTGGGGGGGGCGCTATAGCATTTACAAATGCTTTAAATGATTCAAAAGCTTATTACTATGTTATTACACACTTTATAGATGAACTTCTGGTGGCGTTTGATTCAGCTCTCAGTCCTGGACGACTTTGTAATTACATGTTGTTTCAGAAAATGCACTACTCCTGCTATTTTGGTCTATTCGTTTAAACACTACATCTTATAAAACCAATGTCAAAAGGTCAATCTTAAGACTTGGTACACATCTTTGTCTAAGGGCCCTGATCAATAACCTAAACCTAAACACATTTCTTTCTGACATATAATCTAGCAGCATTAACTTTACTTCTCTTTGCCACAGTAGCCCCTTATGCGTGCGTTGGGCCCAACAATACCATGCATATCAAAGGGTTATACTTTGAGAACCAAACAACACTGCAAATACAGCTGTTTCAGAAACTGAACTGTTTGTCATATAATAGCATGTATGTATATAAACGATCTATTTTAAACTTTAATCCATTCTCTAATTATCTGTACACATAAGCCTCAGCCTATATAATGTTAAAAGAACACTGCTCATTATTTATGGCAAATGATCAATAATCTAAATGTCTTACTGACGTGATCTAAGGTTTTTAATCTCACTTCTATGTGCCACAATGGCCCCTTATGCTGTAAGGGCCTGTACACATAAGCCTCAGCCCATAAAATGTTAATAGACCATTGCTCATTATTTATGGCAAATTAAGGCCTTTTGATAAAGTCCCACTTCCTTTAGGTTTTGCCTCTCTGTCTGTAAACAAGGTCCAAACTTCTTTAAGCCTTGTGAGGCCTCACTGGTCCAAACAGCCTCACTAGCCTTACTAGGACCCGAATTGCCGCTTGCGGCTATATTAACTTTTGTTATAACCATGTTCTTGGAAGAATGCTCTTCCTGAAATAAATGAAATTTAATTTCACGCTACATAAAAAAATCATTAAAATGCAAAAAATCCTTGAAACATTTGTTGGTGTTTGTCAGGTGGAGCTGAGTTGTCCTAAGGAGATGGCATGGAAGGTAAACATGCATCGTGGCTACCTGGCCATCTGTCACCCAGAGGAGCAGCAGTTGAACTTCATTGAGCGGCTGGTTGAGATGGCCAGCAGTCTGGCCATCCGAGAGTGGAGAAGACTACCTCACATTGTCTCTCATGTCCACACCCCACTGCTGCAGGTGAGGAACCACAAACACCTGCGTGCACACAAGTTTGTGACATCATAGAAACAGTGTGTCATGTATGTATGTATGTATGTATGTATGTATGTCTGTCCATTTCGCATGTCTAGGGAGTTTTGTGACCGTAGTCTTAAATTGTCAATGAGACAGTAAGACACCCTTGATTTTCAAAATGGTGGTCTAGTGGGTTTAGATGTGATCTTGTTAGAAGAATGCATGTCTGGGGGCAACCTGTTAAACCTTTGGTGCTGGATTGCAGTACAAACAGGAGCACACCTCTCTAAAACCCACCCCAAAATTCCTCTAGTGCCTGCTTTAATGTCCAAAGTGCAGTCAGTAGTACAAATGAAAACTGTCAGTAACTCATGTTCATTCTTCTGAGTGAGTGCTTCAGAAATACCCTTCCATTTAGTTTTGTTAGATGTGTGCTTGATGCACGAAATGGGTTCAGTGTAACACAGTTCAAATAACTTGTTTGAGGATGTTGAGAAAAGTGTGGTCTCCACTTATGTGCCATCAGTTAGGTTACCAAGTCTGGCCAGCTGTTTACAACTTGATATTTAACACACAAATCTGTGGTCTGGATACATGACCATTACTGTCCAAACTGAAGGAATGTCTTTTTTGTTTTGTGGTGTTTTTTTTTTAATACAAAAGTCATTTCCGCTGCAAAATGATTACTTGGAGTTTTTTGGAGACTTTTATATTACGACCATGGGCTAATGACCGGCTTTGTTGTCTGTCAGACAGAGTTGACAAGCATCCTGTTAACCCCTACTTTGAGCTCCGTGTTCATGAAGTGTTGTTTTGGTGTAGTTGTTTGTTCCCACCAAGGCAAGTCTACATTCCCACCACATTTAGACAAAAATCTCGTATGTTACCCTATGAGATCACACCTGGCTCTGCAAAACTGCTGAAATACAAAGCTTGTGTACTTTTTTTTGGCCAATTATCATGAAGTGTTCACACAATATAAAGGGCAGTTGCTGATATGTATATAATAGTATACAATTACAACCTCTAATCTTCAGGAAAGGTTATTTTGCTGGATGTTGGAACATTGTTTTGGCTAGAACTCCATCACTCCAGGGAACACAGTTCCACTGCTCCAAAGCCCAGTGCAGCATCTCGTTCTAATGGCAGTGCTCTTTCATGAAGATGTATACAACCTGTTTCACCATTTTAAAGTAGCGTGAATCACTAATAGGGATGTTTGGATACTTTTAGATATATAGTGTAGTTTAATCCTTTAAAAAAATGTATACATACATACACATTCATGTGCCAGATATAAAAATCTGTCTTTTAGTGGACTAAGGATGTCATCTCTGCCTATTCTCCACTCACTGCAATGAAGTCTCTTTGTCATCATGTTTAATGCCTGAGCTAGTCATGCTATTATGGACGGTGGTAAAACTCACTTTGCCCTTGCCTCTTAAATAATGGTCTTATTCTTTAGTATTTTCCTCTTTAATTCATTTAATGTCTATATTTGTTCTTATGTGCAATACTGACTGTCTCCTTCTGTCGCTGCGGCTTCTTAACCTCTTCTGAAATGACTGTGTTTATGAACTGGGCCATTGTGGCTGTGAATAGGTGGCTGGCATTAATATTCAACGTGAGCTCTCTACATACAGCTTCCTGAGTGGCACATGCATAATCAGACAGCACACACAATGGTGGGGGTGATGTGTGCCTGCAGATTACCACTTCCAAGCTTGCTGCTCTCTGGAGCTGAAGGAGACCAGCAGTTTTACGGCCGTTATTGTTTGTCTGTGCAGTAGTAGGCTGTAATGGAGGGTTAATTAGGAGGGTTAATTAATGAAAAATATGTGTGCTTAGATGTTTTGAAACACTTTCTAATTCTGATGGGAGCAAAAGTACCTACAACATTCTCACTTGTAGGTCATTTCATTCATCTACAAGCACACACAGGCAGGTGTGGGTTTAAATAATAACTACCCAGAACAGAGTAGTTGTGATGGATATTTGGGCCTGACTGATAACTTTGGCCAATCAAGTCAACTGACCTTCCACAGATTTACTAAGATCAGAAGGTGATAAAGGACAGATAATGTTAATGATAATATCTGATGTTATTATATGGGTATCTGCAGATAATTGTTAAAGAAATCCTTTATCAGGAATCAGAGGGTTAGATTTCTCCAGTATTTATTGTATATTGGAGGAGTAGAATGTTTAGGTAACGTTTAGGTGACGCTTGTGCTAAAAAGGTGCATTTTATTCATTTTGCTGTATTTGTAACTTTGTCTCTCACTCCGTAGCTCTAAATCTGTAACTCTAATTCTACTAATAACTGAACTGTTGACTTCAGGTGCCTCTGTCACACTCATTGCTTATAGACATTTAAAGTCAAGCACACGGGCAGATATTGACAGTAGAGCGATTCTGAAGAGCTCAACATCTTAGGATGCCACAAAGTTTCTTTGTGAAGTCTCTGTCCTCCCAAATCCCCTGTCAGCTATGAGTGCTATTATTGTCAAATGCAAGCATCTATGAGCAGCAACAGCTCAGCCATGAGTTGGTAGACCACGCCAAGTCACAGAATGCGGCCACAGAGTCCTGAAGCTAGTAGTGTATAAAGTGTATATAAAGTGTCCTGTCTGTCAGTACAGAGAACTGACACTGAAAGCAAAATCAGCTCACAAACTGTGCATCAGGAGTTTCAGTAAGAAATCAGGATTTTGGCTCAGTGCTCGGGCTCTGCAGGGCATGTATACCAAAGAGCTAACCAGAACATACTAAACATTAAATGCTTATTTTAAACACTACAGTCACAAAATGTTGACAAATGGATGCAAAATCCCAGCTTAATGTCTAATAATGTTAAAAACAAAACTACAACATGAAGTTAAAATTTTGCATCACAGGCTTCTGATAGTTGTTAATCAGTAGTAGAGGTGCTGCTTGTAAAGGAGTCTTATTAAAAGCTTGTCTATAAAACATTAATTTGTCAGATAATTGCCAGAATCTGATTTTCAGCAAACCTCAACTTGTGTGCATGTATTTATTTACTTACTTACTTACTTACTTTTGTAGTTTATGAACTAAAAAAAATATAAAAATATCAACTGAGAACTGCATTATTTCATGATCATGTTCATCAGTAAAGCACCATTTAGCCTGAATGACTAGAGTCTTTTCGGCTGATATTGCTGGTTATGTGACTTCAGATCTGTATCACTGACACACTTATTGTTTACGTCCAGATGCATATTGCTAAACATTTGGTGGATCATAGCTAGTAAAAGAACTACATTACAATTTTTATTGTTCCTTTTTTTTTTTCTTTTCTTTTGAACTCGGCTCCGCTTTACTGCAGACAGATCTTGTTGGCCTGAATAATTACTTTGCTTATGCTCCCTCGGTTGCTGCCAGAAGAAGGTTCAGTGCATGAGAAGAGCATTTTACTGTGGGAATTTCCAGATAACTGGGCCTGTTTTCCTCCTCTGCCTCTAAGTGCTGCACAGGTACCAAAGGAAGGGGAAAAAAAAGAAACACCACCTCCCACAACGTCCAATATAAGCGATTAACAGTGACAGGAGAGACAGCAGGGATGGTGAGTTTCAGAGAGGGAGAGAGAAAGAAAGAGTAAAGCAATAAGTTTAAAATGGCAGTAATTACTTTTCCCCCCTCATCAGATAGCGTTTGATTAAATACCTGCAAGAAAATTACATTTACATGATGAATGGGCAGTCGGCATGAAGGGTATAACATGGAATCAGCTGATATTAACTGATAATTGTGAAAAAAATATTGTATTTCCTGATTTATATTGTTTTGGAAACTGCAGTGTGGTCCACAGACTTGATTTGGGACATTTTTATCATTTTGAGCTTTGAATATGTTACAGGCTCTGCTGTTCTTTTTCTGTGTGTATTGTGTGAATGGGTATGTTGTAGGTAGTTGTGATTCTATATTATGATCAAAACAAATGGCCCACAATTTGCATTGTAAACTGTCATGTTGTAAACCACCAAAGGATCCTGTTGCAGTTCCGCTAGCCTCTGGTGCTTGGATTAGTTGACTGTAACCACTGCAATAGCAGTGTAGTGGTTTAGTGGTAAAACTAAACGCTTATTTTAAACACTACAGTTACTAAATGTTCTGTTGCTGGAAGTTTGTTAATATCAGTCTATGGTGCAAGTTTTTAAAATAGTGTTACACTGAGAGGCTTTCACTGCAGTAGCTAACCTGTACTTACTGCTGCAATCTAGATCAGATAACGCCAGCCCGGCATAGTGGGGTCACTATGTGCATAACATCGGCAGAGGACTTATTAAATGGTCCATGTCATGACAAACCAGACTTTTTGTGAAGTCAAACACTTTGAAGTAATGTATATGTAAACATTGTTAGTAAAGTTCAGGACCCGCTGGTTCCAAGATTTTCACTCACCTTAGATGTGACGTGACACAAACGTGATTTGATTTGCTAGTTTTACAATATACTATTCACCTTTCATTCTTGTTCCATGCTGTCCATATATGGAGACTAAGCTGCAAAAACAGCCAGTTTTGAGTTCAGTTTGTCTGTGATGTTATGAGTGCCCATTGATTTATGTATATCCGTTCGTTTTGCCTACAAATGTTTAAGTCCCATCCATTCTTATTAAAGTTCTATGTGCTCTTGGTGCTCCTTAAATGAAGCACAGAACCTGTCTGGTTTCTCATCAGTTTTAAAGCGACAGTAACAAAACCAGCCTGTTTTATTTCAGCAGACAAAGAGAGGTTAGACAATGATCATGCACAACCTGAATTTTGGCCGTTTTGGTTCCCACACAAAGGTTATAAGTAGACCTTATGGATATTTAAGGGCTTTGGTACGAAATCATGTTTGTTCATTGTTAATAATCAATACTGCATTTATACAATGTTATATACAATGTTTCTATAGTTCTGCCTAGAAGTTCCTAATTTTGGGCTTGTTGGCCCGAGTGGCCGAATGTTTGCCTCTAAGAAATGAGCCAAAGCATTCTGCAGGTGCGTTTGCTGTTCATATTTCTGCATCAGTGTTTTGTCTGCAAGGATAATTTGACATAAAGGGAATAATTTATTGGGGGACTTTTCCACCCTTTCTCCTGCTCTCCCTTGTCCCTCAGGGCAAATGGGTTAGAAGATACTTTGATCCATCCATTTTGCGCAGCCGTCTCAGACTTCATTTCGCTGTATTTTTCTTTTTTCTCCTCCAATAAGGGTCATAAGCCTGTAATACGGCTGCAGTAATGGCTTGGTGATTCCTCTGTGTGCAGGAGTGTGCAATGTGCCTGGAAGGTGTTTGGATAGGCAGAACAAAATGATTCATAGAATGTAACACCTTTAATGAACTTCTCCAGTCCTAAGTCCTTTCTGATTTGATTTTGTGGTAGTGATTTTCAAAGCTGATACCAAGTTGAGGCAGCTGATAAAACTGAATGAGAAGTTTGAAGTTCCCCACACGGGAGAAGCACAGGCCTTGTTTTATTCATGTTAAACACATTTGTTCTTTAGCCCTGATTCGTTGGATTTGTAATTCTCTTGCTGAACTGTTGGGTTGGTCTGTTTTACACTGAGTAGTGGTGGGCTTAATAAGTATAATCATTTTACACTGTTCTGTTTATGGCGTGTATGATGGGAAAGGGGCTTACCGCTGGGTGAGGAAGGGTGCAATGGTGCGATGATAACGGTTGAGATGCGTATCATTAGGATTTTATCCACACAAATGATACTGCTTATATATATACACTGATAATGATCTTTATTTACATTAGGGCTGTTGTCATAATATAGTACAGCAAGATTTTCTGAACATATTGTGTGTATTGTACGTCCCTGTAGAACACTAACCAGCAGCAAGTTTTATTATACAAACAACTGACTTTTAGATTTAGTTTAGATTTAGTGCAAATTAAAACATTCTTTTCAGTATTTTGACTCATTTGGCTCATCATATTGTGACAAATCATGGAAATTTCTTGAAGCAATCCAATATTGTGTTTTTTTGGGATTTTTTTGCTATATTAATTTGTATTGATACTAACCTCTATAATTTGCAGACAAAGACATGTTATTAAAAGATGTAAAAAGATTCAAAATGAGAAGATGTGAAAAGACTGTGGTCATCTTAGTATTAACTATAAGCAATACGATATTAGTTAGATGTGAATGTCTGGACAGCTCATGTTCAAGCATAGACTACCTGGCAGTTAACGGTTTATGCTGTACTAGCTATCAAATTTTTATTCAGTTCAGACTCAACTTTAATATTACTACTTTTGCTCGATAAGCTGACTTTTAATGCTGGAAACATTTGTATCAAACTATTTTACCAAGGTTAAAGTTGGCTTCCTATTTGCCAGTTTCATTTCCAATTTACCACCTTAAATGATGCAGCGGTTGTTATTATTATAACGCCTGTGCCTGCATGTAACTGCTGCACTATTTAAGATGGAACAGAAAAAACGTTCAAATAGATGCCGACTGATAGGAAGTAGACTTCGTAGTTTTAATACTTGTAGCCATTGTCTACAGATTTATAAGCTTCAGATTTATAGAATATTATGTGAAATTTTGAAAGTGCTTGCTATTTAGAATGAATTAACACTACATACATACTGATACCATTAATTTGTATGTTTAGTAGTAGTATACAGGTTCCTAATTCCCATCCCTATATACTTGTAATGATGACACAACTTTCTGTGTAGCTTTATATCGTCCGTTCATATTTAAAATAAAACTCACAACAAAATTAACAAATAACAATAGACAAAAATAGAAAATAAAAGCAAGGTGAGTTTATTGTATAGATTATTTTATATCCAAAGTCAGTTCAGGGTGCTTTATACCAGTAAAAAGAGCACTGCAAATGTGATATAGAAATAAAAGACAAATTAGGTATTAGGTCATTAAAAAGAGTACAAAAGTACAAAGTCTAGAAAGAAACAAATTCTCTGTGAAGGAACAAGATGTTTTGCATCACCTCTGTGAGGTTCTTATCTGTCCATTCTCTTGTTACGCTCATACAGGCCGCACAGCAGATCATTGAGTTGCAGGAGGCAGCTCAGATCAATGCCGGCCTCCAACCAGCCAACCTAGGCCGCAATACCAGTCTGCATGACATGAAGACAGTGGTGAAGACGTGGCGGAACCGGCTGCCCATAGTCTCTGATGACCTCTCACACTGGAGCAGCATCTTCATGTGGCGCCAACACCACTATCAGGGTATGCTTTGAATTGGGATCCAACTAGTCTGCTAATTAACAAGCTAATAAACATTTATCGGGTTACTCAATATGTATGGAATACTAGTATTGCAGTTCTTATCAAAAGCAATATATTTTAGAATTTTGATTAGAGTCTCAGTGTTTTTATTGCAAGTAAAATGAGTAACTTGATCAAAATAGCTTTTGTCTAGTTAAATCTGCACGGTACAAGTTCTTGTATTTAAGATAACAACTCAAATAGTTGATGTAACAAGTAATTCCAGCTTTTGAACAGTTAGAGTGCAGATGATATGTTGTGTGGCTCTAATTTTGAACTTCTACCTCAAGGTTGCTCTTGTTTCTGATGGTGCAGCATTAGAGTGAAGATGTTGGTTAATGGATGTGTCTCTCTTTCTAGCCATTGTGTCGGCTTATGAGAGCAACACGCAGCATGACCCCAACACCAACAACGCTATGCTGGGAGTCCACGCTTCCGCCTCTGCCATCATCCAGTACGGGAAGATCGCCCGTAAGCAGGGTCTGGTCAACGTGGCCCTTGACATCCTGAGCCGCATCCACACCATTCCCACCGTGCCCATTGTGGACTGCTTCCAAAAGATCCGGCAACAGGTCAAATGCTACCTGCAGCTGGCTGGAGTTATGGGCAAGAATGAATGCATGCAAGTGAGTAGACGAGGCCCATCAGCTGCTGTGAAAAATACCTTTTAGAGATGTTAATCTTTGATCTTTAGAATTAAAAGCTATAGTTTCTTGTATTTACTACTATTTTACCCTTATATTACATTACATATAACAACTCTGAGGACATGTGGGTTCACGCTGGGTTTGTGTTATAGACATTGCAACCCCGAATTCCTACCCCAACCACTGTAAAGTTATCTGAGGAGGAACGGTTTGACAAACTGTTGAATTCCCTATTGACAACAATTTTACACATGAGAACTATTAAAATATATAAATATTTAAAGGAGGATTTTTTTTTATCAGTGCTTTTAAATGAATGAATCATGATGCACTGATGCAGTTTACACCCCTTGTGGTGGTATTTAGCCAGGCTTTGATTTTGTTACATACTTTATCAGCTGTTTTGAACTCGGTCCCAACCTTCATTACTGCACAGCCAGCCTCTTTGGTTATCAGCCTAAACAGTAGCCATTTTCATTTGACATGAAATTGCAGAGTGACAGTCCCTATTTCACTTCTGTTTACATCTCTCCTTTATTGGATCTGTTCTCTTCTCACACTTTTTTGCTTTAACAAGGCCCTTAATCCAAATAAGACCACTCTCTCATTACTCTGAGAAGGACTTGTGTGCTGCTGTCAGTTAGTTGCGAGCGGAGTAAGGAATAGCCGGAGCATCCTCTTAAGCCTGATTAATGGGGCTGCCCCAGCTGAGCGCAGGTCATTAAAGTACCATTGGATTTAATAAGAGCTGCTCTCAGTACTGTGGCGTCCACTCCTCTCTCTCCTTCCCTTCATCGCTGCTCGGCCTCTCTTGTCTCTTGGCCACTGCCTCTTACCTGATTCACTCTGACACCCGCAGACACCTGCAGGGTTCTGAGAGTAGCTTTGAGCTTGTCTAGTCGTTTCGTTCCTCTGTTTCATTACTGACAAGAATTGTTGCTGTTATGCCAAGAATTATGTATTAGCATTACAAAACTTATAATGGGAAGTCATGAGACTTTGACTAAGTGAGAATATGGTAAGCGAATGTAATGATCCCTCCTAGTACTCCACGAAATGCAGTTTGTTAATCTTCACTGTTATATTGACCTTTGAATTATTGATTGTGTTGGAAGGACACAATATGCAAATGAGCCCTCGTGATTTGCCAGATCAGTTTGTGTAGATGATTTGAAGAATCGAGTCACTCACTTGATCCAACATAGGAATAAGCTAACTTAAAATAATACAGGCTGATCTTTTGGCTCCTAAGTTATCCGTTGTTCACACTTAATGTGAAATGGATGTGGTTATCCTTTGGGTTTAGTAAAATGGAATAATAAGTAAATAAAGTAAGTAAATATTGTGAAAAGAACTTTTCACACCTTTATTTTTCAAGTACTAACTGTGCAAGGAATTTCTCTTACTGGGGGTACCAATGTGAAATTAAATGTAATAAAATAAATATAGAAAACAAGTCGACTGTATGTGCTTAAAATACATAGATAGTACACAAACAATATAAAGAATATGAAAGTAAGTTAAATACAGGTACTGTCACGTATACATATACATTTTGTTTGGGGTTTTTTTTTTGGTTGTTTTTTTTTTTCCGTTTTTAAATGATCTGAACTGTTTTTCTCTACCTGATCAGGGGCTGGAGGTGATCGAGTCCACCAATCTGAAGTACTTCACCAAGGAGATGACCGCAGAGTTCTATGCTCTCAAGGGCATGTTCTTAGCCCAGATCAATAAGTAAGAGTTGATTCCTGGCTTTGAAGTGCCTCCTTCTTTGTCTGCTCATCTCCTCTCTTTCTCTCTGTCACTTTATTGAACTAACTAACTCGCGCGTGCTCTCTCTCTCTCTCTCTCTCTCTCTCTCTCTCTCTCTCTCTCTCTCTCTCTCTCTGTCTCTCTCTGTCTCTCTCTGTCTCTCTGTCTCTGTCTCTCTGTCTCTGTCTCTGTCTCTCTGTCTCTGTCTCTCTCTCTCTCTCTCTCTCTCTCTCTCTCTCTCTCTCATTGATATAACTCAGGCCACTCCACTCTTTTCATTAAGCCTGCTTTGGATTGACATTAAAGGATTGGGCCGATGGTCCACGAGGCAGCTTGGTCGTTAAGAGATCACTCTTTAAAACGAACGCTTCCCAGAGAAGAGGTGTTTCGGAGAAGATAGATAAACAGCTGTGTGTTTCTATTTTCCCCACTAATGATCACTCCTAAAACATTAGGCCAATAATGAGGTCAGAGCAATCGTTAAGAGCCAATATGAGTGGATGATGAGTAATTAACCTTACATTCTGCATCCGTGCATACAGATAATGGGTCTATGATGATTGACACTGCTGGTCAACTCATATTGAGTGACATTTTCTCCGTCCCCTCACAGACGGTTTTGTTTGGACATCGCCTAAGGTTCTTTAAAATGAAATTTAAATGAATAATATTTCTTACAACACGAATAGTTTTGGTTGGAGTATTAGAATGGCTGAGTCACATTCAGAGCCTTTGTACACTATTGCGTATATAGACGCCCAAGACCACATACACTGGTCAAATTCTGTATTAAATAGGCCAGGGTTCTGAACCTCAGAGATTAAAAATATGCATTTGTGTGTCAGTCACATTGCTTGGTGAAAGAATTGTTTGTTTAACTGAATATTAAAGTGTTGTATGGAATACTGGTAAATAACACTGCTGTCACACCCCACAGTTATAAAATAACACACAGCCTCTCTTGGTGATAAATTCCCTATTAAAGCCCATTGTGCTGTTTCTGTAATCTTTACCTGCTTGGCATTTGTAGGTCACTGTTGAGGAACTACATTTCTTGGTGTTTTTTAAAGGTTGTTATAAATCTTGAATTTAATGCCATAAAGTGAAAGCAGATTTAATTTTCATCAGAGATGTCAAATTGGAGTAGGATTCCTGCAGTTAATATCACTAATGTGCTACCTTTGACAGTTCTACTTTATTTATTTATTCATTTAATTAACGTATGCTTTCGAAAAGCTAAACTCAAAGGCATTTGTTTAAGTTTATCAAGCACATAAGGCCTTTCATGTCTTGCTGCTTTCTTTTAAGCTTTGAGGTGTTTGATGCAGCCTCAGACTTGTAGATTCTTCCTTCACTGACTTTATTACCACCTTTTGCTACCACCACAGCTCCTGTTGTTCTCTCTCGACTAGTGGGGCTCTGTGGGTCTCGGGCCTCGCTCGCCCTCATCATGGGTAAAATGATGGCGACCCCGGAGGGCACTGCTGAATCAGGGCGGCTTATTAAATACACTGCGCCGAATAATTAACTCGATAGCAATTTGTGGAATCTCTGGGATCAGCAGAACTTTTCCCGGCTTCAGCAGTGCTTAATGTAATCATTGCATGTTCACTCTCCACGAATATTAACATGGGGATTTGATAAAGAAATAGCACAGTCGACGGGAGACTCTCGACACTTGACTTGTCAGGGGGAATATTCGCACTCCCTATGCCTAACCTAGGGGGTGTGTGCGTGCGCGTGTGCATATGTCCAGAGCAGAGAGAATGCTTCAGTGGATCTGCACTCCCCTGGTTCCTTCGCAATCAAAACTCAATCCTGTTGCTGGCTATATACTCATTATGCATTACCATTATAAGCAGCTGTTCTGGGAGACGTTTTGCATGTTTTTTTCAGTTGGAGACTCGTTTGTAGCATGCCTGTAATGACTAAGGCTTTAAGCACTCCTGCTAAGTCTCCTCTCAACTGTTTTTAGTCTCTTATAAAACCTTTTATGAGCTCCTCTCTGGTCTAAAAGCAGCTCCATAACAGGCTTGATGAAAGTGTAATCACTGGGGAAATGCTCTCTGAGCTGCAGAATGGCTGATGAAAGAAAATATTGCATTCTTTCAGCTAATATCAGTGAGATACAAGTAGTCTTGTTAGAATTCCACTGTTTTCTAGTGTAATGAAATTACTATACATTTTCTTATATGCAAGTTTGCATATGTTTCCACATATCTGCTGTCCCTTGGCTGTTTTTCCAGAATGCGTATTGGATTGTTACCAGTTCTACATGTTTTATTTGAGCCATTAAACTACTTGCATTGACTATTTAGCAGTTCTTATGTAGGCAGTTGTGCTGTGTCTGCGAGATGCCAGTTATTGGATGAGCTCACTGGAACGTTTGTCAATCAGTCGATCCATGAAGATTTATCTAATTGAACTTTTGATATTTTTCTCCTTTCTTCTTGTTCTTCCTATCCCTCTGCAGGTCTGAGGAGGCCAATAAGGCTTTCTCGGCAGCTGTGCAGATGCATGATGTACTAGTTAAGGCTTGGGCCATGTGGGGCGACTACCTCGAGAACATTTTTGTGAAGGACCGGCAGCTGCACCTCGGTGTGTCAGCAATCACCTGCTATCTGCACGCCTGTCGCCATCAGAACGAAAGCAAGTCCCGCAAATATCTGGCCAAGGTAAGAGCTCCCAAAGCCGCCGCCTTCAATCATAAGTCGAGTTCAAATCTACATACCCCTCATCCGTCCTCCCCCCCTTACTCTGTATGTAGTCAGTAAGCAGGCACACGTTTGGTGTTCAAAGTTGTTGTCTATAGAATGGACCAAAGTGCATTAGATAGCTGCAAACAATAGTAGCAGCCATCTGGTAGGCTGAATATTTGTCCTTTTTTTTAGATGACGATGTGTCATGCTGCCAGAAAGCACATTTGTTTGAGATTAAGTTGATGTGGTTTAAGGCAAGTGCTGATTTATTCCTTCAGTTTTCTTGGTACATAGCTGTTCTATCCTTATAGCTTCAGTGCACAGTAAACCTAAGGAGACTGGAAAGATGCTCCATGATGGACTCTCTGCTTATGTATGCCGTGTCCACCCACAGCTGCAATGTTGCACTTCTCTCACATGGTTAAATGCCCATTCTCACTTTAGACTCCCACAACCTCACACTGAGAAAGAAGCCGTGTTACAATTACTCCCAGCCCCACAGGACCCAGCTAGATCCCCCAGCACCACCAAGAGGTTAAGAGCTTAATTCCACCCCTGTCAGTCCAATCTAACCAGCTCTCTGCAGCCTAACCCCCCACTAACACCCAGATGCCCACCTCAGTCAATCAATAAAGTAGCACTATCAGCAGGTCAGGAGCAGGCAAGAGAGAGGCCATACTCCATCCTATATAAGCAGTGTTTAGACCTGAAGTGACCACCAGCTAGGACTTATTTTTACATAATACATAATCTATTTACCAAATAGTTAATAGTTTTTGGACTCTACTAAAATCATGCTCTGGTTTAAACTGTTTTGAGTTTGCTGTCATTTGTTTTAGCACTGTAACATTTTTGTCATCAAGCTAAAAAAAAAAGGCCTGGCCACTCATGTGTCAGACTTTCTGAAGTTAACACTTCTGCAGTGGAGGTGGTGGTCAGAGAGATGGAGCAGAGGTAATGGGTGTAATTACATTATTAGAGCTGATGTTCAGTTGTGTATGAATATGGCTCTGCTCTCGGGTGAGTGCCGTTTGCCTGATTTTGTGCATGCATGTATTGGTTTTTATCCTCTTGTAACCCCCTTACGATCAGAAAAACCGACCTTTTGTTAAAGTGAGAACTTTTTGCTGATCCTCTCAGGAATGGTTTCTTCACGGTGTAGGTCATTTTTTTTCCTTCAGTAGTGATGTCCATTTTATCTGCTGTCCAAAGTGAACTTTCACACTTCATCTGAGTTGTCCCGCACGCACCTCCTGTATATAGGTACATATATACACTACCAGTTCTAACCCCTTATGGCCGTCTAGAATAGAGACTTTACGGGAACGTAAGTATATCTGAATGACTGACATCTCAACCGTTTGTTTGTGCACACATTTTGACCATTGGGGACAAATGTGAAGTTAAGGTTAGGCTTTTTACTTCTCTATTTAAAAAGAGACTCACGAGCATAGTGAAGCCAGCTATGTGCTGGGTGTGCTTTTTTTTTTGTGAGTACACATGTTGCCGCATGGTAAGGACATTAGATTTTGTTGAGTGAACTTCTGGCCAAGCATGTACTACGCAAAGCTGCTGGCACAGTTTAGAGGTGATAAATGAGAATAGATGCCCACTGATTATCAGTAATTACCCTCAAGCTGTGTGGTCTGAGCAGCCCGTCGTGGGGTTAAGCGGTTAATGTCTCCATCAGCCCCTCCAGGGACACAGCTTCACCTGCTATCAGCCCCCAGCCGCCACTTCTAGAAGCTTCTAACAAGCAGTCAGACACGTTATGACACACAGTGGAGCGAGATGGTTGCGATATGATTTCACAAGTCATTAAACAAGCATTGTGTGGCCGACAGTCGCTTAAATCCAGGTTAGCGTGGATCGCTAATTCAGATCATAACACGGACATCATAAGCTTAGTGTAGATAGTGCTGACTCTGATTCACTCAGCTGTGTGTGCATGCAAGTGGCCTTTCATCAGGATGGCAGCTGGTTCTTTGTTTAGGCTGCTGTCTGACTCTTTGTGGGTTTATGGTGACTTTAAGTTCCAGTTAAGTGGCACTGCATGGTTCTTGATTAGACAGAAGTCATGATTTATGCTTTAGATTTCTGTGATCAGGAGTGCCACTTATGATTCTTCAACACATTTTGTACGGAATGTCTTTCTGATGTATTTATTTAGTCAGAGCAATATGCATATTGGGAGATTAAATATAAACAAATATTAAATTGTAGGAACGCACTGATATGTTATGGAGCAATATTTGTATTATTTCAGGGTTGTGCAAAAATATTGCTTTAAGTTATTCAAAGAAATAAGGGTTTTTTCACACCTTTTGCCCTTGACTCTTGGCAGTTGGAGTTGTTTCTTACATTGGAGGGATGGACAGAAACACCTGTGGAATTTTTTTTTCCCATTTTCTTTAAAGAGCACTAGAGTACTCCGTGGGCCGCTCGTCCTTCAGTAAGAGAGAGACAGCATCACAGGTGTGAGCTTTTAAGAAGGAAAGGACCAAGCCAGTTTCCTCCTCCTGATTCCGATTTCAGTATCCAAACTTCTTCCAGAATTATTTTCATCTTGGACGTTTGCTCCACCTGGATCCACAATAAAAAGGACAAAAAACACCTGAAAGAAACGCCTGTAGATTAATTATTTCTTTTCTTCAGAATTTATTTTTCTGATTCCAGGATTATTGTGCATGTGTAATAAACACTATAAATAAAAATACAGTGCCATTAAATCTCAAAGTAATTGCTAACATTTTCAGAACAAGCAAAAGCATGCGGTCAATGCTGGTCTAGCAGTCAGCTCTAGCCAAAAAGAGTCTTATTTCTTTAGAATGTAACCATAAAATGTGAGATTCAGAATTCTGATGTTAAAAAGTATAAGTAATGCAGTTAACTGATTTGTGTAATTAAATGTGTTTTAGGATGTAAATGTATTCCCTGTCTCTTCACCCTGTTGTTTTTTCCCCTGTCCCAGGTGCTGTGGTTGCTGAGTTTTGATGATAAGAACACGCTGGCAGATGCAGTAGATAAGTACTGCATTGGAGTGCCTCCCATCCAGTGGCTGGCCTGGATCCCCCAACTCCTCACCTGCCTGGTGGGCTCCGAAGGCAAGCCTCTGCTCAACCTCATCAGCCAGGTGCGTTCCTGCATTACCCAGCGCTTTGCTCCAGGACTGATGTGTCTCAGTGTGCCATATTCACTTTGCTCATTGGGCAGACAGAATGCTTGGAAAGGTGACTTGCCATGTTAAATGAAACTGAGCAGGTCTTTTGTAGTTGGATGTGTTATGTTGTTATCTCTTCACACACACACACACACACACACACACACACACACACACACACAGGTGATCAAACTCGATTCTGTGTTGTAGTGTCTGCTCATGTAGGCATGCACATTGCAAACCTAATCAAGATTAATTTCCTTTTGTTCGCTCTGAAGGGGACAGCGCTGCTGCAAATTCAATTTATCAAATTCATAATTTTATTGCCTTCCGCCCGCCTCTTTAATTATTTATGCAAAGTGCTATTATTGAGTTAATATCACGCGCTCTGAACCTGCAGGAAGGGAGCCTCAAATTTAATGGAGGGACTAATTTGCCTTTCTTGTGTGAAGTATTATTTCTGAACCATTTAAAAAGCACCTCGACTTCAAAGAGCACTCGGGCGCTCCGGGGGCTACTCGTCCCTCAGTATGAGAGAGAGTGCGAGAGATGCAAGCTTTTAAGAAGAGAAGCACCAATCAAAGCACCAAACTGATACAAATTCCAATGTCCAAACTTCTTCCAGGGTTATTTTTGTTCTGGGTATGTGGCTCATCTGGATTCAGTATAAAAGGGGGGGGAAAAGCATTATAGCCCAAAATCAGGCAGTTTTTTAATTTAGTAGCTGTCTGTGAGTGGCGTTTATAGGTATCAAACTCTTACTATTTATTTATGTATGTATGTATTTATTTATTTAGTTAGTTTTTTTTATTGTAATGCTTTTGTGACATCCCCACTATTGGGGATTTTATATGAGGCAGTTCAGGTTTTCATATTGTGCATACTTCATATTCTCACTTTCCTTTTATCATATTTCATATTGTTCATACTTCATACCCCAGATCTATCTGTGTAGTAACAGTAATTTTAGCTCAAAGAGTGATTTTATAATGCTCAAAATCAACATTAAAAATTGAATCCAAGCTTAACCATGCATTAGTTTTAGTTATTGTATTAGTTTCGGTGCCAGTACCAGTTGAAAAAAACGTATCAGTGCTAATCTAAACCCACCTGAAGAGACCAGTCTTTTTGAAACGTCCTAGACATTTAGCATGCAGCTTGGCCCCTCTCCCGCTCATGAGCAGGTAAAGCGGCACAGTGACTCTCTTAATCTCCCAATTTCAGCTCAAACGCTCCTACGCGTTTGGACATGCCCGGCTGAGAGATTAAGGCCACTTAAACCGATAAGCACCAAATGAAATGGAAATGTTTGCGTGCCGCCGTCTCAATTAACAGAGTTGTCAAGTCGAGTTTGGCCATGGAGGGTTCTTTTCCTCTTGAAGGACATTTCGAGTTTGATCTTAAGCCCCCGTCACCGCATGCCACCGATTGAAGGCTGAATGTAGAGACTCTCCATGCTGAAGCCAAATCTCCAGCGGATGCAGCACCTTTATCTCAGGCCGCTGAATTATTTAGCCCCCTCCCCCACCAACCCCTGCCCCCCGTGCTCCGGTTGGCGAGATGTTTTAAAAACGCTTGTTGAAAAATTGATGAAGGTGATCCATGGGGGTACTTGCAGATGAAACAGAAGCAAAGAAAACCCAACACCTTTGCTCACGCACACACACATGCGCACATGCTCCAAAATATGACAAGCTGTATCTCCAATTATAGGGGTGATCTCTTCCCCTTTTTCCTCTTTCATTATTAATGTGCTACTTAACAAGCTCTTAAGGGCGGGCCTGCTGCTCTTTTCACATAAAAGCCGAAGCTCTGAGGTGTCCCTTTACTCCTAAAGGCTACTGCGCACACTGCTATCGGCTGCGGTGCAGATCGGGTGTCCACTCTAATGGCATGCTGCTGGTTGGGTTAGGGAGACTTGAGAGGAGCTGCAGAAGAAGTGCTTCACCTCCTCTCACTCCACTGTCCGTCCTCGTTGCATCTTCCCACAAACCATAAATGTGGGTACAATGAAGGAGCACAAAGGCTATGTTCATGTGGCAGAGCATGTGATTTCAGATGTGATTATTTTACACTTTTTTTTTTTTTTTTTTGCATTCACTGTTCAGCGTTGACTAACAAACATGAAGTAATGCATTAGTTAACATGAAGTAATACATTAATACTGGCTACAATGCATAACTAATGTTAACTAAACATGTAACAATTGATACATGTTTACTTAACATTACTTAACCAGTGTTAATGTATTACTTCATGTTAACTGATGCATTACCTCATATTAGTTAGTCAACATTCAGTGAAAAGTGTTACCATAGCTGCCCATCAACCATGTACTGATGAATGAACACAAGAATGTTAATTGAGGAGCAGTTTCAGCTTTTAACTAGTTGGTCAGTCTCTTAAGTTGTCGACCCCTTGTTTTAAAATGGACCCCTTGTTTAAAAATCAGTACACTTGGTGGCCCATGTGGATAGCATGACGGTCAAACGTTTTATTAACAGCTGTTTTTAGTGATTCAAGTATTTTACAGTGGCTTTGAGCCCAACTCACCCAGTCCAAGTTTAGGACAAAAGCTATCCATTGAAAATGTTTGGTGCTCTGTCACGTTCATTTGATATGTGTTTATTTTGAGAAATCACTTTAGGAAGCATTAGAGGCAATAGAGGGAACTTTGAATAATGGGGGTACTTTGAAAGGAGCAAACTGAGTGGGAACAGCAGCATATTTTGATTAATCATTTAATATATCTTGATGGGTTAATATTGTTTAACAAAGTTATTTATTGCAGCACTCTTTATGTGCATGATCCGTATACCTCATGAACAACATAATTTCCCTAGATGTCTAGCTAAACAATTTTACTGTAATCACTGGAGGAACAGGGAATGTTGCCCCCCCCCCCCCCCCATTTCAACTGCTGACACATTGGGCAATAACCTTAATAAATTAAATTTAAAAAAAAATGTATTAACACATCTGACCATACTCATTATGGTTGCACAGTCACATATTTGTTCCAGTCGAAGCATGTGATATAAACTTAGCTAAAGAGGGAGCTTCTGCAACCTGAGCTAGCTTTTTCACCTTTGTGGGTAAAGCTGGTTCAGTGCAGAAGCAAGTTTGGGGGAAAACGCTGATGTTCAGAGGTGTGAAGTAAAATTGGCTTATGACCTTGAGCCCTGATTACACCTCCAGATATTGTTCTCAGCTACTCTAGTGTAAACGTCTTTGCTGGGTTTTTGATGAATTGGCCTCGCCCACTTCTGAGGCTGTTCAAGGGCACGGCAGATGTTGAAGGGAGAGTGGCATGTCCAGAGTTGACAAGCTTTTACCGAGTGTCATATTGAGCCATGGTTTTAATCTCCTCCTAATGTTTGTCCATCTCATTGCTTCTTTTCCCCACGGTTTCATTTTCAAAAAGCCAGTGCTATCGTGGCATTTTGAAAACATGTCAGTGGCGTCTCGCTCAGGCACCCGCTCTATCTGAAGTGTAATCTGTGGCTGTGTCTCTTAGGTGGGACGTGTGTACCCTCAAGCCGTGTACTTCCCCATCCGCACTCTCTACCTGACACTGAAGATTGAGCAAAGGGAGCGCTATAAGAGCGGTGAGTAGGCCTGATAGGACTGTTTCAGAAAGTCCTCTGCAAAATGGGTGATAATATATATATTGTATACTTGTGGTTTATGTTATTTGGTTAAAGTCAAGTTAATGTCTGTTTGTGTAACTAAATTTACACTTAATTTTCATTTCAATCAAATTAAATAGTATTTGATTGAATGTATGATGTAGAATTGCAGATGATGATGCATTAAAGTGCAGTGGTGACCTCTAAGTATAGCTGCATAGAGAAATAGTTCAAGCCAAAAGATGAAACTGTTGCATGGTGTCTGTAGATCAGCTAATGGTACTGAAAAAAATGTTCATTTGTTGTTTTGTTAAGGATTCATAAAAGGTGTTTATTTTATTTTTTTTTTTAAAGCATTGCATTAAAACATAAAAGGTACATACCTTTGAATAGGATTTCTTCAGTATTTATCTGAAATATCATCGTGCAATATCATTTTGTATTTAACCCTTAATGTTAGCCTTGGAGCTTTGTGGGCATTTACAGTATGTCTGTGGGAGCATCTCATATAAAATGCTCCTTGTGTCCCCTCAGATTCTGGTCAGCAGCAGCCGAGTTCAGTGGGGGCTCAGAGTCACTCGGCTTCAGACCCAGGACCCATCCGGGCGACTGCACCAATGTGGCGCTGCAGCCGCATCATGCACATGCAGCGCGAGCTGCACCCCACCCTTCTCTCCTCTCTAGAGGGCATCGTAGACCAGATGGTGTGGTTCCGAGAGAACTGGCATGAGGAGGTGAGCTACACCAACCACGGTGGGATGGGCTTATTCCAAAAAGAGCTTTTGACAGTTTGTGAAGGCCACCGTGATGGTTGTGTTAGAGTTATTTAAGGCACTGTGGATATGATACATAAATCACATATAGCTTCTCTGGTGCATCAGAAGTGTTTTGGGTTTTACAAAGATTAAGACTGCTAATTGCACAAATTCTTGCAGTTTCAACTTAGCAGCTCGACTGAGAAAGTTTGTGAATCCTCAGGAATTATCTGGACTTTAACATGAATGGCTTCTAAAATGTGATTTTCTATTCAGATAAGCTATAATAAAGAAAGTTAGTCTTACTTAATAAAAGGCACACATTGCTGTATTGAGTAAATGGTTTAAACAATCAGGATTACTGACTGTTCATTAATTTCATGGCTTGGATGAGATCAGATCTAAGAAGCCGTTCATGCAGAAATTCAGATAATTTTTTCCTTCTTTTTTTTATCTAGCCCCCCCATACAACTCTCTTGGACAAGAACCACTATGCTTTCTGTCGTTTTAACTTAAATTGTTAAGTCCTCGCGTAAATGCCTATGTAGCTGTCTGTACCTGGCTATTTTCAGAGAGCTACTTGGTCAGATGAAAGCTGAGACAGGCGCTGGAACAGGGCTCAGTGAGGCTGAAAAGTGGTTTTGCAGTGCTGGGGGAGGCTTTTGCGCTGATGCTAATCGGGTTGTGGTGAGCGGAGAGGTGTGATTGATGGCTGTGGAGAGCGAGGGGGACGCAGCACTGGGAAACGGGCAGCCCGTGACAGCAGCAGATGCACTGATATGTTGGAGCTGGACAGGGACAGTGGACGTTTTGTCCTGCGGGACGCTGCCCTGCACCTGGCAGAACTGGAAAGCGAAGAAAAAGCCAACAAAAGTGAATGGAGGTCAGGTCAGGCTAGGGAGAAATGAAATGCAGGAATAATTAAAGAGATCATTTGGAAAAATATGGTGCTGTGTGGTATGACACTTTATCTGTGAAAATAGAGTGGTTGTACTGTGTATTTATGCAATGCACTTTTGTCCTTTTGATTAGTCAGTTACAGTGTCAGACACTGTATCAGCAACACGGTTTGAGATTACTCAGTTTGATGCAATTGGAGACCCCTGTGTGATGTAGGTTTGCATAGTGGTGATTGGTAGCTAGAAACTTTATAAACTTTCTTTACACGTTAGAGTCCAGTATGAAATCAAAGATGCAAACATTAAGCATGTCTTATCTAATTGACTATTTTTGAAGAGAAAATTTGTGTAAATGAAATGTTTATTAAAGTGTACATATTATTGAAAACAAAGATTTCTTGTAACTTTTTTCGTTTGTTTTTTTTTTTTTTTTGATGTGGTGTGTAAACATTGTCAAAATTCCAAAAACTTGCCAATCACTGACCAGTCTATATATGGACCAGAACAACTTGTTTTGAATTAGCTGTTTTTGTGATGTCATGAAAACCAACTCTTTTACACACATCTGCCTTTTCGGCCGTTCACTTAGTTACATGGTTCAAGTTAAGTTATTTATTAAAGTTTATTAATTAAAGGTATAAAGGAAAAGACAGGATGGAAAATGGTCAGGTGGACATGAGTTATCACAGTTTTTATTACATAAACCTCCAAAAAGGCCACAAGTGGACATCAAGGACAGAAATATAAATGCATAGAGAAATGTAGAATAGACATGTAAAGGTTCTGCATTTTACAGTTTTCTTGTATTTTCTTTTTAATTTTTTTCTTAATTTGTTTCCCCAAAACAACTTGAAGGAATCTTACCTCTTTCTTTGCTCTGTTTCTTCAGGTTCTGCGGCAGCTGCAACAGGGCCTGGCCAAGTGCCACTCTGTGGCATTTGAAAAGAGTGGAGCAGTATCTGATGCTAAGATCACGCCGCACACTCTGAACTTTGTGAAGAAACTGGTGAGCACATTTGGAGTGGGCTTGGAGAACGTTTCCAATGTCTCCACCATGTTCTCCAGTGCTGCTTCTGAATCTCTGGCCCGCCGAGCCCAGGCCACTGCTCAGGACCCTGTCTTCCAGAAGATGAAGGGCCAGTTCACCACAGGTCAGAATATATCCACACAAGCATGCACACACACGCACTTTTATATTGTAATAATTTTTGTACTTCTTGCGCTGAACTACTGAGTTTCAGTTCTTCATTAATGGGAGAGCTGGACATCTGAGATGTAGAGTAAGATCTTATGGAATGATGAGTCTAAATGAGTAATTTTGTAATTTTCTTTTTTTTCCAAAACAATAAGTCAGAGAAACATAGATGGTTTTGCCATTAACGTGAACACCGAGGCAGCCCTATTAGGCCTCCCGAAGCTAGGAAAACAGGAAAATAAAGTATTGTATATGAGTGTCTATATGGATATATAATTACACTTCAGCAAGCAGGAAATGCAGGCCATTTAGTCACAATGTCACATGTGCAGGAGAACCTGAGGCGAGCTGTTGATCAGTCTTCCTGAAGTGTGATCCACATATGAGCTCCTGCGCTGCGTTAACCACTCACTTCTACATCAGGTCTGGCTCAAGAGATAATTGGGGCTTTGAACCATGTGATTAGATTTAATGGGTCAGGGAGGATGACTGGAGGATGGAGTGTTTGACTGTGTGTTGAGGTACTGTTGATTGCGCAGGCTGGGACAGCTGAGTTCATTCAACGTCTCAATAAATGTTTAACATTGCGGCAGCATTTCTTTTGTCTTTGTTTTGTCTTTTTTTGCGCTTGCCACTTTTGTCTAATGTAGTCTTCGTTTTTTTTTGAAAAACGATTTTTACTTGAATACGAAAATGAGTAGAGAGGGAAAAAAAAATCTGATTTGCGTCGAGCTGATCATTCATTTATTTCTGGAAGTTTTTATGCTTTTGTGACTTTGAATATTTGTTTATTCTGACTCCTCTGCAATATGTCCACTGTTTACGTTCTGTGTGACTTTTCTGTAGCATCCCTTTTTGGAGGCTTTTTAATAGTCAGTTTGTGACATCAGTACTCTGGTGTTTGATGTGAGGTGGCTGTGTTGGTCAGTAACGTTGGGCAGTATAATCTATATACATTGCTGATGTATTGGTCTGTTATTGCAGTGATGCAGCGTAGTGCACCATTTTGTGGAATAAATGTGAAAACCCATGAGATTGACCTTCATAGCTTTGAGACTACAGCTAAAAATTGACAGCTTGACAGCTATGGGTTTGTTCGCAGTTGGGTTTGAGTTAAACTCAAGGTTTAATCATTAACAGTTTGGGTTTAAAATAAATAAAGCACTAAATGTGGAATGTCCAAATGCCCTAACCTAAATATCTCTGTCACTCGCTCACTCTTTCACGCGGTCTTTTTTTTTGTTTTTGAGACAGACCAAGAGAGAGGTGTCTCTTACGCACTCCCACTGTATTTTCTGCTTCTCTCTCTCTCTCTCTCTCTCTCTCTCTCTCTCTCTCTCTCTCACACTCTCT
>CM067491.1:21022020-21311591 GCA_034552555.1 Semaprochilodus insignis
CTCTCTCTCTCTCTCTCTCATATCCTTCTTCACACCTCCAACATGTTTCTCCCTGCTTTCTCTATACCACTCACTACCTGTCTTTCTCTGCCACTTTGGCAATCTTTTTCAACCTACCAATCTCTCCTCTTTTCCTTATTCTTTTTTTCCATCCATATCTGTTATTCTTCTGGCACAGATTTTGACTTCAGCGTTCCAGGCTCAATGAAGCTGCACAACCTCATCTCCAAACTGAAGAAATGGATCAAGATCCTGGAAGCCAAGACCAAGCAGCTGCCGAAGTTCTTCCTGATCGAGGAGAAGTGCCGTTTCCTTAGCAACTTCTCAGCCCAGACAGCCGAGGTGGAGATCCCAGGAGAATTCCTCATGCCCAAGCCCACACACTATTACATCAAGATTGCCAGGTAAAGAACAGTTAGACATCTTTCATGGAGGCTGTTCTATTTTTTGAGCTTTCTCCAAAAGTGTTTTTTTAAAGAAAGATCTGTTGAAAGATTCCTCAGGGAGCCAGAAGCATCACTATAAAGGGCACTTGCATTTTGTAAATTCTACTACAGTAGTTCCTTCCTAACTGAATTCATAATGCCCTGTGCAGTAGTTAACCTCTTCTGCAACCCAACCTCTGCTTATCAGGTTCATGCCCAGGGTTGAGATCGTCCAGAAGCACAACACGGCCGCCCGCCGGCTCTATATCCGTGGCCATAACGGGAAGATCTATCCATACTTGGTGATGAATGATGCCTGTCTAACAGAGTCGCGCAGAGAGGAGCGTGTGCTACAGCTCCTACGCCTTCTCAACCCCTGTCTGGAGAAGAGGAAGGAGACCACCAAGAGACATCTTTTCTTCACAGGTACCACCACCCACTGCTAAGGCTAAGCTCTTTTGCAGAGGACATAATCGTGTTGTTGTACAAGGTAATGATGTATGAAGGTTATTGCTGGCTCAGGTCGGTGGTACTCAGGTACACACGTTGGCTTTTTGGTTATGGCAAATTTTGGAAACCAGGACAGGATTTAATTTTCCATGATGAGGCAACACACTGGGTTATATGTACATTCTTTGGAATCCCAAGGCTGGAGCTTTTTCATTTGCTGGAAAATAGTAAATAAAATAGCTTTATTTTGAAACTAACCAATAGATAGTATTACGTTAAAGCAGTGCCCTTAACTTTAGAAGTTTTTTGTTTTGTTTTTTGTTTTTATCACACAAAGGTGAAATATTTTAAATATGTGAGCCCTAGGTCCAATAACATTAGCTATGTAGAGCCATGAAAATGCTATGTTCAGTGATTGTGTCTTAAATCAACTTGTATGTATTCATGTCAAACCACTACGAACAAAGTTTAATATAGGATATGAGTTATTTATAAGTCATTAATAGATTACAGACTATTAAAAGCAAAAACCCTTTCCCCTCCAGATTAGAATGAGGTTTAGGTTGTAAAAATATGTAACTCTGACACAAGTTTCCCTTTTTTCTTTAATGGGGTGGGGACTGAGATCAGGTGAAGCATTCATGGTCTGTTATGCTGTGTGGTCAGCAACAAAAGTAAATATCAGCCAGATAACATCGCAAGAAGGTCCATTTTTAAGAATTGTTTATTTTTTTAGACCAGGCCTGAAATAGGTTTAACCTCACTTGCCCAGAATAAATTGCACTGACTAAATGGTGCCCCCACCCCCCAACCCCTTTTCGTTCCGAGTCCAGCTAAATGGCTTCAGTCTCAGCCCCTGGCCTAGTTTCTTTTGGTCAAACTGGCAGAACTTAGAGTTGGGAGCAAAACAATATTGAAGTGAGCGAGGAAAAAAGCTTAGAATAATGTAGGACGAGGCGGCTATGGCCCACCTCTCTGCTATACGGAGCAGAATGAATAAGAAATGAGTTTGGTGCTCTCCTGGTAGAAAAGGCTACAGCACACTCTAAATTGTCTCTCTCGTTGTGGTCAGAGGTCAAAGGCAGCCCCTGTTTGAATGTCTTTTGCACTAGGGCTGTCAAGATTACTCAGGTAAATTCAATTATCAATCCTCAGTTTTGTTTTTGACCATCTTATAGTTTATGTGTCTCCAAGAAAGGATTTTGGAGCATTTGAAAGGCTGTATATATTGTTCAGTCCACTTTTGTCATTTAGACCTTTTTAAAAATGCTGGTTACTCAATTAACTGCCTCACTATTACTGATAGTAGATGGTCACAGGCTTGGCAAACCAGTTGATTTATGTGCTTCATGCACAGAGAAATATTTAATATTTACCGCTCTCTGTTTTTCTTTGTGCAAGTTGTTTCTTTTATGCTAATGATTTCCTTCCTCTTCTTAACAAATAAATAACCGGTGGTGCAATCCTGCAGCACATTAGTAGTTTCCTCCGAGCTGTGCGAGGTGTTCGTGGGCGTACTCCTGAGAGCTCTCCCCTCGCAGGTGTTTTCTCACTGGCACTCTTGGCTGTGGATTGCTTTTGTTTAAAAATGATATGACTGGGGAATTGTGTGGTCTCAGTTCACTCTCTGTGTAAATGGAACGATTGTATCGACAGTGGCGCATCCATGGAAAATGTTTAGAAGATGTTTAATGGGTGAGCTCAAGTTTCAGCCAGACTGCACTGCTCTGATGTCAGTTCTGCAGTTGTGTATGGTTTGAAATGGGTCACCATGCTGGTGCATTGTGCCTTTTTTATGATGATGCAATTCAGTTTGATGCTTCTGGTTGAGCTTTATATTATCCCTCCTTCAGGGACGCATCTTAGGAGCACTATCTACTAAGCATGTCTTTGTCTGGCTCCATTAAGTCCGATTGCATTGTGACACGTTGTGATGTGCCTGCAGTCCCCAGGGTGGTGGCCGTATCTCCCCAGATGCGATTGGTGGAGGATAACCCCTCATCTCTCTCTCTGGTGGAGATCTACAAACAACGCTGCGCTAAGAAGGGCATCGAGCATGACAACCCCATCTCCCGCTACTATGACCGGCTCGCCACAGTGCAGGCCAGAGGAACGCAGGCCAGCCATCAGGTAAACCAGATCTAAACGGTTGCCTCGGTAGTCACAGTACGTACATTTTGGTAGTCACTCTGAGTGTTGGTAAAGGTCTCTGTACCTGTTCACTACCTGCAAAAGCAGAAGTCCATTAAGCCCAGTCTTAGGCATGTACCTCACATCAGAAATATCCAATAGCACTGTTTGCAGATTTTTAAGGTGTACTATATATTACCTTGTGTATCCATTTATCAGCCAGTGCATCTCATTTAAATTCATTCAAAGTATTGAAACATTCTTTTGAACATTGAGTCTCTCTTTATGATGACGTGGTTGATTAACAGTAGTAACTCCTTGTCTTTCTGTTCCTATTCAGGTGTTGCGGGACATTCTGAAGGAGGTGCAGGGGAACATGGTTCCTCGCAGCATGCTAAAAGAGTGGGCCCTACACACCTTCCCCAACGCCACCGACTACTGGACCTTCCGCAAGATGTTCACCATTCAGCTGGCCCTCATCGGCCTGGCTGAGTTCATGCTGCACCTCAATCGCCTCAACCCAGAGATGCTGCAGATCGCTCAGGTAATGACCACAAAACACGTTTTACTGGGAAGGGATTGGAATTTTGTAGTAACAGTAGTAAATATAGTAGTATCTGAGTAATCTGATGATTATATGATCATTTTGATAAGTTAGCAGTTAAGAGGTTTTTTTTTTTTTTGCCAAACAATAAAAAATTAATTAAATAAGCAACAACAAACTACACATAGCCTTCCACAGCTTTCACAATCCTTTACAAGAAAACTAGAATTACTTTTAGAATTACTTAATAGAAAAGATAACAAAAACATAAAAGCACAAACTAGTTTTAGTAAGAGAGACTTGTAAGGGAATTGAACATTTTCTTAACATCATAATTAAGAACTAATTCTAATTGCTAAACATAACTAATTACTGCTAGCTAACTAATTACTGCTTTTTCAGATGGTGAAACCATGTTGTGGTGTTGTGCCAGCACCTTAATGTGAAGGTGCAGATCCTTTAATGTTTGCAGGTACTGCGCCACGGAAGTACCTCTTTGAAGCCCGACTGTTCCCAACGCAGTCAGGTTCGATCCATGTTAGGGATCCATCTTGGGGGTGTGAATCCAATAAGGCAGCAGTCTCAGACGCCCTGCTGGATCATCACACAGCAGATGAAGAACAGATACTCTCCTGTGGCTCAGAGCATATATTACACAGCAAGCGGCATGCAGCTTGGATGTGAGGAGCGTTTTAGATGGCCTGATTATACGGTCACTCTCCAGCTGTCAGACTTGATTCAATTAAAAGCCTGAGTGTAGAAGATTGTCCCTGCATCATTACAGCATCTCCGCACAGGGGCCCGTTGCACTTGATTCTGGAGCGGGGAGTGCATTTGAAAGTCTTTATTAGAAATAGTTGTCAAACAGATGCGGCATCTTCTGATCCTAGTCAGAGAACCGGGCAGCTAAAGCAGCAGCATTAAGTCTCCTTGCAGCGTGTTCCACTCTACGGATCTCATTAGGCGCAAATGTCTTACAGAATCAGGCAGAAAGAAGATGTGCATGTGTTTCTGTGTGTTCAGTTGAGTCCTAAAAATACACAAATTTCTGTTTAGGAACCGCACACATCTGTAGTGTGTTCCCATCTGGAAAGTTTCTCACTCTGTTTGTGCTTTGCGACTTGTTCTGGAGGTCACACCTGCATGACTTACAGTGTGTGTCTGTGTGTGTGTCTAAAAATTTGTCCAAACACATAATACTTCTCCTTTTAAAAGGAGGTTTTAAAATGCAAGCAGTTATATTATTGGTTGCTATATGTATTGGTATTGGTCCCCTTACTGAACTTCCATATCATTGCATCCTTGTGCTCTTCTCTTCCATGGTGCTTTTGGCTGTAGGTCTGCAGAAGCAGAAAGAGCCCAAATCTACTCAGGTTAAAAACACCAGTGACAATTCAGACAGGTCTGGGGCTTATTCCCCTGTGGCCAGCTCTGTTCACACCAGCCCTGCGATTGCAGGCAGAATTGGATGTGAGGCAGAAAAGCATTCATCCATTTTGTCGTTCTCAAATAAGTGTCTTATCTCTGAAGTGCTCCTTCAGGACTGCCCTAAACACGTAATCACTGCTTTATAGCTCACACCACGACACATGTGGCCTGTGTGTAGAGCATCAAGTGCCGAATGGAGGATTGAAGTCTGTACCTGCGGTGATGGGCTGACACAACCTTCAGTGGCTTTTAAATCAATGCATCTTTTATGTTTTTTGTGGTTGGATGTCAAAGGCAGTATTTTTGAGCACATAGCTCTATAGATTATCTGATGTCTGGTCAGCTCCCTGCGAGGTTTTTCTTGGTGGGCTGAGTCATCACATTTATTATTTAACTGTGGCAAATTGTGCTGCTTGTTCTACAGATACAGAAGTTTCAATGTTTGGTCTTGAGTGTTATAAAATCCTTTGGGGGGTTTTCCACGATCAGAGCAGCTACCTAGTGAAGCCTGATATGTAATCTGACCTTGATTTTTAAAAAGACCAATGTTTGGGTTCCTGGAATTATCCGTAGCTTGGTTTGTATTCAACAAACTGATCTGGAGGATCAGCAGGTTTCTCTTTAACACACACGGTATCTCAGAGACTTTAGTTAGAGTTTGTTCATATACAGAAAGTAGAAGATGCAGTACGAGGAAGTGTGTAGGTGTTTGAGGAGTGATGGATGAACTGGAACAGCAGTAGTGAACAATTCCAAAACTGGAATCAGTTTTACCACATGGTTTTAGTTCATCTGTGTTTCCTCCTACCCGACTGGTCCATGTGTCCTACTGTTCTAGAGGTTCTCCTTTAAATGAACAGATCTGACACTCTGGATTCGGTTGTTGTGCTGCTGTGGAAGCTGGAATCCATATACCGATTAGAAATTGGAAAAGCAAATAAACACATACTGAGTGAAGGAAGCTGCAGCTGCGATGTATTCCTGCAAATACGAGGAGAGCCACTCAATTCTGAGAATATTTTCATAGATTTAAAAGCTAGCAGTTCTTTTGTCTAAACTAGATGAAATTGTCATCATCATGGCAAAATTACATAATTCTGAATCTAAACTGTTACAACGTTATATTTTTAAAAAATATTGATGTGAAGAGAATTGGTGGAATTTGCTGTTAATTTATCCTAATGAACAATTTACAAATTACCAATGGTCCAATCACTCAGTAAAGCACTGTTTAACTAAAAGTCTTTTTTTTTTTTATCTTTTATCGGAGAATTTGAATAGTTCAATGAATTTTTGGTCTTGATAGTCTTAACCTTTCATGGTAAATGGACCAAAAGAAGTGCTTGGAAAAAACTGGTTCTAGTAACTCCCAATGTTAGGAACTTGTGATGTTATGTTAGTTAGTTAATTTTCTTGTCTTTTTTTTTTTGCTGTTCTTTACAGGACACGGGAAAGCTCAATGTTTCCTATTTCCGCTTTGACATCAACGATGCCACTGGTGATCTGGACGCTAACCGACCTGTGCCCTTCCGTCTAACCCCTAACATCTCAGAGTTCCTGACCACTATCGGGGTGTCCGGTCCCCTCACTGCCTCCATGATAGCGGTGGCCCGCTGCTTCGCTCAGCCCAACTTTAAGGTAGCGCTGCTGATATCGTATTTATATGTGGAGTATTAGAGTAGTACCTTAGCTTATGTATGTTTTGTTTGTTTTTTCATAATTGCTGCTTGTATAGAGAACTACAGCTCCCTGATTCAGAACCGTTGTTAATAGATACAATACTGTTCCATAACTATTAATTTTTATTAATTAAATAATCATCTTTAATAATTTTACACTTGTAATTGTAGCATTGCTCTTACATCTGCTCTGCCATCATATCGATATATCAATTCCCTTTAGGTGGACGGCATTCTGAAGGCTGTTCTGCGAGACGAGATCATAGCCTGGCACAAGAAGACTCAGGAAGACACGTCCATGCCTCTGTCCCCCGCTGGACAGCCAGAGAACATGGACAGTCAACAGCTGGTCTCGCTAGTGCAGAAGGCCGTGACTGCCATCATGACCCGCCTGCACAGTTTGGCTCAGTTTGAGGGCGGTGAGAGCAAGGTCAACACGCTGGTGGCGGCCGCCAACAGTCTGGACAACCTCTGCCGCATGGACCCAGCCTGGCACCCTTGGCTGTAAGCCTTCGGGATGCTGGAAAAAGGCATTACAAGCTACGCAGATATCTCTAATGGAGATAGAAGGCTTCACTGTGAAGAATGTTGGCTGAATGTCAGGGTTAACTATGTCATCACACAGGTGGTGAAACACTCTGGTTTTAGATAACATGTTGAGTTTCTCTGGTGAATATCATATGTAAGCTATAAATGGGAAAAAAGAAATGCTGATGTAATAGATGCGCATTATTGTGATTTGTGTTATTCATGTCATTAGAGAGCTTCCGGGTCAGAGAGTCCTGCATCAGTTGAAAGCAGTATTGTGCTTGGGCAGGTAAAGCCTATTGTTCATCTGATGTGCTCAGCAGTGTGCTTTTGTTAGGACACTTATGGTTTTTGGTGTTAAGTTGCAGGCAAACAAAACAGCCTGAAACAAAGTGCTGGAATTCTGTCAATTTGTGTTTTTTCTGCCAAGCGGAGCCTTGGAATTATCCCAACAGATTTTATGCAATGTGCTCTGTGATGTTGCCTCCCCCTCGCTACGATTTCTCGCTCTCACTATAGAAGATTGTTGTTGTGGCTTTTTTGTTTTGTTTTGTTTTTTGTTTTTTTGTTGTTTTTTTTGACAGCCAGCAGCCACATTAAGCAGTGCTCAGCTTCATATTTCCTACTTTGTCATTTAAGTTATAAATAGGCAGGCATTTTTTTTGTATCTTTTTGTACATGATGTGAATAATGGCATTGTCTCAGCCGGTTTCCACGACTGTGTTGTGCAACTTACTGGTTTACTTTATCCTACTGTGATTAGTTTTGGCGGCTACTCCCTTCGTCTGCACTGTTGTCAACCCCCACATTGTTATCCCATCCTGTCTGCTTTTTGGCAGACAATTGTCAGAAGCAGTATTTACTCCCCAGTCTATTAAGGCAAAGCACATTTACCTGTTACCATTAAGGAATAAGCAATACTCTTATGGCTGATTTTTCATTTTACCCAAACAGATGGGTACAATGTGTCTTTCAAAGTACCAGCCATACCAGCTTTACAGAAAACTGTCTAGTCGTCTTTGGCTAATTTTAGGTTACCAAACTCTGCCTTTTTGGGACAATGCCCTAATATGCCTAGACTCATTTTGTACATGGTTCCTGCCTTTTTGTAATGGTACAGAATGTTGTGCCAATCCGAGGATTGTTACTGTGCAGTGTAAATATGCATTTTGTTTTAATAAAATGCTCTTTTTAGAAAACAAGTCATTCAGAGATGTTTGAGTAATCTTTATTCAAATAGTTAAACAATTAAAAAAATGGTCTTGACTGAAGGATGAGTAACCATGTGCAGTCTTTCAAAGATTCCAGAAAGATAAACACTGAGGGCTTCAAAAAGAACGTTGATGCATCACAGATGTGAAGCACCGAAAGTTGTTTGAGTACTAATAGTTACTTACAAATCAGATCCATGCCTTGCATCTTAACACTCTTGGTTGTAGTGTCCCTCAGACTCTTAGTGCAAGTGAAAATAGGATTTTGTGCAACTCATTGCTATTATTGTTAAATGTGCAGAAGCATTTGTTCTATTAACAATTCCTGTTATTTTATATACAATAATAACTCTCAAAATGTGAATTTAAATATTACAAGTTGTTCACCAAATGTTTTCAGTCTTTAGTTGCTTGATTCAGTTTTAAAGAAATATAATTTCTCTCATTCATACATATTTTCTTTAGTGCTCTACAGCCTTTTTTAGTCATTTCAGAATATACTTTAGAATATCTAATTCATCCTAATTTTTTAAACGAATCATTTCTATTGCCATACTTACCTAAAAGCTGTGTTGCTGCACAGGAGAGTCATATTACAATCATTTTATACACTAGACTGACTGATACCTACACACTGATAGGCTCCAGCACCCCTTGTGACCTCAAAGGATAAAGTGGTGTAGAAAATGAATAAATGAATGAACTTTTGCATCGTAACTTTTGGAAGCCTATACATGTTTTCAGTTACTTCAGACAAGCGTACTGCACTCGAATGGTCTCGAGACTACTTTGCGAATCTACCTCACCCTAAGTCCAAATGATGTCAAGATCAACTCCAGATTTGCTCTGCTTATCTGTAACAAAGTATCACACTGGGTTCTTTCTACCAAAGGTTACATTGTCAGCAGTACGTACAGTTGTGTGCAATATATGAAACACTGCATGTTTTAATACACAATCACTGAATTTGTTAAATTTAAAACATTGGAGCCAAAAATAATATATAGAATGGTCTGTGTAAAGTACATTTTATGCTGTATTTTCTGATGTTCTCTGTATTATCTGAAAATCAATAAACCATGTAACGTAACAAGGGTGTTCAAATTTTTGCATGCAGCTGTAAGCACCATGTCATTAGAGCTAGTAGATGTACCGCTATAAAAGTGAACATCAATATGATATGAATTTGCACATGTATCACTGTTGTGCTGTGTTAGCAGAAGGCAGAAACACTAGCGGTTATGAAACCACGCATATGTGGGAATATGAAGAAGCCGTTGCACTCTTATGAATTCCACCAATTTTTACACAAAAATCCTGCAAAATGAAACTGTTAAAGTCCTAACAGAGTCACTCATAGTGGTTTGTATGAAGCTTGCAAAGAACTGTATGTAATGACTGGAAGCAGATTCATGTGTTTAATGTTTAAAGCTTCAAATGTGTTGCTTGATAGCTTGAGATGGTGATTTGTTTAATTTATTATATATATATATATATATTCAAGGCAGAGGGGTACATGACCACGTTTAAGGCAAAATAGTCCCGTTAACACACACATACAATTATTTAGGCTACTCTTGTTATAGATGTGAATAAAATGGCTATATTTGTGCTGTATTTGTGTTATCAAATTAAATGACCACTGAGTATAGATAGTGGGCTAAGATTCCCATAATGTCCTCTGCATTTACCTCTACTTATTTTCTGTGGCTTAATTTCACCTCTACTATCACCAGAGAGCATTCAAGGCAGTAAAGCGCTAAATTGTGGCTCTCCAGGGCCAGAAGGAAGGATTATTATTTTAAATTCAACTGTCACATACTTTACAGTGTTGAGCATTGTGTTTACTAATGTGTAACTATTACAGCTCATTTAAGTAACGAGTACAGTTAAGAACTATGCGAAAATAAATATACAGTAGTTAAGAACAATATATCAGTGTATTATTATATATACACTCATTAATAAAAATGTTGCACCCAAAAGGAACCAACCGACTGGAATGGAACTTGGATGACCCAACAGCCATGATTGCGGATATTCAGTGAGGAGTAATGCCCTGCACGGGTCACCCTGTTAGTGCTAGCACCGTTGGCAGACGGCTGCATGACTCAGGACTACATGCACATAAACCGTTACAATAACTGACCTTAACACCACGTCACTGTCCAGAATGTCCAGAAGGCCTGGTGTCACTCCACCTTCACCTCTACTGCAAATTCTGCAGCAACTGTGTGAGAATATTCAAGCTGCACGGGCTGGATTATCACAGGACACCACTAGGATCCTCTACAACACAATGCCGATACATCTGACATGTTGCATTAGCAAACATGGCAGCCCAATGCCATACTGAGAGACACTACTTCTGCATGTGTATATGACACAAACTGCACTTTAAGTTCAATAACTTAACAATAACTTTAACTTTAGAACAATGCTACATAGTAGTGCTAGTAACGGAATAACTGTCTGTCACTTAAGGGCACTTACGCCAATAAAATGTCCTTTATTAGTAATCCTTTATTTTGAGGGTCTACTATAGATGCTTTGTAGATGCTGAGACTGTCTTTAAGTAGCGTTTTTTATTATTAAAACTCTATTAAGTGCCAACTGTACTTGAAGTTGAGTGTAAAACCTAATCTAAACCTATCCCTTAACTTCAACACAAAACCCACACCACCTCCCAAACCCCCAGAACTCGCACTAACCCATAACGTTGTTATTGATCAACTGAACATCTCCAAAATGTTTGTTAAGGTGAGTATCTGTAGGTCCTCGAGAGTGGACCATCAACACAAAATGATCACAAAAACGGCATCTTTTATGTACTTATGTCATCTGTTCATAAGTTCTCAAATATTGCTTTTGAAATTCAGTGCATGTGTTAGGTGCTTTGCTATTCACAAAGAAATAATAACTTTTTATGACATATATCACCCTGTTGTATCAGAGGCACAGCATGCACACATCCCTTCCAGAACGACTCCAGAATGGAATTTCTAGTTGTCTCTTGTGCAACTGATTTAAAACTTTGTTGCTGTCAGTTAGAGGGGCTGGGGGCGAGTTTGGAGTGGAGCGAGGGGAGGTTCGTGAGCGTGTGTGAGATGCACTGGGTCCTGTGTGTGGTTTTGGATGCCTCTCCCCAACCTGCAGATGTCTAGACTGATAGCAAGGGGAAGAGAGGAGGCTGATTGATGGAGGCCCTGAGGGAGAGTGGGGCATGTGATTGGCAGACACTGAGCAGTGCTCTCTCTCACTTTCTCTGTCTGCGACTTCATCCAAAGAGAAAGAAAGAGATAGAGAGAGAGAGAGAGAGAGAGAGAGAGAGGCTACATCCTTCATGACCTCATCTGTCTGCAGCCTACAATTACACTGAGGTGCTTTAATTAGTGCAAATGAAAGATCAAGTTGATACTGATGGAAAGTGAAGGACTGGGGTGAAGGATTATATATCTGCCCCTTAACGGATGAATCAAGTTTGGCTTTCAACTATATGACATCTTCCAGAGGAAGAGTGTAAATCTCTTACCTCATGACAAGAATTCAGTGCACCATAAAATCTCAAATTTCCATCAATACAAAAAAACCTCCAGTAACATGTTCTGATATGCGGGAGTAAAAAAGGCTGCTAAGTTTAAAGTACTATTTATTTTATTATTATTATTATTATTATTATTATTATTATTATTATGGCCCTCCCCATTCTCTCAATGCAGAAACAGAGAAGAGGGCACATGGCCTCATATAAGCCTCATTCTCTTACGGTTTGTGGTGATGAGCTGTTTTCAGCTATAAATGTTTGATTATCAGCACTAAACTTGAGTCACAGTTAATCAGGGGACCATTTGAGACAAGAAGTTCCATTATAACCTGCATCATCACTGAAGATGTACAAATCACTCAAACTACACAAACTAAGAGCTGCTGACGGGCATGACGGCTGAATAATATAGATATTTAACCCTTTTGTTGCCTTATGAAGGCTAAAGCAGAGAGCTAATACAGTGCATTTGGATGGTTTATGCGTGTTGCCTGTGCATAAGCAAAATGTGGTCTACAGGTTCTAGGTGTTAGAAGTAAAGCTAGTTTTTGTTTGCCATTTGCAGAGCCTACACTAGCACACCAAGTCATAGATTAACTTTAGGAGCCTCTTTCTTTTTCCAGCATAAAAAGTATCAGTTTTTCAGTTATGAAGAGAGCATAAGGAGTCCATTAAATCTAAGAGTTGCTCTGGCACTCTCTAAATGATTAAGAGAGGATCCGGTTACACAGCCTCATTCAACAGTTTCTAAAGAACTTCAAAGCAGCCGGCCACCCAGAACACTTGCAATACAGGGCAAATAGCCAAACTGCGGGAAGGAGATGCTTCCCACAGAGAGAAATGCCTGATAAATGAAAGACAATACAATAAGAGGGCATTTTTGATTTAATTACGGGACAGAATGAACTTTAAGTAGGTAGTACGACCATTTGAGGAGTTTTTAGGCTCAAAACATTCTCAGATGATGTTAGACTTTCTTGTTTTACCTTGTTCTGTTGCTGACCTGATCATCTGGCCTGATATTTCTCACACATGGACAGTAGACACGTGTCACACAGAGTCATCAGCAACCACAGACTATAAGCCTTTTCTCTCTGCGATTTTCTCACAGCAGCACATCCTTTCTGCCTGGAAGACCATGACCTGAAGCAGCACAACCAGAAAAACCAACAAAAGCACTGATGATCACTGATATTCACTCATGAAGGATGTGGGATGAGGCATGATTAGTTACTTCTGAATCCAGCGGTGCCTCCAATAACTGACCTAAATGCTCTAAACCACACATCCACTGCAGCGTGTCGTTTCCAAGGTGATACCTGTGCGGTGCGTCATGTACTGAAAGTCATTTGAAGGAGTCACATGTGTGGCTGCACTGGCTGAGCTGATTCAGTGCCGCCGTTTCAGAGTCAGAAATGGCTCGTAGCTTTATAAACGACATGCTGCACTGAACCGTGCACTACAATATGTTTGTCTGATGGCTGGCTGCACACACACGCACAAAAATGGCATTTTGGTCTGCATATAGTTTGACATGTGAAGAAAACATATTTGACTGTGTGGACTGGAACGCTGGAGAAACAACAGAAACAGCTGCACCTTTTCCTGTGCTGTTAAGTGTGAATATTCTTAATCTCAGGAAGAGTTTTCCAGGTCGACACACATTAGCAGCATTGTCTCTCCTGATATAATTATCTTGTTATATATTTGCAGAATGATTTAATTTTTCTTTGTGTTATTTGACCTAAGTTTTATTTGTTTTGATTTTAATAATTTAAATTCTAAATCTGTTTGTTGTTTATTACCAGATATAAAGGGAAAATAATCCCAGATTTTCAATTCTTTTGGACCCCCCTGCCCCCCAAGCACATTTACATCTTTATTTACGTCAATTACAATACAGATTTAAAAGACCCAACGGCAGATATAGAACAGTATTTGCCGACCAATCTGTGTACGTGACCAAGATCCACAAATATAAACATGACCAAGTACATTTATAGCCAGAGCTAACCAACTGACTAACACACACACATACACACACACACACACACACACACACACACACACCTATATATGTATAGTTGCCCTTTACATTTCATCAGAATCAGAATCAGAATCAGAATCTCTTTATTTCACCAAGTATGTTACACATACAAGGAATTTGTCTTGGTGAGAGCAACACGTATGACAAGTAACAAAAACAAGTAACAAAAACACAGAACACAGATTATTTACAGTATTAAACTAAAGGAAAATTACACTAAACAATAAATAGCGTAGAGGATAAATTAAAAAGTAAAAAGTACTAAAAGTAATAAAAATGAGCCAATAGAAAACTCTTAATTTACTTTTTGGAGATGAAAGGGTTTTTGGGTTAAGTAATAAAAGTGTTCATGTGCAGTAATTGTTTGCGAGAAGAACAGCATGAGGAAAGAAACAATTCTGTATTCTGGTTGTTTCACCCTCATTGGGCTAAAACACTCTGAGTGCAGGAAAAATGCAGTAGTAGTAGCAGTTACAACAACAGCAGTATTCATGGAAGACATCTGGAACCCTTTTGTTTTTAGCTAGAGTTTCTCTTCAATTTATTAATATATTTATTCATTATTCATTTATTTATTTTTTCAATAATTTATTTATTCACTGCAAGTCAGGTTGATTAACTAAATTCAAAGAAGAGGAGTCATCTTATTACTCTGAGGAGCACTTTCATGGGGAAATCTGAAGTTTTCTCTTCAGGACACTGGTGTTACCTCTGTAATCTGTAAAATCTTACCACTCTATTACTGCAGGACACTGACTGAACCCCATTAAGGCAGTTTGTGGATTTCATCATCTCATTCAGTAACCAACCTCCCCCTCCATCCACCAACCTTTCTGCTTATATTCATTTCCATTTGCCACAATGACGTATACTGAATTTATTTTGTGTTTTAGCCTATAAGACTACAGGTGTTCCATTGACCCAGATTGAGTAGCTGTATATGGCACAGGTTCAGATAGAGCAGTCCTGAAAGTAGAAGAGGAGATATAAGAGATAATATTAAATTGTTTAGTGTTTCCACTAATTGCCTTAATTACAGCTTACGTTTTATAGGAATGTGCTTTAGGTTTTTCAGAAAGTTCTGCAGTAAGTCTTTCCACTTTTCCAAAGTTTTTAGAAGTTTGCTACATTTTAAGCTTCTAATGATCAAGGTATTTCCAAAACATATTCAGTGATGTTGAGATCTTGTTTCTTTGGTGGCCAGTTCATTGTTCCGAGAACACAACCAGCTCTATTATCTTCTTTTGTGTCTATTTCCTTGTGTCAATAAAAGCCCGACATCCTGTCAGATTTATAGCGCTGAGTTGTCTTCTCATAGTATAAATGCCTGTGTTCTTTTTAGATATGAAGCAAGAGTGGAGCACGATTTTCTCCTGTCTCTCAAAAATGAAAGCATTAAGAACTGTTTATTTTATGGTGATAGTTTTGGAGGTCTACCACATCCTCCATGGTTGTCAGGAGTTCCATTTTCTCTATATCATATTTGGAACTCCAGTTAAAACTTTTCCCATCTTGATTCATGTGGATTGACTTCTAAAAAAATGTACTTTGTACTTCATGACCAAGTTGACTGGAAATTAAATAAATGACAGGTAGACTTACTACTGCATATTGCTGCATTTTAATCAGTAACTGCTTGCTCATTAACTCATTCACTGTATAGTGACTGAAATATAGTGAACAGACAGGGGAGTGACCATGGAGCATTTGAAAGATTTAAATGTTATAATAAAATATTATACTAAATTGACAATAACATCTAAGGGCAAAGACTGTTTTCCACATCGTAGCGGAGAGAGCGTTTTTGCTGGACTGTTGGCTTCTCTCACTGGAGCGTGTCTTTTGGATGCTTGTCAGACACACCTCTCACATCCTAAACCAATTAACCACTCTCCTCGTGCAGTGTCCTGTTGGCAGGCTGAGGGGGGAAGCTGTCGTGTGTCTGACAGGACAACCCCCCTCCCGCCCCCCTCCCCCAGTGCACTGATTTAATTTGTTTGGTAATATGAGGATTGGCATGTTCAGCCCAGATTCACTCCAAAGTGAAATTGGACAAGGGCATTGGAGCTTCACCATGTAAAACTGTCTCACCTTGACAGCTGGCTGAGTGGGCTGAGGATTGCCTGCGGAAAAGCACCTGAACGGACCGCACACACCAATTCATTTAGCCCCCACCGGGGGGATTCGTGTCAGAATACGACATTATGAAGATGGAGGTAAGGTGGGCAAATCCACATAGCACATGAAAGAGAGAGGAATAGAAGAACTTTTGTTAATCCTCAGAACAATTTGACTGCAGGCCCATGAACTTTTTAGAAAACACTGACATTACATGCATCACTCTTCATACTGCACACTGGTTAAAGGTGTGATTGAACCATAATTCAGTTTTTCCTGTGCCTCTCTTCTGCAGACAGAAAGTAGACAATCCACTACAGCAGACAGAGAAGATAATCAAGGTACTTTGGCCTAGGTTATGTTTGTCAAGTCCAGTATTTCTCATCATAAATCACAGAACTTTGACCAAAAATGATAATTAATTTAGAAAAAGTGTATTTAGATTTTGCTGTGTGTTTGATAAACCCTTCACCACAGTGGATGAGCTCAGGAACGCAATGTATAAATGAAAACGCAATTAATTGCATTCATTGTATCAGCTTTCAGTTTAGTCCAGCCAGTCGTCCCCTATTGAGCAAGTGTGTTGTCATTTTGATAACATGAATTCCACTGCAACCTCCTAACACTTGATTCTGAGAAACTGTCCATGCTAAATTCTAAAACGCTTCAGCATGCTCAGAGGCATTGCTGATCATCCTTCCTGATTAACCTCAAAACCTAATCCTAACCCTCAACCTAGCACTGATCTTAACTTTAATATCAACCCAAAACCTAATCCTAACCCTCACCCTGGCATTAATCTTAACTCTAATATCAACCCAAAACCTAATCCTAACCCTCACCCTAGCACTAATCTTAAAACTAACCCTAAAATATACCCAAAACCTAATCCTAACCCTTACCCTAGTGCTAATCTTAACCCTAACATCAACCCAAAACCTTTCCCTAACCCTTACACTGGTGCTATTTTTAACCCAAACTGTAACATCAACCCAGAACCTAATCCTAACCCTCACCCTAGCACTAATCTTAACCCTAACATCACCCCAAAACTTAATCCTAACCCTCACCCTAGCACTAATAGCACTAATCTTAACCCTAACATCAACTAAACCTAATCCCAACCCTTACCCTGGTGCCAATTTTAACCCTAACCCTAACATCAACCGAAAACCTAATCCTAACCCTCACTCTAGCACTAATCTTAACCCTAACATCAACCCAAAACCAAATCTTAACCCTCCAAATAAAAGTCTATAAAAATAATAGTAAAAAAAACAACTGAAAAACAGTGAAAAACATTTTTATTTACTCAGTTTAAAAGTCACCAAATATTCCTTTTGCTTGTTTTGACAAACATAAAGCTCCCTGAAAGAACATACGTGGTAATAAAGGCAAAGGGAGACACCAAATACGAAAATAGCCAAGGTTTGTCAGTTGTCTTTGTCAGTTAAATGTATGTTTTATTCTTTTCTGCACCTGAAAATTAAATTATTTAATGTTTATTTTAATCATAAATTAAACATGTGCATTGTGGTCTCTGGTCAGCACTGTATATCAAAGCAACACAGCAATAAATAGTTTGCAAACTTTTTTTGCATTCCGTCTGTACCATTTTTGCTTGTTCAGATAGTCATTTAAAATGTATCAAAGCCTGCCTGACACTCTTTAATCCCACAGGTTTAGCTCCAAAAGAAAAGATGCCTGTCTAGCAGACCTACTGTGTCTCTAAGGAGGACACTGGGAGCATCTTAAGTCCGGCTCATTTCCACCTCCAGTGGAGGGAGACGGCTCCCTTAGGCTCGAGCGTGAGTGTGAGCCCTCAGGAGAGATAGATGATCACAGCCAATCACACCACACAGCAGATGGAAATGATCTGGGGGGAAGGACAGTTGGTGCCTTGAACTTCATGGCTGTGAGTCTTCAGCTGGGCAAGATGTCTTTGAACCTAATATTGTTTTGTCATTTAATAGCATTTCAAATGCATGTCTGTTGCCTAAGATCAATGCTGTCAAAATAAGGCACATTCTACACAGGCTTATTATGGAACCTGTATTTGCTGAGGACAGGCTAGGAATATTTGAATCACACTGCACCAACAAGTTCAGTGAGTGGCTTGTTTGTCAGCAAGACTTTGAAGTGTACCTGTTATGCTTTTCTGTTTTTTAATGTTTTGTTTAGTGTGTTATGTGACTTTTTGTGCATACTCTCTCATATAAACCACTTTTCCCACTTGCCCGAAATACATCAGCGCAATTCCAACCCTTTTCTCTGTTACAGGGTGACGTCATCTCATAACACAATCCTTATTGCAAGCCTGTTAGTTTGTAAAGGGGAATCAGGTCCACCAACTTCTTCTACCTGATTTTCAAAATGAGATTCTGTCTGACACAGTAGAACATATGCCATTGTAAGAACATCCACAGTGGTTTGAGATCTTGTAGCAAGATGCTGCTCTGGCATCTGACCAATTAGAAATGTGGACAAGTGGATGAACTGACTATCACAGAGAGTAAATTGTAAAGTATGTAAAGTATGACAAAAGATTTGTTTTGGGAACGTTGAAGCATATAAATCTTAAATTTTAGTAGTCTAAAATATGACCAACAAAAATAAGCATGATTGGTTCCCTTCAAACAATGTTCTACCATTAAGACCTTTTGAAATGTATAGGAGATTTTTTTTTTGTATGAAACAAGATACTGTATATTTTTAAATTCATATTGCTGTAAAAAAAGACCAAAAAATGTAAAAATGCTATTCTTATTATTAGAAGGAATTTTAGCATGTAAAAATGTTTTTCTCACTAATAAGAATTCATGACTGTTCCCAATTAAATTAAATGGAATGAACATAGCAATATTTGATAACATGAACTGATAATTTCATAATAATTTCATGTCTTAATTAATTTCCTACAAGAGAAAATAGAATGGTTACATAAGCAAATTTGACATGTTAAATCTTACATATAAAAATAGGAAGGTTTACTTCAACATTTAAGAACTACATCTAATAATAATATATTAATGTTTCAAATGAAAGTACAAATCATTTTTAAATGGTCAATCATGGCATCAGAAGTTTTTGCCTTGGCTAATAATTAAAGTGGACTGGCTTGTGTACATCTGGATATATCATAGGTTTTATTTATAACTTTATATTACTGTTTATAAATATATATAATTTATAATGTATATTAGGATAACAGAGATTTTGTGCTTAGTATTGTATATATTTATTGTCTATGTATATTTTTTGTATCTAAGTACTGTAAGGGACTTCGCACCTAAGTTTTTCACTCACCTTCACACCTGTGAAAATAAAAAGTGATTTGATTTGATTTGATTTAACCTCTGAGAAATAATACAGCCCTATACAGCCCTAGGGCTTTGTTAAGTAAGAATTTGGTTCAAGGTCAAATTTATTTGATGATTCCCATTGTACAAGATCCGTAGTTATCTAGATCAATAAAGTATCTATCTATCTATCTATCTATCTATCTATCTATCTATCTATCTATCTATCTATCTATCTATCTAGTGCCGCTTGAGCTAAGTATGAACTGGGTTCAAAGAAAAATGCATAATTTCACTTTATCACTTTCACTTTGTCCCCTTAAATTTCATTTTATATACACATTATCTCTGATGACTGTCCCCTTCATGGCGATCCTTTACACTGAGCACTGTTAGAGTCTTTTTTTTTTTGATGGAACATATTTCTAGTTCTCCAACACTGCTGACTGTTCTTCATACATTATTTTACAAATATGTACAAATTTGAGCATCCAAACAAGAAATTCTATTTTTATTTATTTTTTTGCTGGCTGTGATTTGATTCTGTAGTATTTGCCTTAATGTTTAAGCAGTAGAGCAGTTAGGAATGGTGCCAAATGGTTCCCAATCTTTTCACTGACATTACTGGATCCTGGGATTACATTCTTAATGCAACATATTCCTCGCTCCATTTCTCTTTATGGCCCACAATGATTATTAAACATAGCCTGAGTGCTATCACAGTAAAGACCTAACAATGTAGCCAATGGTTTATCCAAGCTTTATCAACAATACCCAGCTCTTTCTCCACTGGAATGATTAGATCTTTAATTACAATTTTCATTCTCCACTGCACAAGATCAAACATTTACGTGCATTTGTTTTTCTTCATTCTGTTGTTATACCGTACCAATGTGCAACATTGACATTATTGATATGGGTGTGCACAATTGTATGCAAATGTCTGGGGACACCTGGCAAAATCATATATTTTATCCAAAATCTGATGCAAACTTATCTAGTTTAAATTAGATATCTGATACATGTATTTTTAAAGTGAGAATAATTAAACACATCTTCTACTACAAACCATTTAAAAAAGAAAAAATATCGGCATATGGTAATTTACAGTACCAATATGTGGTTTACTTAAAGAAGAGAAAATAAATGTAAAAAAAATTACATTTGTGGCAATTGTGGCATATGCAAACACAGGGGCACTCTACTAAGCCAGTACTCCGGCAGATATTACTTTTTGTAGCCAGCTATGACTCTTTCTGGCCTTGTTTCTGTCATTTATGCCCACTCTTATGCCCATTCTTGTTGAATGTCTTTAGTTAGGTGATATTCTTGGGATGCCTTTCATGCACAGCATGTTTAAGATCTATCCATATATCTAAACAGGAGACTGTGGGCTTCATTCTAAGAGCTATAGCTTGCATTTTTAAAGTAGTTCATGCTGGATTTTGAAGTATGTCACATTTTCTTCCGGAATTTGCCAGTATTTAGTAGAATCAATTAATGCATCTTTCTATGCAGTCTTCGCTTCAACAAAATCCCAAAACCCAATAGATCCACAACTGGTTTTAACAGTTGAGCAAGATGTTCTTTTAACAAATATTTTTTTCTTTTTTCCCAAATGTTCCTTTAGTGGTTTTGGCCAACAAGTAAATTTTTTGCTTTGTCGAAGTGTCTAGAGGTTGTTTTTCATATTTCAGATGTCGACTTTTTTGATGAGATTGCAAATAAAGAGAATTCATGTTCCAGCATCATCAGCTGAAATTCTTGACATGCCCCACCAGTCCTAAAGAATCAATTAAGCCTTGACAAATGGAAGAGTGTACAAACTTTTTTGCATGCCACAGATACTGTTTTATTTTTGTCTGGTTTAAGTGAATGAAATAAAAAAATAACTGTGCATTACTACAAACCCAAATCAGAAAAAATGGGACAGTATGGAAAAAAACCTAACAGGATTCTAACATTTACCTTGAGTTTTCTTTTAATGCAGACAGTATGAACTTAATTTCACTTGTTAATACACATCCATTCCTGCATTTCAGGCCTGCAACACATTCCCAAGAAGTTGGGATGGTGAAGCATTTACTAATTTGTAATGTTTCCATTTTTCTCACAACACTTAAAAGAGTTTTCAGCACCAAGGATGTCAAGTAATGAAATTACTCAGGTGTTAGTTTGTCCCAGTCTTCTCAACGATACATGGCCGTCATTGTTGCATTTTTAGTTTGCATGTACATGGAAAAGGCAGAATGAGGGCAACATATGTTGCTCTATGATCTCAATGTATTTTTCTGCATTTATGCTGCATCACATAAGTGTAAATTACCTTTGCCAAGGCACACTGACACAACCCCATACCATGGCAGGCCCTGGCTTCAGGACTCGTAACATGGCATCCATATCTTCCAAACAAGATCCGGAATACTGATTTGTCTGATCACAATACACGTTTCCATTGTGTAATCCCAGATGCCTCCAAACCCAGAGAATCTTATGCCACTTCAAGACAGGGTTAACATAAGGTCTTTTTTTTGCACAGTAAAGCTTTAAGGGGCATTTGTGAATGTAACTCTGTATTGTAGTGCTTGACAAAGATTTGCCAAAGTAATCTCTGTGGTTATGTGGTTAGATCAGCTTTTGTGAAATGACAGTTGTTGATGCAGTGCCGTCTGAGGCATCAGAGATCACAGGTGTTTAGGTTAGGCTTGCACCCATTACACACTGAAATTCCTACTGAATACTTAAATTGTTTAATCATATTATACACTGTATAAGGATAAACATGCAAATAATTTCCAATCTTTCTTTGAGGAACATTGTTTTTAAACCTTTCGATTAATTTTTTGGGACCCTCTGCCCATCTTTGCTCCTCAAAGACTTTCTGACTTCTACCTCTGTAACAAATCATGATGACATCACCTGTTTGAAATCACATCATTAGTTTATTTTTTTTTACCTCATTGCTAGGGCTAAATTGCCCAAGTCCCAACTTTTTGGAATGTGTTACAGACCTGAAATGCAGGAATGGATGTGTATTAACAAATGAAATTAAGTTGACTAGACAAAACATGAAATGTCTTGGGTTCATGCTGTCTTCAATGAAAAAAAAGTCATAGTAAATGTAAGAAACACTTCATTTTATTAATTTGCATTTTCTATACTGTCTCATGTTTTTCTGATTCGGGTTGCATTTACAGATTGTTTTTTTGTCTGACGCAGAGTTTGTGTTACTGTGTTTACTGCAGTATATAATTTCCGTTTTATTGACATACTGTAGCCCAAATAGCTTCTTCACACCCTTACATGTCTATTACAGATGATATATGATGTATGGTATTTGGTGCACATTTTGTGGCAACCTACTGTATAATGCACAAAAAGGCAGAGCTCACTTTATCTTGCTATTTGATTTCCATAAAATAAACATCACACTACATCACAGGAGCACTTGCTGCTCTCTCCATATGCATAAACCATTAGCTTCCATTACAAACAATGCATTCAAACTAATGAGCAAAACGCCTCTCCTTAGAGAGCAGAGCGAACAACAGGAAAATCAAGTGAAGCTAGTTTACAAAGTAGCACTGCTTGCTTGTCCCATAGGTCGGGCTTTTTAAGCCATTCATCAGAGTCAACTCCAACAGCCAGATCCCAACACACAGAATCTGCACAAGGCCTATTACTGCAGAGTGAACTGCTGAGTTTGGGAATACCCTATGATGTTCCTGAATGATGTTTCTTAACTTAAATTAGGCACACAATATTTGCTGTCAGTGAACATAAACCAACACAGGCACACTGAATGAACACTTCTGTCAATCCCCAGAAGCAGATTGCACTATTCAGCTAATAAGTAATGTAAAAAGAACGATTATTTTGTTCAAATGAGCGCATGATGAACATATTTCATGATTAGATTGCTCAACCACATTTGATGATTCTTTCACCTCTTTTCCTGGAACTGGAATTGTGTGACTGTTTCTGTTTTCATCAGCAGGGCTAATGTAATGTCATGACTAATATTATCTCCATTGACATGACAGATGCAATTTATTTCCTAATTCTCTCCGAGGGGACCTTGCCTAGCCATGCCTTTTCTGACTCAGTGATGGTTGCCCAACAGCAGCTTTCATTTCAAGCTCAACTCCACCTTCGCAAAAGCGGTAGGGAAAGGGAATACCGTCTTCAACTCTACCTCAGCATACAAGGACAAAAGAAATGGTGCTTTGAACCAACCTAATATTGTGCATCAATACAATTGCTGCCAAAAGTAAAAAAAAAGTGACAGAGAATAATTGTAGTGTAATTTATTTTAGTCAGACCCACCTAAACTCTAAGTACAAAGTAGGAATTTCTACTTTTTAAGGTCAATTTTTGCCCTAACAAAATAAAACTCAGGGGCACTTAGTGAAATAAATAAAAACATATAAAAACCAGAAGACACTGAACACAGTGAATTACTTTAATTTACTTGACATAAACATCTACATCCTTCCTTAAAGACCATTAAGTATTATTCATTCGTTCTCATCAGGATAAAACTATTAAATACATATACCAGCATTTAAGAGCACATTACACAGAGGACTTTATCACAGCATCCAATCAATTCAGGAAACTTGCTTCCAGTTTTTCAAAGACATCTTTTCACATCTCTTAAAAACTGGTTTCATTTTCACATCTCTCAATCCACGTAATCCCACATTTAATCTGAAAATGTTCATTTCAGTCCGTTTTTCTGAAAACACCATCAGTTTCTTTGCAATATTTTAATTTTTTGCCTATTTCTTTTCTCACTAACAGCTTCTTTACAGCTCCATATCTTTTCAAAGTTATTTTTGACCTTGCACATTTTTCCACACAAATAAAACACATCAATGGGTGAAACGGTGGTGCAGAAAGAAGGGCCTGGGTTTGATTCCCATGGCTGGCTGACAAGGGTCCTTTCTCTCTGGAGTGGTGTGAGTTTGTGTGTCTGATGGCCTGTCAAGGGTGTTTCCTGCCTTTCGCCCAATGAGCACTGGGATAGGCTCCAGCACCATCACCTAGGTTTAGCTGATGAATGAAAGATTTGTTGTGCTTTTACACTATTTAAGACTTTCAAAGTGAGTAGCAGGATAGGGAGCAGTTTGCAGAGAAATTGCCTATATCCTTGGTCATTATCATTATAGGTGAGTTGTGCAGATGAGAAAAGGTTGCTGTGACATGGGGCACCTTGTGAACGGTCCTTCAGCAAATGAAGGTCAGAAATGTGTCACAGGGTACAGAAATAGCAACGCCAGCCTTTTACCATGCATGTGAATCTGCACAGCCATTTTTTGAAAAGTAAGCAAGATGAAGAGAGAGTACAAACATCTTATCTGAGGCAGTTTTTAGCCTAATGGGCAGCTTAATGGGCAGCATTCACTGAGCTCATTCAGTAAACGTAATTAAGCAGACCTAAATGTCTGTGGTGAAAGCAAACACAGGAAAAGTGCAGCGACATGAATGTTGCCTACTCACACATTACTAGAGTTGGAGCAGCTATAGGAGACACAGCAGGGGAGGTCTCAGTGGGATTTTCTGAACACACACACCGCATCTGGACCTCACAATAAATGTGATGCATCAGCATCCAGGCCTTACACCAGCTTCCCTGACTGTTCTGTAGATGTCAGTGTCATTTAAACTGTGCTAAAGGTTACTTCAGTGCTTTTGTTTTTTGGCTATTTCAATATTTTTGCACCAAGATCTAAGTTAATTTAATTGTTGCCATTTTGCTCAGTGTTACCTTCACTTTGCCTCAGCACAGTAGTTCTAAAGTAGGCCAGCGCTGTTGAGTGTGTGTGTTTTGTGAGCTATTGTAGGTTTGACTTCAATTCCTTTGTGAGCCAGATATGGAGATATGTTGAAGTAATCATCATTCACGATTCATTCATTTTTATAAACCTTGCAAAGGCAGCAGCGCTAACATCATTACTGAACATTTGGTGGAGAAAATGGACAAGAGAATGAGTCATTATTAGACAGTCTAAGTGAACTTGTCATAGACTGGTTGTCAGTTGATGCCCACAGAATGGTCTTATTTAGAGCCAGGCTACAGAAACGCCTGGAGCCTAATGATTAATACACTAAACGCCCTTACTGTACCCTTCACTGCAGCCACTGTAGTCTTGCCAATTCTGATTTCCATAGAGACAACATCCTATAATTCAGGCATTGATTAGGAAAATGCATTGGAGTGGCTGGGCCATGCTGATAGTGGGCTTTAATTTGCCTTGCTGGGGCTGTGGTGAAGACAAACTAATGAGTAATGATAGATTATTATTGGAAATTCATACAAATGTCAATCTGATCAGCTATTTAGAGCTAGTAGTTAGGGGAAAGAGACTTTTTGTGTCCACATAACCACTGATAGCCTTGCTAATCTATCAGAGAGCCTTTCCCCCTTCAAGTATTATAAAAGCACATACAATATATTGTAGTGTCTGGCCACAGCAGTGAGTGCGGAACCCTATGAGTAAAACAGGTAAACAGATAAAACATGTTACACCATGTAAATATGTCAAAATAGCTTCGACGATGAGAGAATTGAGCCCAGCCAAGTACAGCTGGTGCTGCTTTCGGTGCCCTGAGTAGCGCAAAGAGTGACACCACAAGTTGCGAGAAGAGAAGAACTGGTAAGGTGAACTCAGCACTCAGACTCACTTTACTCTGGCATTTCTAGGGTAGAGAATGTGACCCCAAGGGAAGTGTGCATGGTTAAGATAGCCCACCTGTGGCATGTGTGTTTACTAGGACAGTGGACACTCTGTACCCATGCTGTGCAAGGGAATGCGAGGGTGGGTGTCATACCCCCAAACACTTCAGGGAATCATTTGGACTGTGGCTGGACTTTGTGGCGTTGCAGGGTCGGCTCTATTGAATAGGCAGCAAAATAGCATCCCCCTTCTGACTTATGTGACTATGGACACGTATGGCCATGTGGAGTGGCAAGCATAGAGCGCCACAGGTAAGACCTTAGTAAGACAGACTTAAATCATGTAAATAGTTGGGTTAATACCTTAAAGCTGTATATATGTGCTGATGGTCCTGAGTTGTGCTGCGCTGTAGGGCTGTGTAGCGGCATAGTGGTGCAGTGTTAGAGCTTATTATTATTGATCACTGTATGGCTATTGATGACCTCCATACTATCCCAGCTGTTCAGTAGTGCTGGGTGGCAGTCTCCACTGCAGCATGTTTAAATAAAAGAGCTTTGTCTAAAGCACCTATAAGCAGTTATTGCTCGGTTGGGCGACCCTACAGAGCAATGCTAGAAACATCATTCAGCATAATAAGAAAATGATACTATTAATTCCAGATGTTATCTATTTGTTATACGTGTGAAATGTCACAAGGTTAGGATAGACTTGGTGCCTCAAGAGCCATTGATGCCAGGGGGAACGACTCCAGCAAGTGGTATAGAGCAATCAAAGTGCTGCAGTGGACAAGTTAAACTCTATAATGAACACAGAAGCGTAGAGGAAAGTATCAGGGATCACCATTGAGCGAACACTGTTATGTCTGATGCAAGGTTAATGGTGCCAGCAACATCCAAGTTTCATTGTTATTTTGTACAATTTGTACAGGAGAGCCATAATTGCACACGGGTTGGAAAAAACATGCCCTTTTGGACAAATCTGGGTTTGTGCTGCATAAAGTGGACAGACGGTGGTGTATATGTCACCAAATACATGAGAATTGCCTCCAAGACACATCTATGACCCAACGCAAGGTGGTGATGATAGTTTAAATGTGCGGGGGATGTTTTCCTGGCTTGATCCTGGGATACTAGTACCACTGCTTGAGTCTCTGAACGGCAACAGGCAATCCTAGCAGATCATGTGCACCCATACATGTTGACATTCTTCCCTGACGATAATGGTACCTATCAACAAAATAACGCCCAACCTTACAACTTAAGTGAGGAGCATGAGAGTGATCTTCCCTGGCCTGCTAAATCGCCCAATCTTGATCCACTGAGCACATGTAGGAGCACTTGGATCACCAGTTTCACTGTGCTGACCCACAACCACACAGTCTAAGGGAACTCCTTGGTCTGCTGCAGTTGGAATGGGCATGTGTGCCTCCGGATGCCTTCCGTCCCCTAATATAGTCCATGCCACAATGTCTCGCTAGTGTCGTCCGAGCTGAAAGTCTGTATTCCCAAAATTAGGAAGGTCATAATATTCTGAAATGAATGTATTCATATATATATATATATATATACAGTATAGTATATACATTCCAAATCTGTTTGGAACACCAAGCAACACCAGCAACACCAAGCAGCAACACCAAGCAGTTCTTGATGTCAAATGGGTCATCACTGTTTGGAACAATAATGTATATTATTTGGGTAGTTTAAAGGCTTTAGTGCGACTTTCATTACATATCAGCTGGATGCAAAAACTGACAAACAGTGAATGCTAAACTAGGAAAGTACATGAATAGACAGAAACATAGCAGGCTATTAGTTTTAATCACATTTTCCTTTCATTCACATCAGGGCTGAAAATAAGACATAAACTGAAACTGAATTTTTAGAGCTTCAGCCTTGTATTTATGCAGGCCTAGCTGTTTAATGGAGCTATTAAAAGCATGATCCAAATTCATTGTTGTTTCCAACTTGCCTCGTTTTGATTAGCTACAACAACATAGTCTGGCTCGGTAATGTGGCATTTTAAGTTGGAAACTCAGCATAATTTAAATAAGTTAAATGCCCACATTCTGTAAGGTCTGTCCAACCTCACATGCTATAAAAAACACAATTATGGGTGGGGCATGGATAGGTTAATTGCTTTAAGTAGCAATGAAATTTCAGTGTGTTGTTTTACCCATATTGTGCAACCCTACTTTAAAGTATGCCTTATGACTCTCTTCCCTCCTTCCTGCAGCTTCTAGTCAGGGGATGTGGTAATGATTTGAGACACCCCTGCCTTGGAAACACTACACCATCTCCCACTGGCTGTATTCCCCCAGCTAAGAATGTCTCCCACATCAAAGACACGCTCAACTACATTCAGCCCTAAACTAGTTATGTGCTGTATTTATGGTCCACTCCATTGTGATGTGGACTGAAGATCAAACCCTAAATCTGAAGACGATAACTTCATGACTCAAACCCTTAACCAGTCCAACATAGCTTTTCCCTAATAAATCCACTGCGAAAGCCAAATATTCAACATGCAAAAGCTTGAAGCTCCAGAATGTGTTGGTTGCAGGCAGGGTGACGAATCACACACAGGAGCAACCTGCCGTGACAGTTCATAGAGAAAGAAAAGGTAACTTTTAATATGTACAGTATGTTTTTGCCGCAGGGTCAGGAGCAATATAATCATCCGCAATAACATTCTTATCTGCCTGGAGTTGTAGTTACACTTGACACTGGGGACAATTGTCAAATTAATCAATGTGTCAGGTTATGGTAGAACAAATAACCTCATTCTCTGCGCGTGTGATTGGTAGATTGCACCTGGAGACTCTACTGTAGCTATAATTAAAGCAGTAATACAGTTGTCAATGTCGATAAATCAATGCAGGAAACGAGGGGACGGCCTCGTGTCTGACTTTTAGAAGTAAACATGGCTTTTTCGACTCTCTCCATGACCTTCTTAACTTATAGTGGAGGCCACCCAGCAAATAGCTTCATACCGAACAGTTAAATGTAAAAATAGCTTAAAAAACAGAATTAATGGGTTTTCTAGCAAAGTGCTCCTAGGGACCATTTTAGTTCATATGGCACTCACAGTGAATATTCAGTGCATATTCTCACAGTACAAATACTATTTCATAAAACAGTTACATATTTATATTTATAATATTTCTAGGGATTATATTACGATCAATTTAAACCCAAGAGAACATTATATACAATCATCGTTTATAGGGTACTTTATATTAAGAGGTTTCTGCCTTGAACCTCAACCCCTAAATTAGAGCTTCCGAACATAATACTTATTTTTGTATTTTTCTGTTTTTTGATTTCTCTTAAACAGAAGTTTTACATTTATCATGTTTATTAAATGTTTATTTACGTTTATTTACTGTCCCAAAGTCTGTGTTTTAAAGGTGCCATAGAGTGCATTTATTCAGCATTTTAAATTGTTTGTATGTATGTAACTTTGTTCATGCTAAAAAAAGCCCAGACGTGGTTTTACATGCCACTTTAAAAACCCTATTATTTGGTCATAGAAACAAGCTTTTTCCCCTTTGTTTGCTGAGCTCTTGAATAATTTGATGAGCCCTGCTCTGATGTGCTGGTTTACAGTGAGACACTGCAATGATCACACAGAAGCAACATGTCAAAATAGACACAGACAGGAAGATTAAACAAACCTCTGTGTAAATAAGCAAGGTTGCCAGAATATTTTGTTAGTTACTTGGAGCTTGCTAGTAGTTAATGTTAGTAATATTGTTTGGCTGTTTGGTGTTCCTTTCACCATTTTTTGCGAACTTGAAAAAAGAAAAAGGCTGAAAATTTGACAAAACACTTAAATATTACAAAATCGTTTTTGAACTAGGATGACATGGAAAAGAATATTGCTGTAGTCTAAATGTAAAAAACAGTGATGGAAAAACATTTTTCAAATAAGCAAAGATGTATCAAACTGGAAGTCACATTCGTTCCACCTGACATTACTGCTTGGCGTACAGTGTATACACGAGGGTAGATTGTGATTATGCCAAACGTTTCACCCACTATCCTATACTCTGGACAAGTATGAACATTGAAGGGGTGGCATGGAGATTTCATCCCTAGATGTGTTGCTGTTTTATATCCCTCAGTTCCTCAACCTGCAGAAGGACATACAGAATGCAAGTAGATGGACTGTTGTATTAGCTCCATGCCTAATCCAAACAAAAAAATACAAATCTTCAGTGTCGCTAAATAGACATATTCTCCATCAACAAACGTTTTCCTGTTGCTTGTGTAAACGTTCATGAAGAGCAGACATTTTGAGATCATGAAAGAACTTTCTTAGTAAATGCTTATTAGCTCCCTCATATCTGGTGACACCCATGGAGTCACTCAAAGCATTTTAGTCCAGTCAGTTAAAAGTCAAAAGTGGGTTATGATCTCTAATGTTAAACTAATTCAGTAGGATGATCCATAGACCACTTTCAAGATTTTTCCCTATTTTCCTGATGTGTTACTGGGAACGAGCTTTACTCACAAGAGGAATATCAACTCAGTAACATGTTACATACAACAAGAAGAAGAAAAAGGTCTTTTAGTATTTCTATACTTTCACTGACAAAGCTGCTCAAGTATAGTGTATAATATGGTCCATCTCTAGACATATTTTACTAATAATAACAATAATACATAAATCTTATGTAGCGCTTTTCAAGAAGATTTTGTTTTACCCATTTTGAAAAAACTAACTGCTCATTACCTTGCGTGGGCTTTTCATGATGGATAGAACAAAAAAAAAAATGGGTGGAATGAAATCTTGTTCCATTAACATACATTATAACTGAAATAGTTTTTCCGGTAAATGTACCATTTCTAAGATACAGGTTTTTGTTATGAAAATGACGGCATTTCTAAAATCATTTATTGCTTTACTACTTATTCTGGTTTTACTTGGGCTGAAAAAAAATACCCTGCCGCTCTCGCAAGCAAGTCTTTCTGTATTTCTATATCGTAATGTACAAAGCTGCACAAAGTTTCTTGTGAACTCATGTGTGAAAGTCATTTATAAAGCCCAGACTATCTGCTCTGTAATCTCATTTGTGGGGAGGGGAAAAAACAGAGATAATATTCATAACATTTTCAGTCCTGCAAATCTGAGGCAGAGAAAAAATGAAGTTAGCAGAATTCGAAAGAAGTGTCACATTATTCACAGTATGAGTTTGAAAGTGTTGATGGCTAAAAGTGTTGATGTAAGCCATAAACCATCCATCTGCTTCTGTTGAGGCAGTCTCATTTAAACGAGAGAAACTCGACACACCCCGCCAATTGAGACAAATGAATAGACATGTTGTGCGTGTGTGTGTGTGTGTTAGAAAGGGAGAGGTGCTGCATACACACTTGTGTAGACTGCATTTCCTTGAAATAGTGTTGAATTTTTGCTGAGGTCCTGGGTTTCATTATGTGTGAGTGTGTGTGCACTAACTGAAATGTGAAATGTACTTAAAAATGTTGTGGCTCCACCAAACTGTTTCATTGCTTCTTGTATACTCAGGTGAGTAAATGCAAATTTATTGTGTAATATCACTAATTAGTGTATCTTAATACTGTTACCCCCAAAACATTATCCCCAAGACGTCCCTGTTGTGTTAGTTTGTGTCTGGGTTTGTTCTTGGCTATTATAGTGTAATACGCCAATATAAAATTTGAATTATAATTAAACTGCCATAGTCTTTCCATGGCTTCTCAGATTTCATTTGGTGAAACTTATCAATATTTGGCTTGTTAATTTTATTTTATTTTAAATAACAAACAATGCAGTTTTTCTAGTTATTTTGTAGTTATTAAGAAGGTACACTGTGGTTTAATGCAAAAGTAATTCATATATATTATTGCTAACTTACAACTGACAATGCTACTGAACAAAGAGCCATTTGTGAACTGAAAGAGCCGGTTCTTATTGGCTAACTCACCTGGTTCACTGAAAAGAGCCAGAAGCCCATCACTAAATTAAAGAATCCAAGGGAACACACAAGGGGATGTAGGCCAATAAGGATTGCAACATGCAAAGGGAACATAAAAAGAGGGGGAATGATGATAATGAGAAAGATATAACTTTTCTCAACAATATTACATCATACTGAGCTAAATGCATTTGTTGAATGAAAAAGATCTGATTGAATCCAACAACTGTGCATTTTAAAGTACATTTGCTGCCACAATGCAATCATTGCTCAGAATAACCTGGTATTTCTCACTTCAGTCACTTCTGCACTTATACATTCAACTTGCAAAGTATGCACCATACCCAATTTACCATTACATTTTAGTAGCTCTACGTACTGTTCTACATGCCTGTAAGCTTCACATAAACTTCACATGTACTATGTACATGCAACATATGTACCACACTGCATTTGTCAGCATTCAATATATAATAAACATTACCCACTCAATGTACTGTAAAATGCTGCCATACTTCTGTAAGCCAGACTGCCAGTGGTCTCTGACTGCTATCGGCCTTGTGGAGCCTTACACCACAAGCTTATAGGTGGCACAAATACCTGGGACAAACCACTGCAGGTGAAAATGTTAGATTAATTAACAGGCTTTGTAAATAAGTAAAAGTCATTGGTTGTCAGGCGCCACAAGGTGTTTTATCAATATCAACTAAAGGGAATTGCCATTTACATGGGAGGTTTTGGACAGTGTAGTATTCACATATGCCCTTCTGTGACATGGTTTGTCTAAAAAGAAAAAAAAGAAAAAATTCTAATACAAATATTAACAATGCTAAAAATGATAATGCTTTTTCTAACCTTGGTCTAAATGCACATAATGGCGAAATATTGTTTATGTGTGTGTGTGTGTGTGTGTGTGTGTGTGTGTGTGTGTGTGTGTGTGTGCAGGCTGTAGTAGAGAAAAGGCTGCAGACTGTTTCATCCTGGACCTGCAGGCTGGTGCTACATTGACAGTCAGTAGTAATTACTGATCATGGCTCTGATAACCCCACAGATTAAAGCCCAGATTGTTTTCAATCTATCAGATCTGGAGCAATGCCAGATAATTGAACTGGCTATGTTGGCCGCTGCGTCCTACAGTTTCTTAGACGGAATCAATTATTGGTATTGGGACATTCAACTCCCTCTTCAATTCTGCCGTGTCATTTTTCACGACCTTAAAAATGAAAATGGCTTTGGGGAGGTTGTCTTTCCCTCCTTCATGTCAAAATTATGATTCTGATTACATTCCATAGGTGAAATAAATTACGGTTGCCAACTCCATCTCATGGCAATCTCATAGATTATTTATTTCTTTATTTGGTTCTTTATTTTAGTCCGACTATGTACATTAACACAGTGGTGTGATCTACACCACATACAGTGGTGCTTAAAAAGTTTGAGAACCCTTTTCTATATTTTTTATATTTATATATTTATGTATTTCTGAATTTGACCTAAAACTTCATCAGAAGTCCTAAAACTAGATAACTAGAAAGAGAACAGAATTAAACAACAATATTAGACTTGATTATACTTTTTGGAGAGCAATGGCTTTCTCCTTGCAACCCTGCCATGCACACCATTGTTGTTCTGTGTTCTTCTGATTGTTGACGCATAAGCTTAAACATTAGCTAATGTGAAAAAAAAGTTACCTTAGGTCTCTTTGTGACCTTGCGGGCTATTACACGCCTTGCTCTTGGCGTGATACCTCTTGGTCGACCACTCCTGGGGTGGGTAATAATATCTTAAATTTCTTCCTTTTGTAAACAATCAGTCTGACTGTGGATTGGTGGAGTCAAAACTCTTTAGAGATGATTTTGTAACCGGATGAGCCTCAACAACTTCTTCTTCTTCAGAAATCTTCTTTGTTTGTGCCATAGTACACTTCCACAAACCTGTGTTGTGAAGATCATACTTTGATAGATCCCTGTTCTTTAAATAAAACAGTGTGCCCACTCACACCTGATTGTCATCCTATTGATTAAAAACACCAATTTCACCTTCAGATTATCTGATAATGCTAAAGGTTCACATACCTTTGCCCCTCACAGACATTTACTATACTAAATCATTTTTCTCAATAAATAAATGACCAAGTCTTAATATTTTTGTCTTATTTGCTTAATGTGGTGTTTCCTATCTACTTGTAGGAATTGTGTTGAAGTTTCATGTGAAATTTATGCAGAAATATAGAACACTCTGAAGGATTCACAAACTGTCTAGCACTACTGTACATAAGGGTGTGATCTAATTAAAGTCAGTACATTTTAAAGGTAAAACCACAATTAAAGCCACAATAAATCTCAACAATTGCTTCTATTATTCCAAGAGGTCTTGATCAGTTAGTCCATACACCACCCCCAAATGAGTTCTCCTGTAGTTCTTTCACAGATCTTGCTATGCTGAACAAAACTCGCTACAAAGTCAAAACCCTCATTCAACCTAATGAGAAATTGCAAGCTGCAACCCAGTTTTAGTCAAAATACGTAAATTGTTCACATCAGAGCACTACAACATTTGTTCATATTCATTTCACAGACGTGCATTTCCAGTTATTTAAGAATGCTACACTACTAGACTAATCGAACCCAAAATAGTGGATTTGTCACCATACTAATGTCAGCTCAGTTACGTTATGAAAAATCATCCAGTCCAACCTAATAGAGTCACACTTCCAGAGGTGGGCGGAGCAGCCTAAATTCTTACTTAAGTAAAACCTGGGTAGAATAATGATTTAAGTAGTAGTACTAGTACCAGTAATAAAAACTACTCAATCTTTGAATGACAGTGAAATTTAGTAAATCCAGCATCTGTCAGCACCAATGCTAAAGTTAATATGGCTCTATTCATCTATTTTTCAAATTATTTTTGTCTACCATAAAATGCTAAGCTTTCAAGGTCAGAGGGACCATTCACAAAGCAGTACAGATGCTGTCAACAACAAAAAGAAATTTAGCTAAATATGAATGGCAAAAATGTAGCTGGAAGCTGGAATGCCTAGTTTACATCAGTTTACATGTAAATAGGGTGAAACATATCAGCCTTTCACTGGAACATTATTCAAAACGTATACTTAATATATACCTTGTTTGCCTGAAAATACAAATCACGCTAATTAAAGAGAAAACACATATTTCCGTTCCCTGGGTTTTTATAAATGATGGAAAAGAAAGAAACGCCTCATTACAAGCAACGGAACAGGATCTCTGTTTTTATACAGTAAAGTGATGCGTCTCTGCCTCTTTAAATCAGACATTGTCTTGCAGTGTCATGTCTACAGTCCCTGAGATATCTCCCAAAGGAAAAGATGGAGATGCTGTGGAGCTCTCCAGCATGTTGTGTCGTGGCTGAGCGGGGTTGTATCGGGTTAGTGCTGGGCAGGAAAAGTGATGGGATATCGCTGAGAGGCAGTGCATCTCAGCCATGCCAAGAAAGTGTCATGAGCTCCCGGTTTACATCAGTGTCAGCATGAAGCAGAACACAACACCTCCAGGGCAACAGGAAGACAGAAAAATGAGAGGGCGTTGTAGCCCATCTGAGCACGTTCAGCTCTTTGGCACACATGCCGAGTCTGTATGCAGTTTTAATAAAATCACAGTTCACCTTTATTAATATGCAAGGTGGATTGTTGCATACCCAAGAAAGGAAACTTCTGACCTACACTGTCAGTGTTTGAAATTCTTGCTTTTCAAGAATTGCTTTTCAGACAGCCGTATCTGTTTCTTTTAATTCAGACAAATAGAACATAAAATCCGTTTAAAGCATTCATTCTTTTCTTGCGTTTCACAGGTAAGTGAATGTGTTCTGTATATTTTATTAGCATATTTTAAAAGTTTAGCTCCCTGATGGTAAAGAATTAGTCAATAAAATCTGCTACAGCTTCATACCAGTGCACAATGGTGACCTTGGTCATTAGTGCTTGTAATTTGTGGAGGTTATGCTGATACAAGTTTGAGATATTTTCAAATAAATTAGGGTTGCCTGAGCGCCCCCTGAAATACATGGCTAATGAAGTAATAAGCTTGCTTTAGGAACGGCTCCCTCGTTGCACCGAGAGCATGCGGCCCGGGGCGCTAATTAAAACATTTGGCCATAAGCAATAATTCAAAAAGGCAACTTTCAAAAAGATGAAAGCTTGTGTGGATATGCTTAATAAAACATGCAAGATTAAGAAATGTTCAATTACAGCACTCTAAGAAGCTGTCAAATTTGCTAAACGAGCTGGAGTGTTCTGAGGGAACAAAAAGAAAACCTGGATGGACATGAAAAACAATTTGTTGCAAGTCTCTGCATCGTTTTCCATATAGTAGTCCTCTGTTAGAAATACACCCCTCTGCATCTCAGTAGGCCTCTGGGTGTAAGATCTCGAGCGGGCACAGCTGTGTGCAGATTTAGGTGGAGGAAAGTACAGACATTGATTTATGTTAACGGGCTGAGTGGACATACTGAGGGATATATTTATGTATACATTTGGAGCTGTATACAACACTTTGAGATGGTGATTTGTTTTCGACTGAAGGCATCATGACTGCTGGTAAGTACAAATACATTTTAACATATAATGAAATCATGAAATCCATCGTACTGGAAACTATTTGTTTGGGAAGAACTTTATTTAACAGCAAGATAACGACCCTAAAGACAATGGTGGGAAGGCCTTACTTGTCAAACAAAGAAGATGCTGTTCTCAAGACAATGAATTGGCCATTACGGAAACCAGACCTTAGCATCACTGAAAGTGTCTGGGATTACTGGCATTGCGAAAGTACAAAGCAAGTGTCAGGTTGTAGTGCCATTGGGAGGGAAATTAAAGGTTGCCAGGAACAATAAGTGATAATAAATTTAGACTGATTTGGGCGATATTTACTGGGCTACACATCAGAATCAGAATCTGGTTTATTGGCCAAGTATGTTGACACACACAAGGAATTTTGTTTTGGCAGTTTGTGTCTCTCTACTACAATACACACATAAGTAACTGACAGTCCACAATATACACAATGACTCCACATATACACAATAAAGACAGACATTTACAATATACAATTGCAATATACAAGTAATAAACAAACTATATATGGACAAATAATATACAGTTTACACATTATTTACAAACAGTATAAGGCAGTAGTGTTAAGGTAGAGGCAGTAGTGTTAAGGTAGAGGCAGTGTTGCACTACTGCCTCTACCCTGCCACTACTACAGAAGTAGTGTCTCTCAGTATGACATTGGGCCACCATTTTTGCTCACGCAACATGCCAGACGTCTTGGTATGGAATTGTAGAGGTTCCTAATGGTGTCCTGTGATAATCCATCCAGTGCAGTTTGAATATTCTCACACAGTTCCTGCGGATTTTACAGTACGGGTGGAGATATAGTGACACCAGGCCTTCTGGATGTGTGACGCATGAGAACAAACTGTTCATCTTGGTGCACACAGGTTCACTGGTCTACAGTCTGGCACGACACCGTTGCAGTCTTTGATGAAATTGATGTGGTGTTAAGGGCAGTCATTGTAACAATCTGCGTACATGTAGTCCTGCATTCTGCAATCATTTGCCAATGGTGCTGGCACTAACAGGATGACTCGTGGAGGGCAACACTGCTCGCAGAAATGTCTGTCAGGAACAGCAATAAGGCATGTCCTTGTCTACATCACATGTGTTTGTACCTTAAATCATTTGTATGTCTCACAATGTCAAACCTCCCAACCAAATTTCATTCCTGTCGGTTCATTCTGGGTGCAGCTAATTGTGTAACTATTCTTTTGATGATGAGTGTGTATCCAAAATTATTGTTTACATGGTACTTCCTACTGGGAGGTGGCTTTCCCAGACTCTGACCCTAAATGTCCCATTTTAAATTGTAAATTGAAAATAATACTTTTTTTAAAGTTTCAAGATCTTTTTTTTTAATTTTATTTTAATGGGGAAATTATTGATCGTATTTAAATTGTTAAATAAAAAGGTCAGCAGTGGTGAGAAGTTAAATCCCATTGTGTTGAAACAAATTCATCCCAAAGTCTCAAATCAGTAAGTATATAACACTTTTTTGTGTTTTAGTGAAAAATCTTATGATTTTATGTGTGCACAACTTCAGTCCTACAGGTGTGTTTGCCTGGGTAGCATTTTTGAGTTATGCTCAAAATGAGCTAAAATTGTCATGACCAAAACACACACAAAATGTTCAAAAATGTAATTTAATAGACTGATCATAGTTAAGGTATAGGGTCACTCAAAACCAAAGGATAATAGTCTAAAGTCCAAAATGTGTTTTGACCTTGTTTGACTTCAACTGAATGATGCACATAGTTACATGTTGATGCAAGATGGGATATAACTTACATGTATATTTTTTGTGCTTACAATAAGTTTATAATGAAAAGTTGTGTCATTTTCATTAAAGGACACATACAGTATTTACCCATCCATACTCCACCCACAAACATGCTCTTTAAATATGTATCACCAGTTGTAAGAATGGACAAGCTGTGATCTTTAACACATATACAAAATAAATATTTTTCTAGTTCTGTTCAGATATTCTTTGAACATGTCTGATGCAGCAGACCAAGCTGCTCTATTGGTGGAAATGTCTCAGCAGATTATGCCAAAAGTGGGGAAGCACGAACTGGAGTAAGTCAGTGTCAGTTTATGCCACTGATGATATAATAAGTATAATTACAGTAGAATGAGCATTTAAAAGAACTAACGTAACGTTATTTTGGGGAATTCATCCCTGATCTGCTTGGGGGATTAATGTAGCAGCCTTGACGTTTTATTTGCTGCAGGGTGACTAATCACTTCTGTAAATATCATCAAATCTATGCACATTATGATTTATTTGAGCATTTAGCACTTTGCAAAGCACCGATTTTATGCTGCATACCAACTGCTGTGGAACACTTGTGAAACAACACAACCGCCCATAATTTGGTTCATTAGCTTGTTTACAATGATGTTTTATGAATGTACTACAAAACTATGGCGAAATTTTAATAGTGTGTCCTATCTGAGGTCAGCAGCACATCAGCAGAGGATACAACTTAATACAGGCATTAATGAGGCCTGACAGAGAATAAATATTAATTAAATGAGATCAAAAAGTGCCGGAGCACTTGTCTTCATTAATGTTTAAGTGACAATGTCATTTTCTGTGTACTGGGACTCATGGGGTGATGGAGCATCTCTGTTGCTGCTTATTGTTTCTCCGAGTGCCGTCTAATGTGTTTGTGTACATGGAGTGGAGTGGCATAACGCTGGCAGCTAATGGCACAGCACGGCTCCTCACCCCATATCAGCTTTCGTGCTGCTTGTAAATTTTAGATTTTGATATGAAGTCATATTAGCCACTTGAGCGGTGTCTGTTTCATAGCGAAGGATCGTCTCAGCATTTTTCTTTGATGCAGGTCCCTGGTGGTTTTACAATTACCGTCCTTCATGTTGATGCTCCATTGTTTATTGATCAGGGGCTCATAAATTGTGAAAAGATAGAGCAATGATGGAGCCCCTAAAAGCATTTTAAACAGATCAATGTTGGCAGCTGAAAAACCACAGGAGCCCCTTAGAAATGAATTTCTGGAGGCCCACTATAAAGCAGGGAGATTAACACAGGGCTTGAGTCATCATGTTTATTCCATGTTCCCCTCCATCCATCCATATTGTATTTAAATAGAACACTCAGCTAGAAAACACAGCATATGTTGTGTATTGTACACTGGTGTGTAGGTCAATGCATGTTAGTGCTTTTGCTGTCCAAAGAAAAACATGCATCTCCAAAGTAGTAATTTTACAGGAGAAGGCATAAAAAATGTAAAACTTTGTCCACCAGAAGGACTTTGACTTGGTCACTCCAAAACCTTCATTTTGCTTCTTGTAGCCATTAAGAACTGGGTAAAATTCATGATTTCAGATCCTGCAAAAGAAAAGCAGCCCCAAACCATCACACTACCACCACCATGTTTGACTGTTGGAATGAAGTTCTTATGATGGAATGTGCAGTTGACATCTTGCCAGATGTAGCAGGACCCATGTCTTCCAACAAGGCATCAATTTGACACATCAGGCCACATTTAAGTACATTTAAGGTTCATTTAAGTACCATTCATAATTTATGTTTAGATGTAACTGGTCTGGCAGTAATCATGCCTGGGTGTGGCCAGTGAAATTGAACCCAATTTAATCTGTTTAACTGGTTGATTTAGTAGCTAAGGGGGCAATTATTTTTCATGTAGGGCAGGTAGTGCTGAACAGGTAGGGCAGGTAGGGACCTAGTCTGATGATCTGAGTGTGACAAATATCGTCGCTGTCCAAAGAAAAACAAGTATCTCCATTTTTGTTGATTTTTACTTTTATGCCTCATTTGATCACATGAGCTGCTGTTTACACTGTGTGGAAATTTCATGATGAATGGACCAACAGAAATGGCCCAAAACTGCTTGGAAAGACGTCTGGTTCCATTGACTTTCATTCAAATTAAATAAGGTTTTTGGCCTCTCCTGTAAAGTTGCCATTTTGGAGATATGCTAAAATGAAAAAAATTGGGAAGGGGGAAAAACTTTTTCACAGCACTGTAGTTTAGTTCAGATCGGGGGAGAAAGGTTCCTGCTGCCTCTATGGCTGGAGCAAGGCCGAGGCTGTTCTCCTCCATAATTTTTCGAATTGCTGTGTGTCAGAGTCATTTGTCTTTGTTCTGTGCACTGGTGTCTCGTGGTATATCATAGAAAAGATGAACACAGCTAATAGACTGTGACACAACCATTAACTACAGCTGTAATGAAAGCGTAATGGAATCAAACAGCCATTTCTCGGCACAACACTGGCAGACGCAGGTAAATGTTTAAAGATGAACCCCGGAAGCCCCTCCGTGCTTTCCACAATGCTCTTATTTTTGCCCTTGAACTCTCGTCAGCCTCATAGGAAACATCAGAAACCTCGGCTAAACCTCGGCCAGCCGATCATCTCCTTGAAGGCGTTTTTACATATGAAAGAGATCCAATGACTGCATTATTCTTCCGTTCATGAACAAAGAAATGAAACATCCTTTTATGTACAGTCCATGCTTTTTCAGGGCCTGTGCCCTTGCCCTGCTATGAAATGAAGTCATTGAAGATTGACAGTGTTGATATTCCTTTTATATTTCAAGGAGATATGAAGGCCCGGCACTCAACTGTCGAGATCAGAAAGGACAGTAATAAATGCAGAAAGTTATTACAGCATACTGACAAGCTTTTCTCCAGCACTGTTCACTATACAGCGCTTTCTTCTTTCCAAAAGACTCAATTTAATGACTAACTGCCTGACTCTACCCACAGCATTCAACTCTCTGCTTTTATTTTAGGGAAGACGTTACTGCGTGTAATAATAGATTGCCTAAGTATACAGTAGTTTTAATTTCACTGATGGCCTGTACAGCTTTATTATTGTTGTTTGCCTCTGATCTAAAATCTCTTGGCAGGCTGACTTTCATCTATTCTGTTCTCCAGTGAATCACTTTAGCCTGTACATAAACAAGCCCACTGCCTGCAGAGAGAGCCAGCCAGCAGCATCTCATAAGACTGTGTGATGAAATTCCAGTTTGTTGATGAACTTTTGATATCAAGGGAAATAATGCAGATGAATATAGTTTGACGAGAACGCCAGATGCACTTTTCAAATGTTTTAATAGCAAAAGAAGCAGAGACCAAATTGAATGGGGGTTGAAGTGAAAAAGGCAGTTCCAAATCAACTGAAAAGCAATGCAGAAACTTCAAAATGTGATACCATTTTATATACAAAAATGGTATATATAGAATAGTAAGGCTCATTACAGTTTTCCTTTTTTATAGAAGTTACCATTTTGGACGATATGAAAAAAAATACTTGTTAAGGAAATCTTAGGTTAATACAGGTACAGGAGCTCTTAAAAAGCAACTTTTATTATTAAAAAAACTTTTTATAATAAACTCAGGAAGGCTCTCACACTGCTCATTGCGAAGTATTGCCACTCTGTGCTTGCGGAACGTTTCTCTCTGCTATTACTCTTGTTTGCTACTCTGGTTTTGACTTTATTCTGATTCTCTGAATTACTGTCTTTGCCCTTTTGGTACTTTTGCTGGTCTGCTTGTTTGCCTGGTTTTGTCGCCCACCTGTTTCTTCACTCTGACTCTGCCTTTCCCTTTCGTTATGTCCGCCTTGCTCTTGTTGCTGCTGTTGTTGATTACAATGCTCGCCTTGATTTTAGCTCAGCGCTCGTCACAATCTGTTTGTCCATCAACACAGCATAGAACTTTTAATTGTTAAAGTCATTCAGAGTGGTTTGATATGAAATGCATTATTGTAGAGACACAACAACACAACACATATAGCCATTATATATTTTTTTCAAAACAACCACAGAACCTGCATGCAGTAACTTTGTGTTAGAGGCTAGAGGTGGCATCTGGTTTCTGCCACCACTGTGAACAATTCTGAACAATTCTAGACAATTTTGTCACATCAAACCACTCTGAATGACTTTGTATACATCTTAGTGCTTATTTAAACAGACATGCTTTTTAAGGAGTCAACAGTGACATGTCTTTGGCGTCATCATAAAAGAACCACTTTGCCACAAAGGTGTCACACAATTTTGCCGTTTTCAGGTCAGAGAGTAAAATGGGGGCATTCATATCTGATAGATGTGTTAGAACTTTCTAGATATTATGTGGCCTCAGCTGTCGATAACAGTCAAATGTGCCAAAAATGGATGGATTAGAGCATCTTTCTCTGCTTCTTCAAAGGTATTCTAACAATTTTCAAGACCAGCAACTTTCAGGTCTATAAAAATTGATTTGTTTGTCGTGGGAGCAGACCGATTTGGACTCTTTCGGCCGTGAAATCTTTGTGCGAAATAGGAGTATCAATCAGAAACACGAAGAGGCAGACAGAGAGAGTGAGATTTGACTTTAATTTAGACATTGGCTGCTGTACTGAGTCCCAGTGGTATACAACAAGATAAGAGACAGATCGCAGCTCCTGCACTGATGCAAGAATTCTATGATTTTCTGCAATTCTAAACAAATTCTTCCTAATAGATTACTGCAAATCTAACACTGACAATAAAAACCTAATTATATAAATGTGAGGGTCGAGCAATGAAAGCTCACTCGGTCGATAACTCCTCTGATTCTTTGATTAACGTACATCCACGGGACAATTTCCTTTTCTCTGTTCTGATGAGAGCAAATGAAGCATGTTAAGTTCAAATGTTAGTGTCACCTGGAGCTCTGCACTTCCATTCTGTAGTGATGAAAAAAAAGCGGAAAGCATTCACCTTTGAGAAAACAAATCCAATTCCAAAAAAGCTGGAACAGTACACAAAAAGAAAGAAAAAAAAAAGCAGCAATTTATAGATCTATAATATCTGAAACAGTAAAACAATGCCTGCAACATCCAGCAGAAATTGGGACAGGAGCCATTTAAGATTAGGAACATTGTGAAAAAGAACATCATTATGCTTGTATATAAAAAAGAACATTTAGGAAAGGCATAGTGTTCTGTGAGCAAAAAATATTTTATACTGTGTTGATGGACAAACAGATTGTGACGAGCGCTGAGCTAAAATCAAGGCGAGGTTTATTTAACAGGTTTGTAATCAAACACAGCAGCAAGACGAATATAACAGAAGGGCAAGACAGAGTCAGAGTCAAGAAACAAGCGGACGTCAAAACTAGGCAAACAGACCAGCAAAAGTACCAAATAGGGCAAAGACAAAAGAATAATTCAGAGAATCAGAATAAAGTCAAAACCAGAGTAGCAAACAAGAGTACTAGCAGAGAGAACCGCTCAGTAAGCAAAGAGCAGCAATACTTCGCAACGGGTCAGTGAGGAGTATTTATACAAACACACTAAACTAACAACAGGTGGGCTCAATACTCGGGAGACTTGGATCTAGGAAATGGAACATGGCTGGGAGATGGTGGACATGTGAAAGTGACGGGTGGTGGGTTATGGAAAATGGAGTCCGGGAGATCAGGGGTGAGAAGAGAGCCAGCAGGCTTGACAAATATTCAAATGCGAAATGCTTCTGCAAAAAATCCAACATTCCAGAAGTATGACATAAGGTATGTCACCCTCTACTGTGCATAATATCATCAAAAATTCAGGGAATCTGGAGGAATTGAAAGACAAGGTCAAAAACGACAACTGAATGCCCATGAACTTTAACCCCTCAGACAGCACTATATTAAAACCTAGCATGCTTCTGTGAAAATCGCTGCATGGGCTTTAACAAAATGGTCAATAGAAACTTTTTGACGCTACAACTTGTGTTCTATGCACAGTGAAAGCCATATGTCAATAACATCCAGAAAAGCTGCTGACTTCCCTGGACCGCAGCTATTCTGAAATGGACCGATGCACAGTGGAATCATGCATTGATGACTCAACCTTCAGATTTTTTACAGAATGTCTTTTGTGTCCTCCAGGCCAAAGAAGATAAGGACCATCCATATTTTTACCAGAGTAGTGCTCAATAGTCAGTGTCTGCCTTGGTGCATGGGCGGCTGCGTATTTAAGGGGGTAAAATGGTGAGCAACCTGCACATCTGTGAAAACACTATTAAAGTTTTTTCAGGGACACCCATGAATCATTAAATATGAAAGTATGCTTTCAGGCTAGCCTAGGCTGTGGTCAGTCAATGAGTAATATTATCAGTTTCAATCTAGAACTTACATCTATAAATCTTCAGTCTATAATTACGGGTTTAAACCAGTCCTAAACTACAGCTGATTGGCCCAGTTTCAGTTGTAAGAGAAGCAGTGTAATTATTGCTGACTCACTGCTGTTACTGTACAGTTACTGTATCATTATGCTCCTCATTAGGTTCCTATCAGACCCAGTAACATACACAATGCTAATATGATTTCTCCATAATCCACTAAATTAGCATAATGTGCCAGATCATGATCATGTGATGGAAAGACACAAAGCCTCTTTGTGCTCTGAGCTGGTGTGACAAAGTACTTAGAAGAAGTAGAGTGAGTGGGGAATCTGTTGTATTCTATCTGTCTTATCTCACCACAGCTGATCATTCTAATCTTAATCAAAATCCCGGATGAGTATGCCAAGTAAATATGATAACCTCAGGGAATACGTTTAACCACTGTGACTTTTATTCTATTATTATGGGATTATATCTCTAATCCATCTATCAGTGGTGCACAGGGATGTTATAGGCCCCAGTACAACAAAATGATTGTCCCCTACATATGGAATTTACTATCAATGAATGAAAAGCAATGTAATTTGTTTGTTTACAGTGTTGTTATGTCTCAAACAAGCTGATGCTCTAATGTACATATATATGATAAAATAAGGAATAAGGTTACAGAGATTCCCTAGAGCCTTTCCAGTGTTACAATCTGGTTTTCATATAATGCATATTTTGATATATTATTTGAAAGGAATGATTTTATCCTGTAAGAATTCAGATTTATAAATAGTACTTAGAAGATGTTGCAGGTTGCGAGGCCATTGCTACTGTATCACAAGTAGTTGCTAATGCTGGGTTCAGACTACATAAATTTAGCCTGATTTTGATGTAATTTTGTGGCTCGAATATGAGTGTGGGGAGCGATGAAGGGGCTGTGTAGTGTGACATAGCTAAAGAACAGTGAAGAGGCGACCACAACACCTTGATGAAAAGTCTGGCATGTCAGAATTTTTGGAATTTTTCCACCTAGTTTGACATGTTCTAAACGTACTGCTTGACGCTGACCAGTAGGAGGACAGAGTGCTCCCTTGGGCACCTATGTAAACATGGAGAGGAGAATAATGAATGCTGCTTTTGCAGCTGCCAGATAGAACAACGAGCCAGTTATCACATATTTTACAATAATTTAACAGTGCTACAAACAAAGCAGTGCTACAAACACGTTCCCAAAATGCTAACTGCTAAACACTAAACACAGCTGCTACAAAATAATAGCTCACTACAACCGCAGTTTAAACCACTTCTGTGAAAACTAACTGTTCTCATGTTAACAGACACGTTATATCAGCCCATACTCGGTTTTCCTGACACCCAGGAATGGGTCCACAATCGTTTTTTCTTTTTTTATATTTTTCTCTTTGGACTAAACCATTAGCATCACACAAAGCCACCTGTAGCTATGGTTCACAGCTCCTTGACTCTCCTCTCTGATGACCTGTTAACTTGTACAAGGACTTGAATAATGAGTAGTCGGCATCAAACCACGAGGTCTCCCGACCACGACAAATTAAGGTTTGGCACTATGATCTAATCTGACATCAGTGAACATCATAAAAGACAAAAACATTGTGTAGTCTGTTCCTAGCACAAGGAGCTTGCTATGATGCCCCAGGTGGTTGTTAAAGTGTTGCTTGGCCATCACTATGGTATCCCAGACGGTTGCTAATATATATATGCTTGTATGTGTATTCCTGTATAAAATTTATGATCCTGCAAAGTTCCCCGAAGGCGTCTCTGTCAAACTAACTTAATAAAAGTGAGACAAATATACATCAGGGCTATCTATGATAGTGTTGATGAAAGCTAACCGGTAAGGTAAGAAACCTCATTTTTCTGTGAAGCATATGTGTACCCATATATGTGCCTAATCAGCAAAGATAATGCACTGAAAAAGTACTGCACTGAATGAACTGGATTCAAATATGCACACTATTTCCACTGAAATAAAAATATCACTGAGTTCCTTGTAAGAAAAAGTCTGCCAGTGGCTACTTGGCAAGAGCATCGTAAATGCAGCAGAAAATGTGTAATTTGGCAAGTTTCACATTACTAACATAATAACATAGCATAATATTAAGGACATAATTATTAAAAGTATTTTAATCATATGGAAATGACATACACATTTAAATGCATTACTTTTTCAGTGTGGCAGCACTCAGAAAGTGAATTTTACTGAAGTTACAGAACATTAGGTTCACATCAATTTCAGCAGGCTATCTGAAATTCTTTATTACATGTATTGACTTTATAATAATAGCAAATATAATAGCAAAAAGTCAATCCAGCGATTATGTGTATGAGAGTGGAATTTCTGTGCTGATTGGCTGATTGGAACACTCTATGGAGAGTGCAAATGAGATCAGAATCGGCTGGAAGTAAATCAATAGACACAGTAGATTATGGCAGAGATGACCACCTCTTGCTGCCAACTTCACTACATACTTCAGCAGCACTTGGCTAAATTAGAATACGCTAATGGATCGCAAACTCCATAGTGTAGGCCCCACAAAGCTACTGTCGGATAGATAGCTTTATTAGACCCGGCTGCAGAAAAAAGGGCTTTTCAGAAAGAGCACAATTGATTTAAATGAGGGCTAATAGAACTTGTGGCCAAATTTAATGCAACATCAATTAAGTGTCTTTAATTTCCCCCGTCATTTTCTCAGTAATCCACCTCCTGGCCCTCAGCCTTCATGCAGCAGCATGGACAAAAATCGAGACTGATGGGCTATAATTAGTGCACCCGTTCTACAATAAAACCCCCTGAACCTCCAGCCTTGACCAGCAGCATTCCTCCCTGCTCTGAAGAATAAAGACAAAATAGAGGAACACACAGTCTTGCATATCCTGTGTCCTACAGGGTGATGACAACATGGCAGTTATTATACTACAATTACAGCGCTATGGACCATAACCTAGGCACAAGCTGTGCCTTTTTAATGAAGGGGGCATCATGAAGATATTTAGTGAAACTGAGACATGTCATATAACCCCAGTATACAGCCATGACAGCTTAAAGGCCTGTTATGTAAGTTTATTCTGTTACATTTGAAAGAAGTAGCATTACTGAGTCAGGGAAAAATGGCTAAAATATGGTAAGCATGCACGGCTGAGAGTCACATGTCTGTATGTGGCTCAGTGGTTCAGCCTCAAATGCAAAATCAACATTATATTGATGGAGATATGAAATCTTTTCATGTAATTTTAAACCATCATTAGAAATCATACAAAATGACATGAAAAACATTCTGGTTCCTTTACCTCCATTCAAAGTTAAGACCATGTTAGTGAGAGTATGAGAGTGTTGCTCATATTTTTTTCATTTGTGATAAAAGGAAAGCTATGCTCTTATGCCTACCCAGGAAATCTATACATGAGACCGGTGTTTACGGAAAAATGAGCAATGCAAAAAAAAAATTTAAAAAAAGTGATCTTGAAAAAAATTCAAATCTAGTCAATACATCTAAAACATCAATATTTAAGTATTTCTCACTGCTGTAAAAAGGTTATAGGACTTTTTTTATATGTCTCATTCTGCTGGTAGGCAGTTTTACTTGTTTCAAACATTTTAGCCTGAAACAAGCACAATTATAAGTGAACAGCATAAGACAATTTACTTACATGACGTGTATAGAAATACATTACATAATCTTATAATATTCTTACAACAGTCTCACAAACAAGACATATTAGACATATTCACGAGATCATTTTTTCAGAGTTGCACTAGAAGTATCCTTTATTCATGTATAACAATTCTAGTAACAAAAAATGAATCACTTTGTCACCAATTATATTTATTTCTTAAACCTTTCCTTAAACACATATTAAACATTGTTTTTAATATTCTTAATCTTTCATTGAAATCTTTCATTTAAAATAAAAACAATACTTTAAAAGCTTAAAACATCCTATTTGTTATAGCATATAGCTACATACAGGTATATGCAGGTATTAACTACCCCTAGAATCAGTGTGCCAACCACTCTGATCTACATTTAGACACTTCTTCTTATCCATCCAGCTTTGCTATCACAGGCTTTGAAATATAAATCAAAATATAACTAACTGCCATGTCAGTTAACTATATGGCTAATTGTCGGTCACTCATCACTTCAGTGAGTTTAATATTTTTTCTTACTTTAATAACTTGAGGCTTTCAGATGTCATGATGTCCTGGAAGAGTGTAGATGAAGAGGGCGAATGTTACATTTTTGGGACTGAGCCCTCTCCTAAACCAGAAAATAATACTGAGCCAACCAACCCCACTTTTCCCTACTTTAGAAAGACAGCTTACTTCAATTTGCAGATTGGGTATAATTGCTCTTGAGCTTTTGAGCCATTAGGAGTGGCTGCTTCTCTAAACAACGTGTAAATCCTTTTAGACAGCTTCTCATGTCTGGAAGGAAGGAACTAAAAATGCCCTCAGAAAAAATGGCGGATTGCTGCAAAATTCCATATGCAGTTATGTCTCAGGCAGATATGTAAATGATTACATTCCCAAATCCCAACAAGGGGTGTCAATTGGCTGAGAAAAGTGGTTCCTGTGGGAGAGAGTTTCTACATCTGGCATGAAAGGTAAAAATCAGAAAAGCCAGAAAAACAGGACCTTTCCATTACTTGTAAAAATGTCTGTGCTAATGTGTTAAAAATACAATATTTACATTTTTTAACCTCAAACACATGAAGAACAGTCCGAGACCAAAAGAATGAGGAGAGAACACAATCTAATATGAAAAAAAAAGATAAACACAAAAGCAATAGGAAATGATGTAGAACTTGACAGTATAATCAACCACAGTTCTGTAAATTTAGCCATTTATACAAGTTGCACCATTTTTTTAGACATTTATACAAGATGCACCAGAAACAACTGTGATAGTATAGCTTTCAATAATATTTAATGCACTAAAGAACGTTTTACACCTTGCAATAACATTGCTGTTTCCTGTGATCGGATCACATCAGATTTCACTTGATCGCATAAAAAACTGAGGACACATTGTGAGCAGATTGTGTTTACAAAGGAGCACATTTAACACAAGTGTAAACACAATGTGTTTTCAGTACACATTTACCACTGTGTGAGAAGAAATGCAACTCTCAGGTGGGAGAATAAACAGGGAAAGCTGGAGGATCTGCAAGGCTGAAATTAACCCTAAACCAAGAGAATTTTTGAGAATACTTGCACTCAGTTTGTTGTATGTTGATGTGTTTTTTTATGTGGAAAAAATACAGATCAGATCATTTGGTTAAACTGGGGACACTTTTTAATGAAAACTGTAAATGGGACCTATTCCAGATACCATTCAGACACAAAGAATGTTAATGCAAGGTGTTAACAGGCCCTATATGCACTTATTTTAAATGCATTTAAATAAAAATGCAAATGAATATTAAAGAAAGTCTGATCTAATCAAACATGTTCTTAAATGATCCTCTACATAGTATAAAAGATTGGGAAGAGCTAGTTGCTAACAGCCATTAAGAACACACGAGCACTGTGCAGCTGTAGGCTAATTACCTTCAACATCCTTCTCCACTCGGGGAGGTCACTTTGGTTTTAACAAGGTTCATGGATGGAGCAGAATGGTGATGCTATAGCTTCATCATGTGAGGACAGGAATGTTTGTATCAAGGTGCGCATATTCATTTCTTACTGACCACTGAGATTTTGTGTAAATGATTTGATTTGCTTGGCCCTGTTCTTCAAATGATGAGAAATGTGTGGAACTGGGCGAGGTAATAATAGATTATGGAATGGCACAATGGTAAAATCACTATAATGCACAGTCACTGATGGCTTATTGCTTTATCTTTATTGTAGCCTTCATTTTGTAAAGCTTTTTCTATATTTCAGATTTTTCTGTGAATTACATTAAACTAAAGGAACTGCAACCTTCAACCTTTTCATTTGTGCAGCTTAATACGCTGTGCAGACAGGAGCCTGTAATATGATTACACAAGGATGAAGGCAGCAATGCTGAAGAACAAAAGAACAATAGTGCAATTCTCTTGAAGAATCTCTGAACCATCTATATCCATATGGCTTTACCACATCAAATGAGCTGCTGACTTTGAAACACAAATACCTACAGCTTTCCCCAGCAAATGCATCTTGTGTGTGTTTTATTCCTTTAGAGGAACATCATTACTCCAACAATGAGAGATGCTTTTAAAATTTCTTCTGCAGAGGCCTTTGTTTGATACTCCATTAATTCTCATGGAAATTATTGAGGGAAATGAGCACCTATCAGCAATCATCTCCTTTCAGATGAAAGTACTTCATTGCTCTGAGCCTCGCTTTTGACCGCTCTCTCCCTTGGCCCCGTCCTCATTCAGATTGAAATTCAGTTGCTGATGTGGCTCCTTCTCAAGCTGGTGCCAATTTGAATTTCATGTCTAAATCCGGCTCTCTTAATCAAACCCACACTTTATAAGAAAGAAATCAATAATTTGAGTGTGCAGGAATCGGGGTGAGAGCGGTTAATGTCAAAGTCTCTTCTAATCCACGTAGAGGACAGTCAAGAGCATGGCACTGCAGGCTTTTCACCATGCAGCAGCCAGAGTTTTTTTTTTATGATGAAAACAAGAATTTTTCAGACAAGCATGGCCGAGTGAATACTGCTGTCTGAGAATTTGAGGGCAAAGTGATGAAGATAATGAAGAAAACATTTCAGACTTAGAAATGGGTTGAATCTTGACTAGTTCATTACTGTTCAGGAGTAAGACACCACCCCTTATGCATTTAATTCCAATGAACACTGACATGAAATACAAGACATTAATTACAAGTGCAATCAAGACAGAAACCATAAAACATATACTCACTGAGAACTTTATTAGGAACACCTGTACACTTATTCACGCAATCTAATAAGCCAACAGTGTGGCAGCAGTCCAGTGTATAAAATCATGCAGATATGGGCCAGCAGTTTCAGGTAATGCTGACATTAAACATCAGAATAGGATGATAATATAAAAAGATCCAGTGAGAAGTAGTTCTACGGATAGTCTGTGCAATTGCAGTGAGCAGAAAAGCACCTCATGATGTAGAAGATGTCAAACATTGGAGCAGATGGGCTACAACAGCAGAAGACCACGTCTGGCCCAATTATCACACTCACAAAACTGGACAGCTGAAGACTGGAAAAACATAGCCTGGTCTGATGAATTACTGCATAAATCCAAACTGCGTTGTGTAAACAGTCCAGGCTAGTGGAGGTGGTGTAATGGCGTGGGGAATGTTTTCGTGGCCCATGCTGGGACTGTTAATACCAATCAATAATCTCTTGAATGCCACAGCCTATTTAAACATTGTTGCTGAACATGTGCCTCCCTTTCACTGCCAGTTTACCATCTTTTTATGACATTTTAATGGCAGTTACCATCTTCTAATCCCCAACATCATAATGCACCATGTCCCAAAGCAGAAGTCGTCTTAAACCGGTCCCATGAACATAACAATGACTTTAGTGTCCTTCAGGCACTTTCCCAGTCACTGGATCTGAGTCCAATAGAACACTTTTGGGATGTGGTAGAACGATTCACAGCAGGAAAGTGCACCAGAAAAATCTGCAGGAATTGCATTCTTGTCAACATGGACCGGAATCACAAAGTAATGTTGCCAACATCTTGTGGAATCCATGGCATGAGGATGTTTTGAGAGCAGTATTAGTACAGAGTTCCTAACAAAGTACTCATTTGCATACGTAACACCTACAGATAATGCCATTATTTCAGTAATTAGTATATCTTCATAACAGCTTCCTTTTCATCAAAGAAATCTGAAGGGGTATTTTTCCACACCTCTAAAGTTTCTTACTTTTCTTACATTCTGTCTATTTCCTTTTCACAGTAATGTCTTCTTTGCAGCTACTCATCTTACCAGACGCGTAGTGTCTTTAGTAGTTTTTTTTTCTTTCTTCTGTAAATTCAAATTTTCTTGTGAGAAGAGGTTTAGTTCTGACAGTAATGCTCAGTAAATACATTGAATTATTAAATATGCTGATTAAATGTCAGAACAGTCTGTTATACATTTGATTTGATGAAAATGGACATTCTGCTCACTGTATTATAAACTCATCAGTCGGACGAATTCAGAGGGGAAACAGATTATTCTTAATGTTAATGATGACTGTCCTCTTTTTGAATGCAGATGCTGGTTACTAAGAAACTGAGGGGCATTTTTTTCTGGCCATTGCACTGACACTCAGTGTAAATGAGTTATAGATCCATTTCCTGCCTCTACACCAGATTACTGCAAGGTAATTGGGAGGCTGGACCATAAAGAAAGAAACACAAGTCATTGGCTCTCGCAAACTGGACAGTTTCTACCCCCTCAACTCCCCCACCCTCCTGCTAGCTCTGTGAGTAATACAGATATTATTTCAGCCTCAGTCCCATTTTCTTCACAATGAAATTATGATGTCCTCTACCCAGGCCGGGCTGGGTGAGAGAGGGGGGTGAAGATATGATGTGAAAGCTTTATTGATGTCTACAATTACTGACTCAGGCTCAGCTGTAGGCTAGGTGCGGGGGCGGGATGGGGGGGTGTTGCGGGGTAGGAGGTTAGGGGGCTTTATCGGAGCCACAGGCCGACCCGGAGCAGTGGGCAGCAAGATCATAACTTCCACTGCCCGCCTCATCTGATGGATGAGGACTAGAGATATATCTCCAGAGCTTTCACACTGCCCCGACTGCCCACTGCTATAGCTCGTGGTGCTGCCCCTTCAGGGTGCAGAGGGAGAAGTGCTATTGTAGGGCTTTTTAGCAATTAGCTGCTTTATGTCTCTCTCACATCCATTAGACTCAACAAGACCAGACATACGATAGAACAATATCAGATCTCTGTCTCCAGACTGTAGCACAGTTTACTGCTCTCTGTCAAGCTCTCCTCTACTTAATACCTGGTACTTTTTAATAACAGCCGATGGCTCATCTATTCTGCTTTAGTCTGTGACTCTACGTAAAGGCTGTGACGTGACAAAATGTGATTTACTCTGTTGTCATTTTCTGACTTTTAACTGACTTGGGCTTTGTCTCAGTTCGCTCACTAGTTCTGTACATAGTGAATCATTACATAGAATATATGAATTCAGGAACAGGCTATGACCCTGGAGGTGCGAACTTTGGGACCTTTTGCTTAACTGCGAGTATATTGCGGTTTAAAAATGTACTCCTCAGTGTCCAATCCTCTCCATGGTCTGCAAGTGGCTACTGGTGCAAGGTCAGTGTAATGCAATTTCGAGTGGTGAAAAGTGAAGCATCTTCTCAGCTCTTCTGGATTAAGAATGTCAGACCTTGAGGGAGCAGTGTAACCTCTAGCGGTGAGGTTGTGCATTGCAACCTACTGACCCTGCCCAGTCACCCCTACCTTCCCTAGAAACTAAATAATAAATACAAACATTTGGGTTCTAAAGCTTCGCACAACACAAAATGGTTATCCAGCACAATTTATTCCTCCCTTTGAGTGGTCCCGCCCTAGCATGTTTTTTATGTCCACGCACTTTGACTGGTAACATTCTCCAATAAGAACAATTACCAACTTCTTTTCTTCTTCCACATTAATGAGTGCTGCATTTACATTCTGGCACCTGGGGAATTCTAATAACTGCTACAATGGTGGAACAGGTAAATTCAAACAAGAATCTGGCAAATAAGAAGCTGAATACCAGAGCCAGAATGTAACTGCTTCACCATTTATGGTGACAAGGGGAAAATTCAAACAAGAAGCTGTTGAATATGAAGCTAATTTCAGTCTCAAACTTTTAATGCTGAATGTATTTTTGAGTAGAGTAATAATCCTACCTGAATAAAATCCTACCTGGAGTTTCATGCACAAAGGTACTGATACATATAGGCTACGGTAGGACATTTTGACAAGTATTGTTCATCTTTATACATCTTCTGACTGGTACTATAGCACCATTACATTCAAGCTGCTACTTTAATGTAAAAATGTGACACTCAAAAGCCACTTTCTACAGCTAATGTGTGGTTTGGGCTACTGTAGCAACACTGTGGCTCCACACGGCAGGCTCCGTTGGAAGATGACTCGCTCTTATGTAGATTGGAAAGGGGTTATCTGATTCAGCCACCAAGTGTTCTGTTCTGCTAACATTTACCAAATCAACTGTTGACATGTGTAGACACCATTAAAACGTCAAAATATTCTGTGGATTGATTGATATACAGTGTAGTTCATAAGTACTGGGTACTCTCATGACTTTGTCTTGGCTGTGTACTTCAGGGGATTTTATTTGAAATGAAATGACAAGTATGAGTGTGAAGTGTGAATTAAAAAGGTATTCAAAGTTATTCCATACTGTGTAGGAATAACTTTGGATATAGGAATTACAGACTATACAGAGGTCCCTAGGGGTTCATAACTAACTGAACAAGGAACGTGCAATTTAATTAATTTACAGCATATATTTTCATGTACTGCCTGTAGGTCACCTACTGGCAAACAGTCTGTTTTTTAGTATGTGACCTTTTGTTTGTCTTGTGCTTTAATAAAAGAAATTTGCCATTGTTCTCTCACACTGGGGTTCTACACATTGTTCCTCTGTGCTTTGTGAAAGTTAACAGTAGCTCTGTACCATGTAGCTGTGCTTTTGTTCAGCAACCTGGCCTGCAGGCTTTGATTGCTGGTCTAATGACGTGGAGGAGAGAGGGAGTTGTAAGGCTAAAGCTTAGTTAAAAAGGCCCAGTTCCCCTGTGCAGTTAACCTACTGCAGCATGTATGCGCATGTATATATATATACATGTCTATATTCCTTGTGGGGACTTCATGTCTCCACATAGACCATCAAATAAAAAATGGCTTTACAGTTTACAGTTAGTAAACAAATTTATGTTATTACTTTGATTATCATTGGTTTTAGTTTTTTGTTGTTGTTTAATAATACTTGCAGTTAGATAGCAGCTTCATTTTATTTACTGTTGTTTACAGTTAGCTACCAACTTTACATTGTTTAGTATGGTTTCCAGTTAGTTAGTTGGTTAAGGTCGCTTAAAGTTCTTTTAAGGTACTTATAAACCTTAGATGAACATAGGGGGGTTATGTGTGTGTGTGTATGTGTTTGTGTTTGTATGTGTGTATGTCAGCTGCCATAATTAGGCTATGATGTTCTCTACCCCCAAAGAGAAAAGCACACCTCTAGGTGTGGAGCGCTATGAAGGGTCTTGTTGGGGCATGACAAGATGAAAAAAGTTCAAGGAGCTCCAGAAAGGGTGTGGCTTTACTGGAGTTTTGAAAGCTCATTTCAGAGCTGCAGTGCTGACAACTAAGCTCAGAAAAATGGACAAAGAATGTTGTGGCTGTGTCGCTGCCCTATGAGGTAATGCTCTAATTGGATTTCTGCAGTGGAGTGTGTGTCGGGTTGCATGTGCAGACAGTGTGACCTTTATGCTCTCAACCTGTAGTCAGTTACATTGTCGTTTTATTAAAGAGAGAAAGTGTCCTATTCATGCAAATGGATGTGGAACAGACTTGCTGAGCAACACCAATTTTTCCAGTCATTTTTCTGAGTGTGTATCAGAGTCGGTCCTCTCATGACGTGCCATATTTTCTGCTCTGCTGCTTTGGCGGACTGCTGTGTGCTTACAGCAAAGAGCCATGAATCATCACCCCTAAACACTACCTGTTCAGCAAAATAGAAAGCTGTGGCACAACAGATGCTTTTCAAAATAAATGGTTAAAGAGTTTTAGCAACTTCCATTTTAATCTATTCATTTCATAATATTTCCATCTTTCCAACAAGCACTCAAAACATCAAGATGTCATGTTTAATATACCTTCTCATAATAAAAAGTATAAACTGCACCCTCTGATTCACAGAAATTTGTTTTGTTGCATGATGGGACACATGGAGGCTTTGTGTTTCATAAATTAAAACAATTCTGTTCTGAAAAGCAGAAACAAATCATCACTATCAAAATGAATACCTGTATGTCTGAAATGTAAATATTTTAGAGAAAAAAATCTAATGGACATTTTGGGCCAGTTTCCCAGACTCCCAGACTAAGCCTATACCTACTCTAATGACAATGGTAATTCACCACTGCTCCTGTAATTCAGCAGGACTAGGCTTAACCTATGTCTAGACATGCCCAATACTTATTCAGTGTTTCTGCAATCTAAGGTATTAACAGGGGGTTTGTATCCCCTTCGCTGCGGTAGCTCTTGAACTCTGTGAACTCTTCTGTAAAGATGCTGGAACAGTCAGCCACATAAGCAATAGTGAGGTCACATGCTAATGTAGGATGACTAGTTCTGAACTGCATATGGCAATCCCTAAGATATTCTATCGAGCCACAACACTCCAGGGAATGCTAAGGAAGCCTATAGCTCAATCCTGAGAGGCTGAAGATCATTAGAGCTCTGTATTATCAATTAATTACCTGTTTTGACAATTTATAAGATTTTAGTTTAAAACATTACAAAATAAAAACTAAAATTATTAACAGAAATTTTTTATTAACAAAATTAAATAACTGTTTTGTACCTCAAGAGGCAATAGTGAGTCACTGTAGCATCAAGCCAGACCAATATCAGAGAAGGAGCTACCCACTCCCATGTTAACCCATGTTAAGCAGCAAACTAAAGAAGGGATATAAACTGAAGGGAAAAAAGGGTTAACATTGGTGAGAAAAGGGATGTAGTTTGATGCTGGTCCTGAGGAGGAGGGACTGTATTTCCTGATGACAGGAGTGGACACAACTTCCTGGCAAGATATTTCCCCCTGTTATTTGTATTATGTAGTAAATTACTTTGGAAAAATGCAACAAATAAACAAAGCAACACAGACATCTTTGTGTCCGACAGTTTAGTTGTTTTAAATTTTAGATAATGAAGCTTATTCATACATAGGCTTTCGGTTAGGTTTGTCTAATCTTTGTGGTCATTGTATCTCAAAACAGCTCTGCAATGTCATCACCATAATGTCAGTTGAGGTTTATTTTTCCTAAGACTTACCTCTTGGAAAATTTTAAAAAAGTACCCCTTTTCACCAACATACTTTGAACTCCCCCACCTCTATCAGCAAAGGCTTGGGGAAGACAGAACGACATGACTCAGGCTTTTCTAGCGTTTCTCATGACACCTGATAAGGCGGGCCGATGAGATGGAGCTGCAGCCTGCGTTCAATAAAGCTTTTGTGCTGGCAGAAACTAGTAATACCTCTTTGTTTAGCCCCAGGGAAAGCACCTACTGGTGAAGCCAGAAAGGTCAGCAGCCTTGAAAATAAAGCCCAACCAGCAATCTATCCCCAAAAATTTAGCTTTGTCATGTTAAGATCGTCTGAGCCAGACAACTGATATACAGGTAATGTAGGAGCACTTTCTCTACAGTATCAGCACATGCTGATACTGTCAGCATTATAGCAGATACTCACCCACACCTACACATTACTGGACTCTCACTGTCTGAATTAGCACTCTGCCTTCAGGCTTGCCCAAGTGCCAGTCTTACACCTGTGGTGATAACAGGCTCCACAGTTATATATAACTAACTAAAGGAGAGGAAAACTATTATAATTCCATTTGGCACTAGAAAAAGGGTTGACTTCATTTGCATAACCCTTCATAAATTTTCCATAAATGTTCAGTTAACTAGCTTTATGGTCAGCAGTAGGAGTAAACAAATTAGATTAGGTTTTGGTTTAGGATAAGTCCAGAAATTGCACAATAACACTTTTTATACATTTTCTGATACAATACTGATTCCTATAGCTTTCATTTAAAATCAGTAAAATCAAAAAAGAAGTACTGAAATCAACACTAACGCATTTTGAGATAAAAGCATTTTATTGGTGATTTGTATATGATTATTTGTTGACATGACATAAAAAATAGTCCAGTGCCTACAGGTTTGAAGAGTTTTAGCTGTTTGGTATATAATGTATAAAATGTCTTTCAACTCATAACCATACATACTTTACCTCTAAGTAGTTATATATAACCACGGTGTCTGTCAGCACCATAGGGGTAAGGCTGGCACTTGGGGTACCCTGGGGTAACCTGAAGCTGCTTTTGTGATGACATCATATATTAATTCTGTGTTTTTGTATGTTGTAGCATTAACATTATCTGGGTATGGAACCCAGTCACTGAAAAACAGCCCCAAATCCTTCAAACTACTCTGCTATGCTGTTGGCACTATGCATTCTGCTATGTAGTATTCTTTATTTACAGTTGACCGGGGTAGATCTAGCCAGGCAGAAATTTCACAAACTGGCTTGTGGCACAGGTCCCATCCTTTGACAGTTTCACATTTAAAGTCATTAAGCTCTACTGTCAGTATGGAGGTTGCATGGTTCTGTGCTTAATTGTATACACCTATTAGCAAAGGGTGTTGCAAAAATATTTTGGAGAGGTGTCTAAATAATATTATACTGCAGGGCTTCTAGCTGTTCACAACCCTATTACACAATGAACGTTATTCAGCTACAGTCTTTGTTCTATGTAGGACTGCTGTGGTCACTCTCTGACATTACATATATCTTATTATAGCTCTGTGATGTCATCACATAAACAGCTTCAGGCCACCTCAGGGTACCCCAAATGTCCTATGCAGGATAAACACCAGTTTGACCAGTGTGGTCACTCTCTGACTTTACATGTATTCTGTATTAATTCCGTGATGTCATCACAAAAGCAGCTTAAGGTTACCTCAGAGTACCCCAAGTGCCAGCCTTACCCCTATGGTGCTGACAGACACCGTGGTTATATATAACTACTTAGAGGTAAAGTATGTATGGTTATGAGTTGAAAGACATTTTATACATTATATACCAAACAGCTAAAACTCTTCAAACCTGTAGGCACTGGACTATTTTTTATGTCATGTCAACAAATAATCATATACAAATCATCAATAAAATGCTTTTATCTCAAAATGCATTAGTGTTGATTTCAGTACTTCTTTTTTGATTTTACTGATTCTAAATGAAAGCTATAGGAATCAGTATTGTATCAGAAAATAAAAAATGTATAAAAAGTGTTATTGTGCAATTTCTAGACTTAACCTAAACCAAAACCTAATCTAATTTGTTTTACTCCTACTGCTGACCATAAAGCTAGTTAACTACTTAGAGGTAAAGTATGTATGGTTATGAGTTAAAGTGATTGAGCTCTAAACTGCACCCAACATAACATACACACACACACACACACACACACACGCACACACACAAACACAGCCCTACATTATATAACCAACACAATTCCACAAGCAGCCAGCACAAGTAGCCATATGGATCTGGCCTTTAACAACGGGCCACAGTGGCATTTTGCAGGCAGGCAGCCCCACTAATAAAGGTCTTTGCAAGAAGCGCTACCTGCCACAGTCAAGTGTCTTATAACTTATAACCGAGAAAGGCTGTGAGGAAATAACCTGCAAAGTCAGCGCTCAAATAATTGCAGCGCACAGGATCCATAAAAGTGGCCGATGAGCAGAGTGAAGAGCCTGACAGCCCAACTTCAGCAAGAGAGAAACTGAAAAAACCAGGAAGGTTCTGAAGAAATCTGTGGCTAAGGGTGGCTTCACACACAGAAATGCTGATTTAAATAATGATTTAAATAGTTTTGTTTTATTTTATTGGAATTTATTATGAATTTATGATGAGTGTGCAGCACTGATCTACCAAAATCATGATTAAGATGTAAGCAAATCAATCAAAGTGGTTTACAGAGTCAGGAGTGTTTACAGTGGTGGTGATGGTGGTAATGACCAGATGTCTGAAGTGTTTAATGCCTCTAAAAGCTTTGTAGCTCACTGAATATAGTTACCTGAAATGCTTACAAATATGCTGCAGTATGTTTGAAACATTGTTTTACTATAGCTTTTAGGTAAGATTTTATTTCTTTTGACTTAATTCATGCTATAGTGGTACATACAGTGCAGAAGACACATGTAGATTCACTGGTCATTTTGGATAGAAAATAAAATGGCTCTGTTTGAGACATTGTAAACCCTAGTTCATTGCAGTACCACATAATAGTAGTAGTAGATTAAATCTGATTTAGTAAGTGAATCATTTTACATCAAAATCACTCTGAATGACTTTGTGCTCCAATCGCAGTGCTTAAATAATGCTTGAAATTTCTGAAGATTTTATGAAAAATCTTCAGATGAGCAGTCTTATAGTGTTAAGTGTTAAAGATTGCAAGTAATTTGTTGAAATCTCCTGTGGTACCCATCCAGGCTGTTTCATCGCAAGATTGATAAACGATACATCCCATTGCCCTCTCCCCTTGTTGCCCCACGATGTCCTGTAGTTCATTGTAATTCACTTCCTTGAAGGTATTCTGCCCCCGTAGCTTTGATTTAGTTATGGAGAAAAGCGAGAGAGTCTTTGTGCAGCATATTAAATGCAACAGACTCCGAGGGAGTGACCTTCCGCCCATAGCTGATTACTGACTCATCAGTGTGCTGAAATAGCAGGTGGTGGCAGATATGAAGGTGAAGAACCCACACATACTGTAACCGCTGTCAGGCAGGAATCTGCACAGTGCAATCATCCACACAGGCTCATCTCATTATGCCCAGGAAAAATATATATTATCGCCTTCTACTGCATGATTATTGTTGTAGTGAATCTGGCAGCCCTCTTTCTGTAACCATCAACAGTAATCAGTCACTGAGGGACTAGGCTAGAGTTCCAGATTATATTTTTACAATGGGCAAAACCTCCAGCTTGTTTGGAGGGCAAAGGACTTTTTTCATCAGCTGATATTGTCCTAGTCTATAACCTATTAGGTTATTTAACATCACATTGTGAATGTCTGAAGTAGTTTGCCATTCCTATTGAGTGGTAATATTCAGACAGTAATCAGTGAACGCAGCAATTAAAAACATATACCTGCTATAATGCTAAAAACGTACACCTAACTAAGCTAACTAAATTATTTTTTTTCCTGCAGGGAAAAAATGATATGTCAGTTTAGCCTAAAGTAATTACTTAATATGCTAAGTAATTTATTAATAAATAATAAATCAAATAAATACTTTGAATTAAATAATGCGAAGAAGAATAAATAGGTTACACAGTCATCATCAAATAAATAAAAAAAAAGTTGCACCTAGAAGGAAGTGTTGGATTGCAATGCTACTTAAAGGTTACCAGGAACAATAAATCATGAAAAATCCAGACAGATATGGGCAATATTTACTGAGCTGCACATACAGAAGTAGTGCCTCTCAGTATGGCGTTGGGTCGCCATGTTTGCTACGGAAACATGCCAGAGTCAGCATGAAGTTGTAGAGGTTCCTAATAGTGTCCTGCGATAATCCATCCCATGCAGCTTGAATATTTTTACACAGTTCCTGCAGATTTTGTCGGAGGAGGTGTAATGACACCAGGCTTTCTGAACATGTGATGGGGGACAACAAACCGTTCATCCTGACTCTGACCATGGTGCTTCACCACATGATTTCGTTGGTCGTCTCCACCAAGACAAAACCTTTTACAAAGATGTCCTGCTGGTGTCAATGGTGCTGATGTCAATGGTGACTCATGGGGGCATCACTGCTCACTGAATGTACACAACTGTGGCTATGTCAGACAATTTGTAGGTTCTCCCTCTCCATTGTTCATGAAGGTCTCCCAGGTCCTTCATGTCATTGGTGCGTGCCTTCTTCTATCCACTGCCACCGACAGCGTGCTATGGTAGTGACCACATGATGACATCCCACTCCCCGGAACCCTACGGTGTGACCCCTCTCCAAATCTTCCAACTGCTCGAATTGCTTTTGAACTCTTCTCTGAGGCATACGTTGCTTGCAAAGAATGCTACTAACACAATAGCACAAGTCAGAATGGAAAGCATGCACATAAGGACGACCTTATATAGTCAGTCAAGGGCTGTCCTTGCTTACGTCATACCCGAGGATGAAACTTGAATCATTCACATTTCTCAAGACGTCAAACCTACTCACCAAGTATCATTCCTGTTGGTTAATTCCTTCTGGGTGCAACTCTTTTCAGTGATGAGTGTATAAACAGGACCTATTTAATTTTAAAGCTGATATTAACATCTTTGGCATTTTGATCCAGAGTATCTCAGGTAATTTAGGGAATTCTCACAGACCATAACTACCACTGTAACTATCACTGTTTCTTATTTCGCACATGTCACCAGCTACAAAATGATTCACTTCAAAGGTCTATATGTAAAGTATTATTTAATTTAATAATAATATTTAGAATGCACATAAATATTCTTTTGCTCAATATGGAACTTTAAAGGAAAAAATCTCTCAATTTTGACCACATGCCATAAAGCATATGTCACAGAGGCCATATACCCAAGAGCACGAACATGTGGACCACTGACCCACACTAAAGCTCTGTGGGGTAAAAGTAAGGTAAAAAATGTGCAGGCGATAGAGAGAGGTCTTGTTATAAATAAATTCACTGTTTGCTCTGGTTTGTGGGAAGGATTCACTCTCATCACCACAGGCATATCAGCTGCACTCTTCCTTTAAAACAAACCAAGATTCCTTGGCTGTCATTTTCAGCTATGAGTATATATAGCCCTCGAGTAAAATAACAAACTGTGGCATGGATGACTGTTATTTAGGCATGGTAAGGGGGTCGTTGCTATAATCAGTGCTGACCAGCCGTCCCTGGAGTCGCACATTAAAACCCACACGCCGAAATAAACACAAGCCTAACGCAGTGATCTGAACTAGAACCTTTCCACAGTTAGACCTCCCGCTCATTAAAGCTGTCCGCCCGGGGCTAATTATAGCGTTATATGGGGCTCATGGGCCGCTTGCTCTGCATCATCTTATCTAGACACAAACATGGCACTCATCGCCTCCAACACCCCTCACTTTTTTGATGCTTGCTTAAACAAATGTATAGACTGTATGTGCTACGCAGAGGGGTAGCTGCCAAAACGTGGTTAAAAATAAAAAAAAGTAAAAGTGAGTGAGAGTTGGAGAGACAGACAGAGAGCGAGCGAGGGAGTACAGAAGCAAAACAGACCTTTCACAATGCCACTGCTGAAGCTTATTTTAGTCATAGCTATGTGTGTGTGTGTGTGTGTGTGTGTGTGTGTGTTTCTGTGTTGCTCATATCTGCTGGCACAAGAGCACTATACTTCCTCATCCTGGCCTGAATGTGCTTTGTTTTTTATCTGTCAGATGAGACTGCTTAAAAACACTGTACATCATGGTGCACTCTTTGTTTAAACATTTATGCTAGTTGAAACATTTATGCTAGTTCTAACCTGCTCTGACACATGCTAGCACTGAGATTACATACATAGTTTTTTACAGTCAAAAAGTAAGACTAAGTGCACATTATTTCTTCTGCAGCACTCAGTTGATGGTAGTTCAAGAACTATGGTGGAATTCAGCAATTTAATTTCTAGGTTGAATCCTCTCACCAACACTCCATCACTACCCCACCACAGAATGGCATAAATCTCTGACTCAATAATAAATAGACACATCAACCTATACTTTCACGCTCTCGTTCTATCTGTATCTGCATCTCTGCTTCTATCTCCAGCATAATCCCCTATCTCTGTCCACAGAACTGTATCTAATGCTACTCCCTGATACCTTGCAGAGACATACGGGAGTGGTCATAAATCTATTCTGGCTTATTTACAGCTGCTGCTGTAGTCAGCGCTTTGAAAGGAGCAAATCCTCGGGTGCCTTTGCCATCTGCACGGCTCTCTAGCTGATGCCATTCTGCTAGCCAGCACCATGGAACATGAAACAGAGCAGGCCTTATTGTTTCAATGGTCATTGGCCCATCAAAGTCTTAGCTCTAACTTGTCAGAATCTAAGACATGAGGAGGGATGTTAGTGGTTTGAATAGTAGATAATAGTAGAAAACCCAATGATAATCATACTTTTGACATGCTGATACATAGTACCACTGCTGTGTCTGTCCACTTGTACCACCGCAACACACACTAACACGGCCCCACCATGTCAGTGTTAATGCATCATCAGAATAATAACCATCAGAATAAGGACAAAATGTGATCTCAGTGATTTTGACCGTGGAATGATTGTTGATGATAAACTGCCTGTATTGAGCATTTCTATGACTTCTGGACTACAGTCTTCACTCAGTTTACTCAGAATGCTGCAATAAAGAAAACATATATACATATATGCAGTTAAATATATAAAACAGAAAGTCTATCAATAAAATCCCTGTCATGAACTCATTTAATGTTTCAATTCTATTCTATTCAATTTTATTTGATTACATGAATAAATTATCTGACAAGTCATCACTAGGAGGCCTACAGAAAGGGTTTAATACTTAGAAGTATTAAAGCGTTGTTTAATTACATATACATTCTCTTAACATTCTGTATTGAAAAGTTTGAGTCTGCACATAAGACTCAATTAAAAAAAATAAATAGGAATGTGTCAAAAATGCAAAGTATGATTTTCTCTCTGCAAAACACAACAACACAATGTCTTCTCTTCACAAAAACACAAAAAAATGGTAGCAATTGAAAGGTTGAAATCTGCACTTTCAACAGAATTCCTTCACCAATTTTTCAATGAGCTATGAGTGAATAACTAACAGCAAATTAGATCATTTTTGTTGTATTTTTTAATCACTAATGATAACAGTGACATCTCAGCACTAAAGATTTTCAGAATATGTTTTCAATACTCTGATAATAAACCTATAACTATGATCATTGTGGTCATAGAGTGGTTCGGGTTGGGTTGTGGCTCTTTCCAGAGAAAGGTGGTAGTTATGGTCGTAGCAAAGATGGGAACTGCATCCAAGGTTTCTCAGGCTGAGAGAATAAATAGAAAGGGTAGGAAACAGAGGAGCTTTTTTTTTTTTTTGCTGGTGAAACCCAAACCTGTTTTAGATCAATGCACGTTTATCTGGGCTGACCTCAGGTGGTCACTCTACCTCGAAGGATCCTTCGTGAAGGAAATGCGCAGGCCACAAACAAGTCTGACATTGTGTTGGTGTGGTCTGCATCATTGACAGACAACAAGGACTTCAGGATACTGAGGAAAACACATCAGGATATTGTGTGCTGATTGAGGTCTTTTGAATGCAACCCTTTGGAAAACTAAAGCTAACTCTCAGAACATAATGTGATGTACAAACGACATACTCCACAGCATATTACATATTTATGCTCAGTTTGCTTTTGACTTCATCCTTTTTTTTTTCTTGCTCAAATGAAATAATATTCTAATTTACTTCCAAAAACAAAATGGAACTAGGAACTTTTGGTTGGACCTGTAATTTAGGATTTAAATTAGATACGCAATAGATTGTACTTGTGTTCAAAACAATCTGGGCTTGTCTTCAGTACTTGCAAGACATCTGAATACGATTATGTTGTCTACAAGATAGTTTGTCCATTATTTGTAATAGATGAACATTAGAAATATTACAGCATACTTACATTTCTTTTCTCACACATATCTTCTATATTTTCTTGCCCTTTTTTAGCGTAGGCCCATTTAAGATGTTTGTGTGGATTTATATACAAAAGCACTTTTAATCTTTACATGACCATTTTCTAACCTCACTTTATCCATTACAGTTTTACTGTGTCTTTAAAGTAGATATATGTAAATTAACTATGCACTGACTGGCTTCCCTGTTTTGTGTATCATTCCAAAAGCAGCTCAGTGTCAAACGGTCTCTATAACTTGTGAATGGGCAGAGCTAATGTCCTGTAGGCTGAATAGCTTGAAATGTGTAAATGTATTAGCTTTGTGACATCATAAAAAATGTGGCATTCAAAATGGGCTGTTTCACAACTTAATTTCTATATATGGATCATATGGAATGGGTTGCGGAAAGTTAACAATTATCTACATACTACATCAAATTTTTATTTTTACAAACACGAGACACATTTTTTTCATTTTTGTTTCATGATTTGCATCCTTTCACAAAATATTCTGATTACTGTGGAAACCTAATCTGTACCCTTTACAGTGTCCAATAACTTTCCATGTCTCTGATGCTGTTTCTATAACAGCTGGGCTTTTGTTGGACACAATTGCAAAATGTGAGCCTCAACCTTTTAACTTTTGTTGTGTTGCTGTTCTATTTTTTACATCTTGACTAATCATATATTTCAGCTGACCTTACCAACTCTACGTAATACATTGGAAATGAGGGAGTTCAGGTACAGAACTCTGATTCTAAACACTGTTTACTTTACAACACATCAGTTTGACAATTGTTCACTTATTTTCCTTTGGTTTCTTCAAATGAACAAAATAAACATATGTCACAATGTGCTTTTCTGAGTTGGATATTAAAAGTATTTAAAGAACACTGAGTAACTACACGTTTCACGGCAAAGTGAGCATAATTAGCCTGTTTAATCAGATTTATTGCCATGTCGTAGGTTTATAATTACTATTACAGAATTTTCTGGCACTACAGGTTCTACTTGCTCGTGTTGCATATCGCGCATCATGAAAACGTCTTGAATTATTGTGATAGAATATTTTTGACATGTAGCCATATCTAATCTCTTCAGAAATATTTTCTTTAGTCATTTTAGACACACTTTTCGCGAAGGCAGCTCATGCGTGTTTGTGTAATTGCTTGTGTGAACGTAAATGTCTTTGAAGAGGAACATAATGTCAGTGACATCTTCGGAACCTGTTTATTGGAAGGACAGTGCAGTAACCTGCAGCTTTTAAGATTGTAAGGATAGAAGAGTTAAAGTAGCAGCAGTGTGCACAAATGTGAAGAGCATACCAATAAAATATTGACAGTTTCGATATTACACTTTAATGATTTTGTGTAATTTCTGGTTAAATATGATTCCTTTTAATCACTGAAAATGAACAACTTCTACTTAACCTGTTTAGCCAGTTTGTAGCCTACAGAAAATCCAATAAACAAAAGGACGGTCTCACACTTTTGCACAGTGTTGTGTGCTGCAAGTATATCACTCCTTATAAGAAGTAAAGAACATATATATGTTATATAGAATATAAGTGCATATATATCTTACACTTGAATTAGCAGGGGCAAGACAGCCTCCAAATAAGCCTTTTACTGACCTTTTCAGACAGTAACAGCGGGAGAGGGTGTGGGAGAGACGCCCTCTTCTTGTGCAGTTTGGAGTTGCAGAATAAAGCCCTGCCTGTCTGATCTCTGTCCTTAACGCTTGTGTTTTTTGCGGGTGAAGATTCAGCCAATCCCGTCTGAGTGACGCTGGAGTGAGGCTGGACCGAGCAGCTCCACCACCACATACTCACTCACACCCTCCCACCCAAACAGCAGCACAGCCCGGGTAAGCGGTCACTCAGGCAAAGCAGCAGCTGTGGACTGACAGGAACATTATCGTCTTCTCAGCGCTGCTTTTCACTTCGACGACGATCTAAATTTGCGCATGAGAAATGTAAAACTCTTTGGGCGCGTGCTCGGCTCTACTCGAGGAGAGATGCAACGCTTTTCTTCCTCAGCCTGCTCGCGCTGATTAACGGCTAGCATTTCACTCACGCGCTGAACAAGCCTTGATTTTTGTGGATACAGAAACGGGTTGTGTCAACAAACGGGCATAACTACAGCAGCCACCGTTAAAGAAACGGACGGACAGAGCTAGCTGCTTCTCTAAAGAGTAAACGGAGTCAAGAAGCCATTTCTTTAAACAGTCAACGGCTAAACCAGCGGACTGAACTTCAAATTCAACGGCTAAACCAGCGGACTCACCTAGCTAGCTATTTCCTCTATTATTAACCGGTAAATCAACGGACTTTCCAAAAGACTCACCGAGTCTTGAGCTTAACAAACCGATGAACTATTTTCCAAACAGTCAAGTAACGTTAGCTGTTTCTCTAAGAAGTCAACCGCTAAACCACCCGACTGAACTATAAAAACCGGACGGCTAATCGATCCTTCGTTTTCTCCGGGGCTGCCACAATCAGGCTCTCAAGTGCATACTGACGCCTCTTTTTCTTCCGGTGAGTCTGCCAGTCCCACTGCAACACACAGGCTGAAATATGGAGCCCCACGTCTTCGCTCTCCTCCAAAACTTAACCAGTTCCTGAACACTGTGCACGTTTAGATGCTATTCAGACCATCCACAGCTGTCGATGTTGCCAACCTCCTACTACTTCCCCTCCTCTTTTCACCTGCCTTCAGAACTCCACCAGACTTGCCTCGTCCCGGATTATAAACTGCACCCAGCCTGGCTGTTTTGAGTGAGTTGAGAGACTTTTTAAAGGCATTTTCATCTCCCCCTCGATCCTGGAGAGAGTGCACCATCATCACCATCATCATCAACAGCAGCAGCAGCAGCATGGCCCGTGCGCGCTCTCGCTGCCGCTGAGGGTGGGCGCGCGCCTTGTGCGCTCTCTGTGCCATGTGCTAGTGCGCGCGCTCGCGCTCCCACACCGCGCAGACATGATCCTGTTCCGCAGGTTCCGCGTGCTCATCCTTACCGTCTTCCTCGTGGCCTGCAGCGTGCACATTGTCATCGATTTGTTGCCCCGGTTGGAGAGGCGTAACAGCAGCACGAGCAGCAGATCCCCGCAGACCCCCGCGTGCTCGTGCCCGCGCGGCCCTGGTGAAGAAGCGCCCGAATGGGCCGCGTGGCCCAATAAACACACGTCCAGGCTGTTGCGGAACTTCAGCAGCGAGCCAGGCTCCAACCTGACCTCACACTCGCGCGAGAGGGCCACCACGGCCGAGGCGCCCAGCAAAGGGGACAGTCGCCATCAGAATCATCAAAAGCAGCAGGATCAACGCGCACGGCTAGGACTGGACGGCCACGAGAGAAGAGAAGGGCACGAGACGGCAGTCAGCAGGAGACCCGGGGCTAAAGGCTCCAGACTGCACGCGCTGTTCGACCATCCGCTCTATAAGAGAGCTCTGCCCTCCCTGACCGAGGAGGACACTCTATTCAACGTCAACACTGATATCAGATTTGACCCCAAAGCTTCAGAGAACCAAGACTGGTCAGTAGTCCCCATCTGTCCCTCTTCTTTCGATAGTTCTGTAGTTCAGTCGGGTGATCTATCTATCTATCTATCTATCTATCTATCTATCTATCTATCTATCTATCTCATTTTTGTCACCACTAAGTATAATGCATACACATAACATGAAGATTCTTATTGGTAATTTATTTTGTAATCACTTTTTAAATCAAACCTAATACATTTGATCTTTACATTTTAGATACCATTTATCAAAATATTGTTTTTTACATGTTTCTAGTATTGTGGTCATTATGGTTGCCTATTTTACTGTGCCCATTTTTCCTTCCTTTCCTGCTTGTCAACAACTGGCAGTCACTTTAGTAACCTGCACCTGCTAATAAAGGCAAATGTGGCAGGAAATGTACATTTCAATGATTGTGCACCATGTTTAAGCACTGGAACTAGTAAATACAGCTCACAAATTGATGAGTTTGAAATACTGTTGCTAGTTTTTGTATGCTCAGCACAACATGGTGGTATGGTTTTCCAATCATTATAGATCATGGAATTTCAGCTATGAAGGCAGTGAAAGTCAGGAAATTTTACATTTGACAGTGATCCACTACTGCTTCTGTCAAATAAGTGTGTGTGTGTGTTCTCTCCACAGGCATGGTCAGGAAAAAGACGGAGATTATGCTCCTACTGGTGATCTCCCCTCAGATTCTTATCCAAACTGGCTCCGTTTCCACATTGGGATAAATCGTTATGAACTCTACTCCAGACACAATCCGGTCATTGATGCCATGCTCAAGGACCTGGTTTCCCAGAGAATCACCAGTGTTGGTATGTAGGCCTGCACAATATATGATTTATCATCTATAGCGAAATAGATGATGGGGGCTTCACAATATGTGGTTTAGCATTTATAGTCATCACTGTGATCATGACCTTTACTGTGCTGATATTGTCTGCAATATGCAAATGAGCTTCAGAATAACATGGAGGATCGTGCCCTGTTGTAGAATTGTAGTTCTTTGAGTGTTTGGACCAGGTCATTTAGCTGATAAAAAATTATGTCAAAAAGACTAGGCAAGCCTTGTTTTGGCAGACATCAATCAGCTGCAAAACTTTCTCATACAGGGGTCTCTGGCAACATAACAATAAGGAGATCCAAAATATATACCCTTCTTCTTAAATGTCCTTGAGACATAACTCACTCATATATATTTACTCATGTGTAGCATAACATTGTTGCAAGGGGTGCTGTTAGTGCAGAAATAGCTTTGGTACTTCATATCAATGTCTTTGTTTACAGGTAGTTTTTATGATGTGAAATTGTGGTACAGGAAAGTGTAGGGCAGAGCTAATAAATGTAGAAATGAAAATAAGGATTCGTTTTTAAGCATTCAACAAGATTTGGATGTATTCATAACACCTACATATGTTGTAGTATCAGTGTGTTTTTGTCCAGTTTATTAAAAAAAATAGTTTCTAGAAGACCAAGAAGTATTTGTTGGTTTAATACCAAGACCAATATTTGTTTTGCTTAATACAGTATTTTTTAATAGTATTGGACACCATTGCACACCATATTGGGGCCTATAAGTCTAGCAGTCTGAATTCCCTTTAATGGTGTGCTGGCTCCATAATGTAACTGTAGGGCCATTTAAGGAGTGGCTTAAATCCACTAGCACAAAAGAAGCAAGCCTTAGCTTCCTCTGTTCCAGAACAATTTTCAGTACTCCACCAGATTGATTCAATAGAGTTTGAATACAATTGCAAACCAGGGTACTTATGTTGGCATCAAGCTAACATAGGTATTTTACCAGAGTTTGAATATGCACCCAAGTTATTCCACCAGACTGATTTAGTAGAATTTGAATGCAGTCGCAAACTGGGGTACATACGTTGATATCAAGCTCAAGTCGCAAACTGGTTATTCAAGGTAGCGTCAATCTAATATAGGTACTTTAACACAGACGCATGCTAGGGTTCTTATGTTAGCATCAAGTTAATGTAGGTACTTTAGTGGATTTATATGGTTGCAAGCCGGTGTACTTTTGTTAGCATCAAGCTAATGGAGATTAGTTTTAGAGGAGTCTTAGCAGGTCGCAAACTGGAATGATACACTTGCTTCAAGCTAACATTAGTTACTTTTAGCAGATCTTGAATACAGTTGCCAGTTGGGGATTTTTCACCAAGATAACTGAGTATGACAAATTCATTACCACTGTATTTTGCTTTGTAGTGCTTCCCTTTACAATAATATTTTAAGCAAAGACACAAACCCACATAAAACAACATCACTTTTGCTAACCTAAAGTTACTTCTCGTCTCTGCAGCTTCGTGGCAAGAGCCCGTCAGTTTTAACAAATTTCTTTAGTCAGTCAGTAAGTGAAAATACCCCTTCTAGGCAGTCCTCCAGGCTTTAACTCACTCTGCTTAATCCAGTCTTTAACCTTGTCACATCATGTGCTCATTGATGTGTTTGTAATACATGTTAAGATGAGGAGCGGTAGCAATGTAACAATATAATCCTAACATGATTGCAGTATTTTGCCCATTCATGCATGCTGTGACGAAACATAGTAATAGCTGTCAGAGCTTGAAGTATGACAGATTTTGTTAGTTATTTTTGCGTAAACTCACGTTGCCTTTTTTATTCTTTTCATTGCTTCTTGTGTTGTGTAGGGGTATGATTTTGGTTTGTTCTATTTAAATACCAAGTCCAAACCCCAATTACATTTTTGGACCTAACCCACAAAGTTATGTCGTTAAACATTCAAATGCAGATAGATCCACAACCAATTAATATGCTGTGGAAATTCAATAAAAAAGAATGCACAGTTTAAAGTACAGTGCAACTGTTGGCTCTTTCATTCTGTCTTGTATAAAATCTAACAGTGATTGGCAGGGTGTGATTTTCTTCCACACACATTCTTTAGTAGAACAGTTTATAGTTGACTAATTTATGGGATCCAAGGGAAAATTAAAGGGTTCACATCAGACAACATCAGGCATGGTCGTTCTTTCTCTCTCAGGAAAGCCAGACTTTTTGAAATCAAAACTCGTTCAGGTTTAATAGCCTGTTTGGTTACTTTTGCTCAGCGTCTCAGTTTTTGTGATTGCCCTTAGCTTTTCTGTACACAGAGGCCCCTGTGCTGAGTCCTTATCAGCTCTTCCCAAAGGGACAGTGTGTCCGTCCAAAACACACTTATTGCCTTTCTGTTTTCAGCCTCATGTAATCTAGTATTAGTTATGTGCTATCTGCACTGTGAGGGGGCAAGCAGCATCTTTTTAATAACTGTCTGTATTGCATGTGTGTTTACATTGTAGATGCCATACACTTTTTGCAGCTACAGGTTAAGTGTGTGTTAAGTTGACTTTACATAGTAAAACATCAGTTGCTTGAAACTTATTTAAAAGCAATTTTCATTTCCATTTCATAATGTAAAGCCTTCTGCAACTCACGTTGAAACTGGTTTGATGCTGCAGTAATCTCAGTTTTAACTCTATTAATGTTTCACAAATTGCAGTCAGTGTTAAGACCAAGTCAGTTTTTGCTGCAGTAACACCCTTTTTTTGCAGCCATGAAATCTGGAGGCACCCAGCTGAAGCTCATCATGACATTCCAGAACTATGGCCAGGCGCTCTTCAAACCTATGAAGTAAGTACACTTTAAATGTTGTGTATGTGTGCATGTAGATAATATCTGATGTCAGTGTATTAATATGTGTCATGAGAAAAAAGTGAAATTTACATTATGAAACCAAAATAACGTTGTTAGAGTTACCACTGCGCCTTGATTCTGTGTGGAATTCAGACACAGTGTTTTTATGTGTCATGTGGGTTAAGCAAAAGTGTTCCAGTTTTGGCAGGCTGTTTCAGTCAGGTTTATCATGCCACTTCAGACCATTTCTATCATGTAAAATATGTACCCCCATTGTTTTGGGAGGTACAGTTTTAGCACTGCTGCTCCATGTAATTTGGACACATCTTTCATTATATCCATTTAATAACATGCTTGGGCCATTAATAGAGGATTTATAGTTGCTTTTAGTGTGGGTTACAGTGGGGTGATTTCATTTGTAATCATAAATATAAGCCTCAATGGGGAGGGTTACTGAATATGGATTTGACAACCCCCTCTGTGCAAATAATAGTAACCTATCTGTAATTGTCTTAAGCTATAAATGGCAGCAACTGGCGGCAACTCACGGTCAGATCCTTTTCTGTCTGTGCAAGTTACTGATCTTAGTTTTGTTCAGTAGGTTGTGCAGGTGGTCTTGCTAGTGAAGCATTATTTTACAGCCATTCTCTTCTCCCACATTGGTGTAGCCTTACTGGATTATGTGACTCCACATAAGCAATGTAGGCTTTTGTTTGACTCGTACAGTAGTATGTGTGGGACACCTGGTTGATAGAGAGTGGTATAAGGACACAGTTTCCTCACGCGTTCCTCTGCCTCTGTACCGCTATGGTTATCTACTTATCTACTTATCTAGCCTAATATTTTTAACGAGGACCATGCTTTTCGTGCTTTTTGTGAAATCAGGTAAAAATAAATGGATATGAACAACATATTTAAACAAAGCTGTAAATAGTTGCTATCTGTGTTCATACACCTTCATTTGGTTAAGAATATACATCAGGTTACATATTGCATGCAGCAATTTGAGTACACAAATAAGTCTCCCACAAGAGTGGTTTCATTGGCAATGTGTTAGGTTTGTGCTTAGGGAATACTTAGGACAGATGAGAACAATGGGCCTTTGGTGAGCAGCTACATAGATAAATGTTATTAGAGTGCAAGGATCTGCATGCAGTCTGTTGCTGCTATAATTAGCACAAGGCAAACAAGCTAGTCTCACTTCCACTGGAAGCTGGACCTCTTTCCCATGGCTTTACTTTTAAGATCAGCCATTTTAAACTAAAAACCTCTTATAATACACTTGTGTGTGTTTCCTGAGGTCCACAAGTTCAGGATGTTTTGCTGTTATTCAACGCTTCAGATCGAGCTTATACACTCTTAAAGGTGCCAAGGAGTGTTTTGAGGAGAGCCTTTTAATTAATGTTTTTGTTCGACGTGCAAGTGTGAAGAATGTTTTTGAAGAATGTCTGCATAATGTAAAAGTTTTAATAAAGTGAAGTTTTTTTCTTGTAACTGCACTTCCATGCCAAGAACCATTTAGGAAGCTTTGTTTTTAAGAGAACTTGTTTTTGCAGCATGGACTGAGTGAGTCAGGCTTTTTTAGTTTAAACAAACTACAGAGAGTCAGGGCTACTGTCATGCTTCCACATCCTGTAACTTCGGTAGCCAAATCAAATCAACAACTCCTCCAGCATGACCAAACAGTCTGAAAGAGAAGCAGAAGTTACCCCATTTCTTCAACCTTTTCCAGTGCGGACATGCCTAGTTGCAACATATGTGGTGTAGTGAATCAAGCTGCTAAAGATGATTCATGTCTGCATGCTCATGTATCCTGCGCAGTGATAGTTTACTTCAGGTAGGCCTCAAGTGATTGCATAATGAACTGAAATCCCCTGAAAGGCTTTCAGTGAGACATTACACTGTGGACATGTTTCCTCCAGGAACTTTTTTCCTCCAGCAGCGTTAAAGGAATAGCTTGACTTAGCATGCTAATGTGGCTAGCAGTGAAAGGAAGCTAGTAGCTTCCATTTAGCATTATATCATTTAACTGTTGATTGAACTGATAGTATATATTGCATTTATCAGAGAGTGCTAGTTGTAGTCATATATCCCCAGTACAATTCACTCACTCGTTTAATTAAGCCAAAAATAACAGTATACTTCTCTTAACAGAACTGTTTCAGTAGCAACAACTTTCTGAGGCATTTCTCCAAAGTGGATGTGCCTCTGTGAAACAAAGAGACAAAGGCACAATAATTCAGTTGTTCTCCTGTGCTTCCATTGTTTGGCATCTTTTTTAGATGCCCCATGACTGACACACATCCACTGCAAAGCACAATTTTAGTTTGCCAATACAAAGGTTTTCTCTTCTAGTCTACATGAGTAGAGCTTAAAATGTCTAAACCTGTCAATACCTGCTTGCACAGTGTTTGCCCAAGGTCAGACATTTTTGGGGTTTTATAGTCCAGCTCCTAGTTTTAACAGGTTAGAGTTTGAAAGCATTGCTTGATAAATAATTTAGTTAAAGAGGAAACTAATCTTGACATTGGATGGCCGAATATTTTTAGTAGCACATAAGTCTGGTTGAGTGAGTGAATACAGGTTTGTCACATGTCTTAGGGTGGTTGTGAACATAAAAATAAAATAAATACCATCATCAAGTTATGTGCATAGCATTTTGTAAGAAACTGTGAATATGTGTGTACTTAAAACAGAGGGATGCAACAATATGGGAACTGGGGGGCAATGACCATGTGTGGGATTTCACATTTACAGTATCTGCCAAAGGTGACAGCGCTGCTGATACATAAACACTTAAAAATGTAGAAATTAGGACAAAATCCACCTGGGTTAGCAAGGTACTGAAATATAACATTTATTTATGTAAGGAAATGCAGTAAAATAAATTCAATGCAAAAGCAATGCACCTGTGATAAATTCATCGTAACGCATTGGGTTAAAATAAATTGTTATTTATTCATGATTTAATGGCTTCTATTATTAAAAAAAATTTTGGTTGGATCAAATCAGGTCAGTTTCGCACTCTTGATAATGTCAAGTTCAGACTTAAACCACAATACCATGTATTGGGCCAAGCTTGGAGAGGCTGTCTATGCTTTGACCAAAAACTTGTGCTTTTGTAGCAACTGTTACAAGATAGATAAAGCTATTACAATTTGCATTAGAGTGTATTAAATTTCAGATGATTAAACCCGATCTAAGTATAGATCATATGTGTTTTTTTGCGCATCATGGATTGGCTGCATGTTTCATTACAAAGAAGGCACAGTTCTGTTCTATTCTGTGTTGCAACGAGATAGTATATTTTATATAGTCAGTGTATTTTAGGCTGTTATGTATCCCTGATCGTCTTTCAGCATGACCAGCCGATAAGCTGATATTGATTGAGGGCAAGGATGGACTGTTAGGCTCACATGTTTGCAATGACAGAAATGAAGCCACGCAAACTTTGGCATGGTGCCAGCTTTGCCGGTGAAAAAGTATGATTGTCAGCGGACAGTTTTAGCAGTGTAGATTGTTTATTTAAGGTGGTCCGGAATTCAACAAAGAGATGTTTGGCATTCATGGCTTTTTCCACAACTGTGGTTCATGGCAAAAGTTGGGAAACGCAAACTCCTGATGGAGCGTTCCACTTACCGCTGCGGTCTGTGGAATGTTGCAGCTTACAGGGGCAGAATTTTCCATTGTGGCTCCTTTGAAAACAATGCAATATCTGGTTTGTCGTCGTCTGTCTACTGCAAGCATGTGAACTCAGCATCAGTCATCTTTGCTAGTTGTGTTGTTTTTACTTCTAACTTACTGTTAGAAGTCTTTACTTTGCTTCAGCCACAAGGCACATTAGTTTAACCAGTTTAACAAGTCTGATATTGTAAAAAACAGACTCACCACTTGTTTTGTATCAGCATGTGTAAGGCTCGCAGTTGTAGTCCTGTAAGTCAAAGATCTGCATTTCCATCGTGCATTTGAACAAGGAACTCACTGATCAGCTCTCAGGAGCTAGGTTAGAGAAATATTTCGGCTGAAATTCCATTACTAATTGATGCTCTCTAGTGTTGCAGTGCTGCATGTTGCAGTATGTTGAGTGTTGATTGTGGATAAAACAGATTGTTTGCCTGTTAACTCTTTCCCATGGTAATGCCATTGATGTTGAGTTTTTGTGTGGTTGACTATTGAAGCTCAACTGTCTCTCACAGGAGTCACACTGCTTTACCAGCCCTGACTTGATTTGTGTATAATTAGAACTTCCATAGTCACACAACAAGAGATTTTGGGCAAACATACCACCATTGATTAAAGTGTTTTCATGAGATTGGTCTTAGTGTAGTTATGTGCAGATGACTGTTTGACAGCTGAGGAACTCTAATAAAAGACTTCCACAGAAATATGTTTTTCTGCTCAGGTGGCTTATCAAATGACAGGGCTGTGGATTTGGTTACATATTTGGCAGGTAAACTAAGTCAAGGGTATTTATGTAGGCTGTAATTAAAAAAGGAATAAAGAAGAAGTTTCAGCCTTTAAAAGAGTTGTGCTCTCTGGCTGATTCGAGCCAGGGTTGGTCATTGCCTTGGCTTGAGTGTAGTTGGCTTCAGACCACTGGCAGTTTTAGTGTAGGAGCCATCCAAGCAGTCATTTCATTTTGAGCTTTTGACAGAAAACACAATATTGTATGTTACATGCTGCTATAACCAGAAGTATAAAGTACCTCTTAGCCTGCAAAGTGAACAGTTTCATTGACTTCTCACCACACAATCCAGGTAGGTCTGTGACCACAGATGAAATACAGCAACATAAGGAAGAGGGTTTTCTATCCAATTCTTGCATGCAAATGTTGAAAATGCGTGAAAAAAGTAAGAAATTTGGAAACATAACAATAAACCTAAATATTGCAAAATATGTTTGTTTCACCTAGTTGAAGTTGAAAAGTTGGTTTATCAGCAAAGGAGACATGTGAAATTCAGTGATGGATTCAGTGGGTAGGGGGTACAAAAGTCCCTTGTATAACCTATCCGCTTGCTATCTACAGGGGAATTTTCTTGTACTGAATTTCTAATTCTAATGTAGCTTTTTCTTTTGCCAACTTAGAAGAAATTTTCTTTAACTACTGTTTATTTTTGTCTTGTATCATGTATATTATTAGGTATCATGATGTTATAGTTTTGCCATATTGAACACCTTATAACTTTAGGAGATAGTAAGCAGAGATATAGCCTTGATTGTGGCCTTAGAGGCATGTGCTTTACTCATCTGCTTCATCATGAATTGGAGTATGAACGGCTGATGAACTGCAGAGTTCTGTGCATTCCAAAGGTTAATGATATGCACTCTTTCTGTAGATCTCTCCATTTACAAGGTATGCCCTTAAAGTCATTTCTTGTAAATGGAGAGATCTATGGAGGCTTAAATGCCATGTGTTGTATGACTCAATTCTAATCCCTATCTTTATTAGCATTCCTTAATACTTACTCTACCTTGTCTTGACTTTTGGGAGACTGAGTGAGTCACCCTGCTACACTAAAAAATTAATGCACTGAATGTACTTGATTTAACTGAGTACATAATTTCACACATTAATATATTACATAAACACAGGTGAATGACAAAACTGTATTCAATTTGAATCAAGTAAATTCAGTGCATCACATTTTCAGAATGTCCTATTAAAGTCCAAAATGTGTGTAGCTTTACTCAAAGACACATGAAACACTACATCCAGCATAGTCACAAAGAAGTTAGGCCTACATAGAGGACACATAGAGCGGATTGGATTTGTATTATAACCTGTAGTGTTACTATGAGGAGCTTTCATTGGGGAATAATTAGTGGATAATGAATGAGAAGGTAAAATACTGCATTCATAGTTGTTAAAATTTTTGATCGCCTGTCTTAATTATAATAGCACAGGCGTGGGCCCAGAGTGTTTTTTTACTTTTTCACAGAAGGACAAACTCTCTAATTGGCTCTCTCCATGTACCAACCCATATGAAACACTGCAATGTGATAGATAATTGAAGGACAACAAAAAACGCAGCACCATAACCATGTCAGCCACTGTCAGTGGAGGGAGCGGCTCATGGCCCTGAACAAGGCTTTGAAGACATCTGTTGTGCAGCTTAGCTTCAAACAAGCACGGCTTCATTCTCTCTGTGGAACTCCAAGATGGCCCACAGACTCTCCAGAGGAGATCAGAGCAGGATGTGAACTGCTTATCTGAATAGCCTCCAATTTCTTTTTTTTTTCATTGTTTTCTAGCTGTTTGTGTTTGAGTTACTGAAAGCTTGAGCAGTCAAAACAAATTATCTCTCTGGCCTTGGGTTCAACTACCCACAGGTAATTTTGTCTCAACTTCTTTCTGGTTATGTGTTACTATAAAACACTGCAGTAAAATGTAGTGATGCACTGAAATAAAAAAAAATTGTGGTTAAAATCAAAACAAATTCAGGACAAAACCCAATAAGAAATGAAAACAACACATTCACTAAATTTATTATAGCACATAGGCTACAGTATGTGCCATAAAATCCAATGTTCTTAACAACAGAAAACAGTTGGCAATCGAGGGAAGTTTGTATTCTTTTTTCATGCTTTGCATTTGGGCACTGTCATTTGTTAATATTTTCATCATATCAAAAATGGTGGCTACAGATGGTGTTTATGTCTGTTTATATTGTTGTCAATCATGTGGTGTTGTACAACCACAAACAGGAATTTATATTGCTTGTCTGATGCAGTGTTTCTCAAACCATTCCTTAGAGCCCGCAGACAGTCCCCATTTTTGCACCAACCTGATTCACAGTGAAAAGGAACAGAGCCAAAATGCAGACTGTCTAGGAGTTTCTGAGAATCGGTTTGAGAACCGATAGTCTAATGTCCCTTGTAGAGTCCATGAAATGACTGATTTTCACAGTCAATCTGCTGCTGCTCAAACTGTTTGAATGTGTCTGTGTGTAATCACCAGTAAGTTCCACACAGTAAGTAAAAAATATGCAAGCTCATGGAATAACTCCAAAAACCTTCGGAAAAAACAATTTATTAACACACTTAAAATACCATTACCCCAGTTTGATATGCCCAATTTGAAGAAAGTAGAAAAAACAAAGAGGCTGGTGAAAGCACAGAACCAACCAGCCATCAGCCTATGCTGTCTTTCTTCAGCAAGGAAAAACCATAGCTATTACAAGCAAACATCATGGAATTCATAGCACTGGACCAGCATTTTGTAAGTCTTGTTATAAGTCACATCTCTACACTCGTGTATCATCTAGAATCCCAAGTTTATCAGCTGTAAATATGCCTAAGGACATCTAACATTATCCTGATGTTGATGTTGACCCTGACTGCTCAATGGGTGGAAGAAGACCTCCAGATACCTCCTGATGGTGCCTTGTGACAGGTGATTCTTCTGTTTCTATTACCTGTTGCAGATTTTTTTATTTAAATGTTTTATTTATAACTTCCAAAACTTTGATTTTCACATTTACAAGTGGCGATGTACTTTTCTACATGTTTTTGGAGGTTATCAATAATCAGTAATGTGTTTATTTTGGACTTTAAAATTGTTCTATAGTTAGACATTTAAACAGCTTTATTGGTTTCGAAAATGTGCCTCACCACTGCCGGTTTGTAAATAATGAAATGAAGGTAACGTAAATTATTGTAAATTGTAAATAATTACAAGGGAATGTAAATAATTGTAAATTAAGGGAACTTGGTTTAAGGGTCTTTTCTGTATGTCGCTCTCTGTCACACTCTTCTTTCTCGTCCTCTTTTTTCCTCAGTCTGTCTGTATGTTTATTTTTTCACTCTGCCTCTGCCCTTTACGAGAGTCACATATTTAAAGCTGAGATTTTTGTTGCGATCATTGCCTCAGTTGTTTCAGAAGAAGCAGAAGTGTGGAGGATTATGTTTGTGTGTGCATGAAGCCCCCTGTGCTGCTTTCGTCTCTCTGTTTTCTAGGCGTTTATATAGATGATTAATGTAAATCTTTCGTGACAGAATGAAAGGATAAAGATGGTGAAGAAAAAAATGTATGGCCCTTTCGTCAATTTAAACAGAGATTAACATGAGGTAAAGCCAAGCAAAAAAAAGAAGTTTGCTATTGCGGCGAGATTAAAACCAGCTCTGACGGAGTGACTCGAACAGGAGATGTGGGCTAACAGCAGCAGGGCAAAACAAGGCTGCAGGAAAGCATTGATCTGTTTGCGCAGGACTGCAGAGATGAGCAGAAAGTGAGGAAACATTCACCCGTTTGTTGTACACCATATGCAAATATGAGCTTTGGAATCTAATTTACAGTTAAAACAGGAGCCGCGTTCAGAGGGGCTAATCTCAAATCATGCAAAATAATGTGCATGTATTACTGCAGGCACAACAGCAGCACCATCAGACAGCCTGTGCAATTCTATGGGGCGCAAATTTCACCAAAAAATCCAGGCTTTACTGCCAGGCGCACCTTCACACTGGCTTAAACCCAGGAATCTTTCAGTGGGGAACGGATTCTCGAGGTTTGCTTCTTTAGTCCTTACCTGAACTCAGTCGGCCAACATCTGTCTAAAATACAGCCCTAACCAAGTTGTATTACATAAGTATCTGCTGCTGAATCATTTAGTGGATTTTTCTTTTTACAAAAAAAGGGTTTTTTTTATAGGGTCAGAAAGCCACCAGAACACTTTGTGCAAACTTGTCATTATTTTTTCTTATTGACTTGGTTTAATTGAGCTGGGCGCGGTGTTTACAGCATAAGAGACGGTGGGGTTTTGTCATTATGTCAGAAGAAAGTGCATGTCTGTTAACTACAGACATTATGTTGTGTTTTTGTAGACTAAGTTATAACCATTCTGAGTCATGAATGAATCTATTCAAGCTTCGTACCTTCACTGTTATCTCAGGCAGAGCAAAGATGAGAAAAACAATGTGTCTGTTCAATACATGCAAAGTTACATTTGTATATTCAAATTCTGGTATGTTAGGTTGTTTGTAAGAAAGACTTGCTAGCAATATACTTGCTAGTACACTGCCTGGCCAAAAAAAAAAGGTCACCGCCTGGATTTAACTAAGAAAATAGGTAAGAGCCTCCCATTGGATAATTACTGCATGAGTGATTATGTTTCATCTGGCAATAAGTTATTTAACCCTAACTGATGCAGTGAGTAGCTTCTCATTTATTAAACAACCATGTCAAAAGACACATCCTGTGGTCATGGAAAAGATGTTAATATGTTTCAAAAGGGTCAAATTATTGGCATGCATCAAGCAGAGAAAACATCTAAGGAGATCGCTGAAACTACTAAAATCGGGTTAAGAACTGTCCTACACATTATTAAAAAGTGGAAGGACAGTGGGGATACATCATCTTCAAGGAAGGAATGTGGTCGGGAAAAAATACTGAATGATCGTGATCGGCGATCACTTAAACGTTTGGTGAAATCAAATTGTAGAAAAACAACAGTAGAACTCAGGGATATGTTTAATAGTGAAGTAAGAGCATTTCCACACACACAATGCGAAGGGAACTCAAGGGATTGGGACTAAACAGCTGTGTAGCCTTAAGAAAACCATTTGTCAGTGAGGCTAACCGGCAAAAACGGCTTCAATTTGCTAGGGAGCATAAAGATTGGACTCTGGAGCAATCAGGGTAAGAAGAGAGGCGGCTGAAGTGATGCACCCATCATGCCTAGTGCCTACCGTACCAGTCTGTGGGGGCAGTGCTATGATCTGGTGTTGCTGCAGTTGGTTAGGTCTAGGTTCAGCAACGTTATGTGCCTAAAGAACGAGGTTAGCTGACTACCTGAATATACTGAACGACCTGGTTATTCCATCAATGGATTTTTTCTTCCCCGATGGCACGGGCATATTCCAAGATGACGGTGCCAGGATTCATTGGGCTCAAATTGTGAAAGAGTGGTTCAGGGAGCATGAGACATCATTTTCACATGAATTGGCCACCACAGAGTGCAGACCTGAACCCCACTGAGAATCTTTGGGATGTGCTGGAGAAGACTTTACTCAGTGGTCCAAATCTCCCATCATCAATGCAAGATCTTGGGGAAAAATGAATTAAATTCTGGAAAGAAAGAAATGTTGTGACATTGCAGAAGCTTGTGGAAACAATGCCACAGTGAATGCGTGCCGTGATCAAAGCTAAAGGCGGTCCAACAAAATATTAGAGCATGTATATATTGAATGGCGATGCTTGCGCACGGTTCAGCCAGCTCCATGAGTAGGGGAGTTGAAATTACTGCAATATTCTGATATGTTTGGACAAATGAGTTACTGTGAAAAGCACATTCCCAGTTTTCACCACATGCATATAGACTATGCACTGAGGTACCACTCACTGGCCATTGGCCAGCAACACAGCAGTGTCATACCACTGCGCTCATACCTGCACAGTACATACAAACATGCCACTACGATGTTGCTATCCCTGCTGCGCTGAGTGTGACTCGCCACCCAAGTAATGGTGGTCTGATTTCATTGACAGACAGAATAATGGTTGACTGTTACATTGTTCACATCAGTAGACCGACTATGATCATAAATTCCTAAATTCATAAAATTCGAACTATGCCTCAAGAATCTAATTTTTTCCATAGTTTCTGAAAGGGCTGCTGACCTTGCTGACCTTTATTTTTAAATTAATGTAATAAACTTAAATTCAAGGACAAAGGTTCCTGGGGGTGTTACCTGTTTCAAAGTGTTTCAAAGAGGAATTAACATACATACATACAGCCAGAAGCCAACTGGAGTAGCACAGTGGGTTAGATGGTTATGCTGTCACTTCATGCTCTAGCAGCTTTGGATTTCATTGTGTATTTTCAACAGGCTGTTTATTTCTCTACCCAAACCTTCTTTCATAATCTAGTGAAAGATAAGCAAACTCTTTCGCCAAACTCTCCAGCTTGACTAATTCTTCAGTGGAAGACTCATAGCTTAAAGCATAGTAAACTGGTATTTCCCTCTTCTTTGTGTTTGTACTTGGAGTATTATGAAAGGAGCTTCCACACATAGCTGGAAAATGTGAACACTTCAAACATTGTCGGTGCCAAGGGTGTAGTTGATCTGTACTTTTTCTTCCTACAGACTTGCTTCTCTCCCTCCAATAAAACATTGCAGACTTCTCATAAATGTTTAACGATTTCTTCTTCTGCCGCTGCTTTCCACGAAGCGGACGATATGTTTCCTATTCACACCACGGTCTGCTACTATATTCCGCATGCCCGTTTCACTGCATGGCCATTGGCATTCAATGTGGATACAAATGTGATGAGGCGGGATTCTCCCAGCATTCCAGATTAGACTTCGGTCCAAATAGGCCCTCAGTCTCTCAGCTCACATAACGAACACATAACAAAAGACAGTGGGGCAGAGTTACTGCTAAAGCCTCTATGGATTTGTCCACTTTTCTGTCTGTCATTACCACAGAGCTGAAAGATTGGACTGATCTGCGACCTTTTCCTATACTTAGAGCTAAACAGAAAGCCTATTAACTTTAAAACATAAACACACTATAATAAAACCCAGTAGGCTGTTGCTTCAGTCTTTCAAGTCAGTGTTTTTTCTGGTCTCTTTTGCTTTACTTAATGAAATGTCTTGACATTACTGTACATGGTTTGCATTAGGGCTGCCCTCTAGAAGTCGACGAGTCGAATCGTCAGTCGGAGACCCTTTAAGTCGACTGAGAACCTTCAAGTCGACTGAAAACAAGAGTTTTTTTTTTTCTTTTGAAAAACAGACAAAAGCTTACAAAATGCACAAGAACTTTAAGAATTTAAAAAGACATTTTAATAATTATTAAAAGGGGAATAATAAATATATATTTAAGTTCTAGCTTATTGTTATTGTCTATTGTCTATTGTGAAAATGTCTTCAAGTATTGTGATATATTTTTGCCACGTCAGTCACCGCAATTTCTAAAAACAGGGAAAATTCTCAACATTAGTATCTCTGGTAAAACATCATATGCTACATGTGTGACACACTTTTTTGTCATATTGTTTTAAAAGAGCAGTGTGTAACCTCTAGCCGTGAGGCTGTGTAATACTAACAACTGACCCCCCCAACGAATACAGTGTAAATACCTGCACCATTTAAGGTGTAAAAGAAAAATTCAAAGAAGCTAATCCTTGTAGATATAAAGGGCTAATTCTAAACACAAGAATGGTAGTTACAGGTAATTATATAAGTATAATATAGTTTTGTATTTTATATTTCATTTCTGCTAATCGATCCTCCTAAATCTTACAAGCTGCTCCTTTAACAATTGCTAATTTTACGTTTACTTTCCACCCACTCGTATAAAAGACTTCATGGTGGCACTCGTGACCACATGCTCAGAAGATTTTCTGTTTTCAGTTTACCACATTTCTGGTGCATAATACACTTATCATTGAAAAAATAGATGCACCCAAAAGAAATCAGCCGACAGGAATGAAACTTGATGGGTAAGTTTGACATCATGAGACATGCGAATGATTCAAGTTTTATGCTCAGCGCATGTGACGTAAGCAAGTGACGGGCTTTATCACTGTACCTGACTGACTATATAAAGCTGTCCTTATGCGCATGCTTTCCTTTCTTACTGCTGTTGTGCGATGTTGTGTTGGTAGCATTCTTTGTCAGCGACGTATGCCTCAGAGAAGAGTTTGAAAGCAATTTGAACAAGAAGAGTTTGAGAGGGGTTGCATCGTAGGGCTCTGGGAAGCGGGAATTTCTTATCGATGTATTGCGTGTCATACAGTTGTGTTGATTTTACCATAGCACGCTGTTGGCAGAATAATGTCGCCATATTCAGAATAATGGGACAGATTATCACAGGACATTATTAGAAACCTCCATGTTGAGACGTCTGGCATGTTGCGTTAGCAAACATGGCGGCCCGACGCCATGGTGAGAGACACTATGTCTGTATGTGTTGCTCAGTAAATATTGCCCTTATCAGTCTAAATTTATCATCATTTATTGTTCATGGTAACCTTAATCTTCCTTCCAAATAGCCTTGCAATCTAACACTTCCTCCTGGGACAACTATTTATTTAACGATTAGCGTACATGAAGTAAACATTTGCTGTTTATACTAACACTTATTCTATTTATTCTATTTATTCTATCTATTCTGTTCTATTTAATCTTATCTATTCTAACCCAGTGTGTAATGTTATGTTTTGTACATATCACAGTCTGTGATAAACAAATTGCCTGGTCTTGTGCTTTTTTGAGGACCTTGAGAAAGAATGCTAACTTGTATTTATAAATCATGACTTTGTGTTACCTTACATGATTTAAATGCCTAGGAACAAGATACACTGCTTTTGCAATTAAGCATGAGGAAAATTAGAAAACATCTCAGGCACAAGTCAAGTCTTGCCAGCAGGCTGCCACCAACAGCTAGACCAGACCTAAAGCAGTATAATTACTCTTAGTGTTCTTCCAATAAATCTGGATCCAGACATGAAAGAATTTAGTGAACATCTTTAATTATGCACACCAGAGGAGCCCAAATAAGCACCCTACCACTGGGAGCAACTTTATATAGAAGTTATTGGGGGAATGTTTGATTCCAAAGAATTGGTAGGGACTTGCAAGTAATGATGCCTCAGTGTTTATAGAGAGGGACTGCCAAAGCACAAACCTCAAAAAGAAGTTTGGCTCTTCAAAAGTCCTGCTGGAAGTGCAGGAAGTCGCAATATAGGACCGATAAAAGGAATCTCTCATGACTAATTTAAAATGATAACATTTACACTGTTTTCCCTTATCTCAAATATAGTCAGCTGGCCAAGACATGTTTAGTGTCTGAAGTTTGCTTCTTTATTATTTTTTTTACTGGAGCTGTGTGGATAATACGCTTTTAGCCACCCACTGCTGTTATTCAAATTACATGTCTAAATCATGACATAACTGCCTTAAACTGCAGTGAGTAATCTTAAATAGACTTGTTTATGTGGTTTCTGACACTGTATGACATACTGTTATTTATAAAAATGAGCAAAAATATACTAAAAACACTGGTAGCCACCTTAAAGCATGAATGTTGTCCGCATTTCTGCGCTTTAGGCATTTTGATAGATTGTATGCAAACTTCAGACATGTCTTGACTCTGTAACTCTAATTTTGACACAAGAGAATCTTTTCATCAGTCTTATGTATATGTGACTAAACTCCATTCTACTCCATTCTAAAGCCTACTGGCTTTTCTTTACACTCTGACTCCACTTTAATTCATTAATTCATGACATCCCGATGTCTACTCCATTGACAGGACTAACCAACTTTAGACTGCAGTGCACTACACAGGAGGTGAGAGAGCATATTTCCCCCATTCCGTTATCTGCGCTTATTTGTGGCATATGACAAAAATGCTATACCACCCTTGTTCTTTTGTATATTTAAGAGACATATGTTTATTACCCTTTACCAGTGTGCCTCATATGCACAGTATTAATGAACTGATCAATAGGGCTGTGATGGTATTTGTTTTTTACTGCCTTGTCTTCTTTCACTGAGGGAGCTATTAGCAATAAAGATAACTTTCACCTGAAAGTTAATATAACTTTCACCTGTAAAAATTTAATAAAAAAACGGTGATAATGGTAATGAGCTCCACACCGTGGCTGGCAACACATGACCGTAGGCAGTATGGCAGTTACGTGTTTATTGTCACAGCCCTACTGATCATCAATGGCCTTTTTCATAAACCTCAGTTAGTGCAGACAGGAACACGCAAAGAAATAGTTGTGTAATTAAAGCGGGACCACCTCTGTGTGTTCCATCTTTGTGTGTTATGAGGAATTTCCGTGGTTGCTCAACAGGTTAAACAGTGTTTAGGTGGTGCGTCAGAAATCTGATCTTGGCTCATTTTTCCCCATAGTGCGCCTCAGGCTGGTCTGAGGTGGTACAGAGGAGACTCTGTGCCGAATCTGTAGTGTGTGCTGTCAGCTATTGTCTGCCCTCTGATCGCTCCCTTTACCTGAAGGAAATCCATACTATAGGGGAAAAACCCACAGTGTATTACCTTACAAGACCAGCTGTGGATCGAAGGTGTTTAGGTGATGCTTTGAACCAAAGTTGGGGGTATACATTATGCCATGAGAATTTCTGTTTGGTTGAATATACTAGAGTCATTATGTCACCATTGGACCCTCCTGTTATCTTCTGTTATAGAGGTGGAGAGAGAGAAAGACAGAGAGAGACAGAGAGTGACAGAGAGTGACAGAAATGTACCTAATCTTTGGAAATGATTCTATTAGCAGATAACAGGTCCGTATTCCTATATAAGAGATGGGCGCACCAACATAAATGTATTGTTGCTATACTTAAAGATATATTCACAACACAATCTTCATGTATCACAGTATTTTGTTTTGTTTTTTTGAGCTTATCTAATGGAACATTAGATAACTGGAACAGAAAATTGACATTGTACCAGCCTTATAGTGTATGTTGATTTTTATACATATGTCATAATTGAAGGTTCATGAAAAAGAATGGCATAATGGAATAACGTCCTATGAACTTGTTGTTCTTATTCTTATATCAATTTAGCTTGTTTTAATCTGACAGTGTGACCACTGGTTGTAGTCAAAATGATCTTGATAATTGGTCTAAATCTCTGTTAGTCTATGAATCATGCAGCTGGCTAGTGTTCTAGAAGTACCAGTAATACCTGCACTTTTCTTAGGAAAGCTTATTTAAAATTAACAGTGATAATTATTCACATTATCTTGATGATATCACATATTGTCCACCCTTGACTACAAAACATTGACTATGTTGACTACATACACTGTAGTCAGATTTACTCTGCAAAATATAGATTTGGGTTTTGAAACAAGCCTGAATACAGAAGAAAGAGTGATGTCACTGTTTATTTAGCCCATTGATATTATCAATATATGATAAGCGGTCTGGAGGACTACACTCTTCTGCCCCTCTAGAGTGCCTGCAAAGGGCATTGCAAGTCTGTCCCAATAAAAGCAGTTGAACCTCCCTGTTCTTGAGTGCCTGTGTCTAAAGGACCAGGCCTTGTCTCATCAGGCAGATGTTTCTTCCATCCTCTTGGCGTTGCTGAATCCCAAATGGCAACTGTGGACAAGCAGATTACAGCAGAGAGATGCATCACGGCATCCCAATGAACAGGAAATGCCTTTCACTCACACAAGCTCAGAAACTAAATGATTTCTGCATGTCTGCACCTGTGAATGTGTCATATTGTCTATATTCTGGCAACCTTTCAGTCACTGTAGAGTCATTGTAGAATCAGTATAACTCTCAAAGATAACTACGGTTGAATGAAAATCGGGTTTTGACAACAAACGTTTATCATTATGTAACACTTACAGTAGGCAAGTGTCTGGTGACAGTTAACCGAGTTACTTTTAATAGCATGATTTACTGTTGGTTCAAAACAGATATTTAATTATTTATTTATTTCTTTGCAAACAACAATACACTAGTATTCAGATTTTCCTAAAACTGGTCACATCTACAACTCTACTACAAATGATTTTTAAAAAGTGTGATGTGTTTCATACATTATTTAATGTTGGAGTACAGGGAAAGACATAAAGATTTCTGTGTTCGTTAGTCAGTACTGATTCAGGAGATAGAGATTATGCTGAAAGATGCTGGAGTATTCCTTTAAATGAGTGCCAGTGTGTTGTGCTGGCTCTTTTTAGCCTGGCCATTCATATGAGAGGTGTGGTGTGTGTGTGTATTTTCACACTCTATTTCTGATGCCAAATCTGGCACTTAACTGCATCCCTCTGTTGGCCCTCTTGTACTCCCTCATTTACTCACTTCCTCCTTCTTCTAGGACTATTGCCCAGAAAGATGGTGCCGTTAGAGCTCTCTTTCTCTCTATTCCCGTGTCCCCACAGCACACGCTGGCTTCAGATCCTGTCCATTAAGTTGTACCAAGCTGCTCTATAATATGAAGGAATGGAGTGCCCTGGGCAGCCTGACATTCTGACTGTGTCATCATTAACCTGGCCCGCTGTAATAGCCTGTCCGACGTGAGGCTGCATTTTCTGCATGGATGCGGATGGCACTGGAATGGCACAAATTATGCACTTTTTATTAGACGCCGGGGTTATCCTATTAAGGGCCAAAGTAGAGAGGGGAGGGATATGACCATGTGTGTAAAGCACTAAAAAAAGCCTCTGAATGTGAAATAGAGCTAATCCCTGCCTTCACAACAAAAAGATGCACCACACTTTTCCTCAAGTATTCTCACACGCACTCAAACTCACTGATGCAAAAATATTTTCTGCCAACTCCTGTGGGTTCTTCCTAAAGCTGGTATATGCAGAAAGCTGGTATATACATACTTCACACTACCTCTAAGCTAAACATTTCTTTATTAACATGAACAATTGCAAAGAGAATGTTTATGCATTTTTAGTTTTATATAAAACTAAACATTAATTGACAGTATCCTAACATCAAGTGAAGGTGACAGTCTATACAGACTTTCAGCTGACTGAATGAACATGATGGATGTGCATTTCAACTGATGTTGCCTTTTGAAAAGACTATCAAATAAAAATGAATGCTTGCTCCTCAGATAAGGTGACTTCCAGTCATGTCCTTAACAAAACGGTGTAGAGGTAGAGAGTAGTAGTAGAAAAGAAGAGAAATAAAACACATGCATATACAAGCTATTCAAACATAAAATTGTTGTTTAAAACTGCTTAACTGTTTATTTTCTCAATTTTGCCTTGGCAAAAAGTAATTGATATTCAAATAGTAATATCCATATCCTGTATTACTGGCACTTTAAGCAGTTAGCATGATCACTCATGCACATGCCTAGTGCACACACTTTTTTTATTTGATGTCAGTATATGGGCTCAGACAGATGTTCTATACCCTTGTCCGTTGTTTGAACAATGAAGCCTTTGTGAAATTAACTTTAAAAGTTCAGGACCACTTGGTTTTTCAGTATCATTTTTATTTTGAAAATTGTTTTGAACAACACACAAATCCAGACCATCAGCCAGAAGTAGAATGCCAGACATTCCTGGTAAAGGCCCTTAAGATATGTGTCCTGCTTGGAGAGGGGGGAAATAGAGGAATAAAGGACTAGAGGATATAAATTATGTAAAGCCTGCTCTCAGAATGTTCAGTCACATCCTGCTGTTTTGGCTTCACCCTCGCAGCTATGTGCCATCCTCCTGTGTTGTTTCGCTTTAGTAGATAATGCTTAATGCTGAACCTTGAGCTTTGCCTCAGAAAACAAAAAAAGCCTTTTCCCAGCATTCTTCTATTGCCACTACGCAAAGGCTGGTGCTGGAGCTTTGTTACAGCATTAGCAAAGATTTCAGCCTGTAATAGCATCTGCTGTTATCATTCAGTCTCCTTTAGAGCCTTCAACCTTGTGGCCTTTACGTTGTACTGTAACCCCAGTGTTAGCATTAGCATTATCTCTTGTGGCATTTAACTTGTGATGTTGGTTCCCCTGCTGCTTGATAAATGCTGTTTTGGTCTCTGAAGGGAACTAGAGGCTGAGGAGAGACAATTAAGGTAGGCTACGTGCACTGAGTGCAAAATCCAGAATGGAAGATTCAGCCCTGCTAATTAGAGGTAATTGCTGTATAGGCAAAGCAATTTGCTTGTTTTCTCTTCAGCACTGTAAATCGTACACCTTTTAAAGGCATCTCCCTGTGCTCTCAGAGCAGGATGTGCTCATTCTTTCTGTAATGTACACACAATAGAGCTGGACTGAAGAGCAAGTTGACATTGCATTGCTATATACTGGGATCGCACTGTTCCTATTACAAAAAATGCATTGGTAAATCCATGATGAGGTAAAAGATACACCTTTAAACAAAATTATTTTATTGGATGGTTCCAATAAATACATTCAGTGACTCATCTGGATCGTCTGTGATTAGCCAGAATAAAATTGTGATTTATTAGAGGTCTCATTTGTATATTAATAATTGCTGTTTTATAAAGTCCAGTATCATGATAGTGCTAAACAAATTGTAATAGTGCTACAACATATTGTGTAGACCTAACATACAGCACCAGGTAGTATTTTTAGCAGCCATGGTGACTACTGTAGTAATTGTCCATAAAATAAATGGAATGAAGTGAATTTTACCATTTACATTTACCGTAAACAGAGGTGTGCTTATTATCAAGTGGTTATACTCTCTCTGCGTAAACAGAGAGGTTTGTTTTGTGTTGTGCAGAGTACTGTAGCATCAAATAAGGTTTGCTTTGTGTTTATTCTTTTTTACAGTTTCAGAGCTTCACCTTTAAGCCTGACTGAAAATAGATTCAGTAGGCACTGCATCTATTTATAAAACAATCGAACATGTTAAGAGCAGAAAGGCATTGTTTGACAGCAGATCAATATGAAGTACCTACCGGTCCCATGGCTCAGGTCTAATTGATAATGGCGCCAGTTTTCTCTTTTGCTGCAGCAGAGAGGCTGGGATGAAGTGGTCAATTCCAATTACGCGGAAATGCGTCTCGATCTTGGCTCGAGCACAAATGCAGCATATAACGCTTGTAACATTAATATTAACATGAATCCAGGTTTCTTGAAAGTGTGCATTATACGATTAATTTGTAGATCAACAAGTTGCAGCAGCTGAAGCCAGTGGTGGCCCGTATAATCAGTTAAGCAAAGAGGATATCCGTATTGTGTGATCTGCCAGTTTTTCTTGTCTTAGGTTGCTTTATTTTCCCCCTCAGATCAGTCAAAGGCTTGGCTGATATTTGGTTAATGATCCTTCATGATCATGGATTGGAAGGAGTCGCTCTAGTATTGGCTCACGATTCATGGGATTGATTCTGTTGATTAACTACGAGCTATTGTAGGTGATAATAGTTTTGCATTATCCAAAAAAAAAAGCTATGGCTGTCGCTAATAATCTAATAATTCACTAATCACTAATAATTATCTATTCGTATTAATTGTTGATCTACTGTTGATTAAGGATTGCTTGATGATTGATTAAATTGCAGTGTAACAGTACACTGTCTTTGATGTGCTTTACAATACTGAGTTCATGATTTTTTTGTACAAAATTCAAATGAAGAAGAATGTTTACAATCATGTTATGGCACAGCTTAACTAACAACGCTAGAGCTGGAAGACATACAGGAATGAGGGTTGACCGTTTGGTGTTTAAAACATCCAGATACATTAGATAACATCCATTTGCCACAATGTAAAATGAGTGTGTCAATCAAGCTGTCTTACTGCACGAAGAAGGATGTGGTAGAGGGTAAACCAACACTGTTGTTTCTGTGGGTGCTAGTGCAACTCCATACCCTCACTACACATGCATTAGACAATCACTTAAAAATAAAGGTGTATCAGATTTTTTATTACCATGATCCTTTTTATAGGAAAGCAGTGGGAGAATTTAAAATACATATTATATCATGCAAATGGGCAATTATCAATTCCAGATACATTTTAATCAATGATTATTTTAATCAGGTTAAATCAAGTACCCCAGCTGACAGCTGCAACAAACAAACAAAGTTGCAGTCTACATCACATTTCACTTGACAATGATGACACTTCCCAGGCATTTAGTCAATACTCAGGTTCAAAGAATCCTAGTCAGCACCTCTCTCCTGTTTCAGTCGTTCATGCTTATATACTCAAAATGAATCATGCTGCGGTGAGGCAGAGTTTGCTGGGAGGAGGCTGGCACTGCAAATGAAAGGAGGGTACACACACAAGCAGTGTGCACACCGGCATGGCTGGCTCTCAGGCCCTTGAAGGGGTGAATTTACCATGCCAGAGACGAAGGAGAGCACAGCATTACCTCTAGGAACCTCCAGAACAACGTCTATGCTCAAACTACATAATTGCATTCTCCAGCTAATTTTTTTACCGAAGACATTTTAATTAAATGGAAGGCTTAATAATTTCCACAGTAGCTTTAATTTGTCAAAAAGGGAATAGGGAGCCAATGATTACACATTTTCAAGAATGTCTATGGAGTCAGTAAGAAGCTGTCTGGGTTCAGTTTCTAAAGGAACCATCCCAGCCAAGTGCTACTGAAATGACTGCTACTGGCAATTATACCAGCCACTTGATAGCTTGCATTACTTTAAAAAATAGTCTTAAAAACAGTCACAAATGCAAAACACATTAGTCTGATGTTTATGCTTAGTTTTTGCTAAGTTAGCTAAAAGTGCATGGCTATATCATCATACACTTGCCTCAAACCACAGCTGACATAAAAACGCTTGTGACATTACCAGTTTTTAACTAGCTGCATGGCTTGCTAGCACATGCTTCCTCTGAGACACATGAAAGCAACCACTGTGTCATTTTGAACTCCTTATGTATTGTGATTGGATATCTAAACTTGCTTGCCAAACATGCCTTGGCTAATTGACTACTTTTGGGGCGAAGTAAAGGGAAAATTGTATGAAAGTGTTTGTTTGCCAATTGCCACTTTTAGTTTGTAATTGCAGTGTGTTTATGAACAAAACTGAATAAATGGGTATGAAGTTCAAGAAGAGTTAATAGCCAACATGTGTCAGAGCACCAGTAATTTGTGTTGAAATATTGTGAATGAACGCCCTGATCTACTGACTGTGGAAAGTTTAGCCCGAGCAAATAGTGTATCGCTGCCGTTGCGCTGCGTGTGTTCCCAGATGCACTATCAGGCAGAGAAGCCTGTCAGCCTGGGCTGGTAAATCTGTCAGAGATTATGTGCAGATGATGGATTCCTCTTTATGGTCTGTTGATCTGGCTGGAATATTTACAGGATGCCATTATGGGTGCGATGGGCCACGGAGGCTAGATGCAGCAGGATGTTTAGGCCTGCCTGTCACACAGCTCAATGCGTTTTGTTTGAAGGAGGGAATGGGATGGATAATAAGGGTGTTCCTGAATACAGTTACATTATTTGCAGAGGAATAAATACAGTGATTTGAATATTTTTACCTCTAAATATTTCCAAAACAATATTCTTATTTTTCCCTAGAGCAGGAGAAATACATGCAGAAGTACTGCTTTTAAAATGCCCTTGTTTACTTGCCCAACTACTTGAAAGTGCATATCACATGTGTTACACAAATCAGCATTTGCAGTACAAGATAAGGAGTGGGTTTTTTCAGTAGGAAAAGTAAGCACATAAGCAAATATGTAAGCAAATATGTCCAGCTAACATGGCTATTTAAGCACTAGACTTTGTGTGTGCAATCTGTGCAAAGACAACTTCATGTTAAAAATCTGAACATATCAATACTATAAGAATGCAGAAATTGCATTGGTTGTGTTAAAAGCAACACAAAAAGTGTTGTTCATGAGTGGACACACAAAAAGTAGCACATTTTTAATGCATTTGTTTTGATTGTAGGAAAAAGTGTGAATGTGAAACTAGGAATATACTTCTACATTCTATATTCTGACATCCACAACAATCCCCATTTCTCACACATGTGCTAGACTTAAGGGTAACAGCTGGCCAAGATGTGCTGACAGCGAGTGGGAGTGATGTAGCATTCCACATTACAGCACTACTACACAAACATTAACACTAACTTTTAAACACTCCAAGACAGAGACATGTACTCACACATACACACAAACACATTCATTCAGGTTAAAATATATACACGGGTACCAGACGTGCACAAACACACACTTGCCCAAGCCAGAGCTATAAAAATCCCCCAAATGTTGTGACTGTCTAGAGACAGAAAGAAGGAAGAGAAAAACACGCAAGTTGGAATTTTTACAGTGTAGCCAAACGTTCGTCCTGCTGGGCTTTCATAAAGCAGACTCAAGGCTGCAGTTGGCTTCTTCCCTCTGCCACTCTCCACCAATAAACTGCTCTGCCAGGCCTGTCAGACATGGCACTAAATAGCGGCCATCCTGGCCGATTCGAGCCGAGCACAGTGGTATGGCAATGTGTGTGTGTGTGTGTGTGTGTGTGTATGCGTAAGAACGTAATGGCCTCAATTCTAGCTCGGGGACAAACGCCCTTCACAAGTGAAAATGCACTAAGCGCTTAAATGTTGAATCGGAGAAAAATGATAGCAGTGTTTTGTCTGATGGGCGTTTTAGACAACCCTTCCCACCCCCCACTCTTGCTGTTTTGGTACTGTAGCTCTCATGCTTTAGAACTGCATAGAGAAGTGTGTTATTTTGGGCTACCGCTATATGCATTTCCTTAATCTTCCCTTTAACCTCATACCATGGAAAAGGCACATCATGGAAAACTTAAAACTAAATGTTCTTTAAAAATACGTTTTGATGCATACGGTTCACTTCCCATTCTATGCAGTCCATATATGTTAATAGCCCGTTTTGAACGAATGTTGACATCTGTACTAAAGCTTTGTAAGTGTCTCAGGTTACAAAATAATTCCTAATAGGTAGTTCTTAATGATAAATACTCCAACACAATTAATCTCCTAAACAAGATTAAGGTTAATAATTGAAAAATAAGCCTGCAGATTAAGGGGTTAAAGTCCTTTCAGCTAATTGAATGGTTTTGTCTACATTGCTTATGTGCTGCTGACTGAGGCTGGGTGGAAGCTAGGAGTGCTGAGGTTTGTAAACTGAGCTAGCTGCTGGCATTACATGTTATCTGTTATCACCACCATACCAGTGAAAGCAGCTTTATTCTCCCACAGGTGCCCCTCTTGCCCCTCCCTACCCCGAAGTGTCCGCTCCCTATGCCATGACATTAGCTCCAAAGGTCATTTCTCTATGTTCCAACCAGAGTACAAACAATGCTTCATTTGCTAATCATGCAAAGCTAAAAAAGTCACTGAGCACTTCAGGTAGAAAGGTCATGTGATGTTTAGCATGTGGTTCAATAACAAACAGATTCTTGAAATAGTCTTTACATTCCAATAGCAATCAATAAATCAGGCCAGCAGTGAGTACACCTGTTATTTTGCTGTGTTATTTGGTGAAATAAAGCAGAGCAGTCCTGTGACTCTAAGTTTCTTGTTGAAATAGCCCATGTTACAGTATTTATCTTTTGTCAGTCTATACTGGCTTTCAACAGGACGCTGTAAAAATAAGAGGAGTTTATTTGTAGTTATAAGCTAGATTCTTCAACTTCCACAATGCATTGTGCACGGCTCTCCAACGCTCTCTGCCAGGACTGCTCAGGCCGTGTGCGTTCATGTGTTTTGGGGGGAGTGGCTTTAGAAGGAGGGCTTAAAGTAGGGGATGTGGATTTTTTTTAGTTGGATTTTTTCAAAAACTAGCTTACACTTCCTGGTTTCTACACCAGCCTTAAATAACAGCTAATACTGAGCATGGATGCTGATTGACTTAACCCTGTTATTTATACAGGGCTTACATACATGATCTTTTTTAATGTGTAGCACCTCATGGGCCGGGCTTGTAACTTTCTCTCTCACTCACTCACATGTAATGAGTCTGTTCTCAAAGGGAAGGTACTGGCAGGGAGAATTTCCAGTGGGCCACTAATATAGTGAGGAAGAGAAATGGTTGTTTTTAGTGTATTCCTATATAAAATGAACTTCAGTGCACATAGTCTAGACACATTAGTGGCCCACTGCATTCTAATTGGCAGATAACTAGCAGTCACCAGCCACACTCATGTATTTTACAGAAATAAACTGTGTTTACTGTTGTTCAAAAATATGCGTCCACTCACTGTAACTATGTAAGCAGCCTTAGCCTTGGATTTGTGCTTAAGCACCGTATTTATTTGGAAAGCATGAAGACCAATTAGCATTATGGAAACAAACTGATGGTGACAGATGCCTACTAAATTCCATCCATTACCAGTCAAATTAGCTTGTCTGATTAAGCTTTTCCTTAAACTGGAATGGTGGAGTAAGCTTTCACACCTATGTACTGTGCAAGCTCTCCAAGCGATTATCAGTGACACATGTTTAATGTTATTTACTCAGTGAGGAGTCAGCATGGGATTTGGACAGTATGTTCAGTTGCAGCAATTTCTGTTCTGCTTGCCTCATAAGCTTTGTTCTTGCATGTTTTCTTGTGGAATGAGTTTTTGTATTGTGCACACCTTTTGTGCATTTGACCTCAGCATTTTGCTCATCTGCTGTTCTTTTAGTGCTTGCAAACCAAGCAGACGACATGCTTTTTATTTGCTGCCATGGCACTTGAAGTCTTTGTGAGTGTGTGTGTGTGTGTGTGTGCCGGGCACAAGTATACAATGTGTTTACACCCAAGTGCAGGGTCATGTGAAGTGCTGGTTCAGCAAATTTTGATCTCTGGAGAGATCCCAGTCTCAGCAGAGTTAGTTTAAATCGCCTGCACTGTAAAGCCATGTCCCTACCTTGGACTGTAAAGCCATGTTCTACCTTTTCTGAAGTACATGTCAAGAGGAGTGGCAGCTCAGATAGATTCTTTTTAGTGAGCTACTGAGCTGCCCCTCCCTATAGGTTGTGTGCTTATTGGAATTTAGACAGAAAAAGAGCCCCTGGATCCTAAACCACCTCCAGTTTCTCTCTCTGTCTCACAGACACACTCTGTCTCCAGTTCTCTTTCTGAGTGTTTCTCTTGATCTCTCTCTCTCTTCTTCTTTCACTTTCTGTCTCTTTCACTTATTCTTTCTTTCTTGTGTTCTTTCATTTATCCTCTCCTTCTCTCTTTTATCTCTGCTTCTTTTTTAACCACAGTATCACTCTTTCTCCTGTTCTTTTTCTACCTCTTACTCTCTCTCAGGGCTGTGTTCCTACTGGCATACTGTATACCGCATACTGCACCAGAATCCACTGAATAATGCATTCTACTCTTCATCAGTAGTATGTTGTACAGTATCCAGTATATGACACAAGCCATGTGCCATACTACAGGGAAAGGGCACAGCTAAATTGCAGATATCAGAGACTGAGCTAATCAAACCCATCTCAAGATTTTACTTCGCTTTCCAATCACTGCTTAGCAACTATCGCTTGCCACTTTTCAGTGTGTATATTTATATTTTGCTGAAGATATATTCTTGTGTGACTTTTAAAATGCACCCCATACAATGAATGGATGTTGTTTTCTACCCTTCTTCAAAGCCACAAATAAACTTTAAAAAATGTCAGCGTTTTTGATTGATCTGTGTGGTAAACCTGTGTGGTCCAGTCACACCTGTTTTCCTCCACGAGTCATTTAATTTTTATTACACTCGTAGTTGGTAATATGAGCTGGTTTGACTGAATTATAGTCACTGTGACTCCACATGGCAGGCTGAAAAGTCGATGCTAAGTGGATCGTGTTGCCAAGTTACTGTTTTAGCCACATTATGCATGAAGTTAACAGACAACGTAAGCAAGCCCACCTTTGTCTGCTTGTACTGAGTGCAACAGCATTTGGTCAAATTTCTTTTTGACCAAAGAAAGGCTAAATCAGGGGCTATTTAAAACATCTTTGCAGCTATGTTCTTCTGGTACAGCCATGTACACGTTTTAAGAAGCAGTTAAATTTAAAAGATATCTCTTACTGCGTACTGAAATATTCTAGCAGAGCATTACGTCATCTGGGTATCTTCGGTGTGCTGGGGAAATTCATCTTGTTTACATACTGCTTACTACTTACTAGTTTACTTGGCAGAATCAGTACACAAGCAATATGGTGTAGGGTATTCCATCCTGCCTCCCTTTCTTGCTCCCTCTGACTGTATTTCTTTCTATCCTATTGTCGCTCACTCATCCTTTTTCTCTGTCAGGCAGTTTGTCGTCTCTGTCTCTCGCCTCTCTCACTCTCATTCATTTTGCGTTCTTTCTCCATTCTCTATCCATTCTTTTTGTCCCTCTCTCACTTATTCCCCATCACCCTCTCTTCCTGACTCACCATTCTTTCTCACTATTCTTTTCTCTCACCTTCTCTGTTTCACTTTTTTCTCTTTCTCTCTTACCCACTTTCTCTTTTCTGTCTCTCTCGCTCACTTCCCACTCCCTCTTGCTTACACACTCGTTTGCTATTTCTGTCTCCTTGTCTGTTTAGCTGTGCGTCTTAGTCTTTCTTTTGAAACAAAAACACACAAACACACACACACACACACACACATATACACACACACAAACACACACACACACACACACACACACACAGACACACACCTTCTCTTAAACAAAACTTTTGATCTTTTTAGAGTTTTGGCTGGGAGATATTCTGAATTCAGAGGAGTTTGGTGAGCCTGTAATGTAAGCAGTGGCGAATGCTGCTGAATTTGTTTGACAGGGATGGTTCTGATCTTGTGACTGTCTGCTGTATCTGTTTTGCTTTGTTACCATTTGCTGGTCCAGCCATGCAGTGGAGTGTTGTTTTCCTCAGGCCTTTCACAGTTTTATGGGAATAAATGATTTCCTCCAGCTCCAGCTTAACAAGCGTGTGTCTGCAGCAGGAGTGCAACAGGAGAACAGGAGTGGCATTTTATACTCTGCACCTCCAGATCCTCCTCACAGAACTGCCAGAGACTCCCTGTCAGGGCCATTTGTATTGTGGACCTGATGTGTGACGTTGGAATAAAGCTTATTCAAACGGTGCGAAAGCAGTGCCGTGCAGATGTGCTAATGATCCAGACAGCGGAGGTGGAGCTGAACATAAACCCATTTCAGCTGGCTCTTTGTAATGCGGCTAGGATTTGATACAAAATCATTACAGTATTTGATACAAATTCATTTTACTGAGGGCAGATGTCAACTGCCCTCATGCTGGACTTTTTGATATTTGAGATGTGATGTCAATATCATATGGACACTGGTAGATGCATGCTTAAAATACCTTTTTATCACATCTTTAACCCCTAAATCCAGTAATGCGGAGGCATGAGACAAAAAGCAATTATTTCTGCCTTTTAATCTATGATTTTCCTTCAACAATGTAATTGTACAGTGTTGTCATATTTCATTAAAAAAAGAATGTGATCTAACACAATTGTATATTTGTTTTTGTTTTTTTTGTCAAACGCAAATATATTATATGTCATACTTCTTTTATACAGAAAACATGGTAGCACATAGAAAGCTCCACTTCCACAGGATACATTTTAGTGGACATGCCTGTGTTCCAACTACTCTCAGAGCAGATTTTAACGAGTTAAAGGGGCTCAGATTCTGAATGTAGAGTTGGCAGTATGTTTTAAGAATAATAACTTAATTAATAAGCCTAAATTCTATTTACTGTCAGTGTGATGGTAAATTAATTACCTCATGAAATTATTATGTAGACCTGCCTTTTATTTTCCCACTAAGTTAAAGATGAGGCAAGTTACAGATGAAATAGTAATAGATGCAGGCTTTGCTTTTATTTGGCACATTTATTGATTCAGTGGACTGGGCAAATTTGCCACATCTGGAAGTAAGCCATCTTTGTCAGGAAGAAATAAAAAAATCCAGATTGATTATACTCCTCTTTGAAGAGAAGCATCAGCTCGAGCACGAAGCAGCAATGAGGAGCAAAGGAGGAATGTGAAGCTGGAGACTTTCTCTGGAAGCTTCCACATTGGCTTATTTAATGATCGGTGCATATGTCAGCCTCACAGCTGCATCTGGAAGAATCACAGCCAGCTGAGGACGGAACGGAATGATTGGCTTTGTCAAACTCTGAATCTGTTTCCACTGCTGAGCTGCTATATATTTGAGACTATGCATGATGTATTGTGCTGTATAGTTTTCAGGATTTGGTGATAAAGAAAAATTGAATATTCATTTGCACTAACAGAAACAAATTGTCCCACAGTGCATGATGTCATTGAATCACATATGAACAGTCTCCATCAAACACAGATAGGCCTGTCACAATGATTACATACTGCATCATCTAATCACAGTTTTTAGGATGGTCACAGTTATTTAAGCTTACTGAAGTCAACTTCCTTAGTAGATTTCACAATCGTATACATCGCTGTTAACAGTACACTACAGCATGTTGTATTCCCCAGTTGTAGTAAAAGTGGTTAGTGCAATCTTAAAGTTTTTGATATGAGACACAGCAGGCCTCTCTGCAGGGGAGTTTACATGAACCTCTGGAAGGGAGAGTGCCAAGTTCAGCAAGAGAAGGCTGAGATCTCTCACTGTGCTGACCTTTGGAAACCAATGTCCAGAGTGAGACAGAAATCTCAAGTAGGTCTGAAATGAGCTCTGCTGGAAATGTCTCAGCAGGAAGTGATGATGTGGAGTAAAAATAGTTTCTTAGGCCATACAAGACAATTACTATCACATACAGTATTTTCCACAAGTGATCACTCCTGTGACTTTTGTTTTGTCGGTTTGGTTGCACAACATGTCCTCTACTGCCCTGATGAATATGTTGTGGGGTATATGATACTGAATGGGTCTCGACTTGGAGGATGTCATGCATTTCTTATTAAGTTGTCTCAAATAATACGATTTCATCATAGTAAAAATTACATGCCTCAGGATTTTAAGCTTACTCACCGGTTTTGCTCTCCTATGTTATGCTTTAAAAGGGGCCTCTGATCTGTGAGCAAATTTGGCTTTAGGCTATTATATGCAGCAGCCATTTTCAGGGAGGATCTTAGGGCTCCAGAAATAGGCAGAGGGTAGATGCATGCCAAAATCTCCTCACAGCCCACAATGGATGTTCTCACTGGGGCTGGTTGTTTGTAGCGGGGCTTTTGTTGATGAATGGGACTAACAGCAGATTAACCTTTGCCTTGCAGGCAGACGAGGGAGCAGGAGACGCCTCCAGACTTCTTCTACTTCTCAGATTTCGAGCGGCACAATGCTGAGATCGCTGCCTATCATCTTGACAGGTAAATGCCTCTCACCTGCTGCCATAAATGTCAGCCACTGTGATGAATCTAACTCTGTATATATATGTTTGTGTGTGTGTGTTTGTGTGTTAGAACTGCAAAATATATTTTTGTTAACCCCTAAAGCTCTAAGGGCCTATATGTGAATCCATAATTTAGTTCCTCACTCTCGTAATTATATATCTTGTGTATAACCTTCATAACGTTTACTGCATAATTCATATAATTCTGAGTAAGTCTTAAGAGCAATCATCAGTAAAGGCCTTTCACAGAGCATTCATTCGATTTATTCAGACTTCAGTGAAATAATTTGAACTCGACCTAAATTGATATATTTCACAACAAATTAGATTTTTCAGACAAGGAAAGTGACGTTTTAATTCACTCTCTGTATTTTTTGTAACTCATTCCACCAATTACTCTGTGGTTGGCATAGCAACATCCGAGGTGACCAATCTGCTGTTTTCCAAGGATGTAGAACTTTGAACCTGGAACTAGAATCTAGAAGTTCTCTGTTGTGTATGGTGCATTTCCAAAATCAACTCTAAGTTATGGGCATTCATACTTAATATGGGGTAAAAAAAAGTTCCAGCTTCAGGATGAAGCAGCTAAACACTCTGTGCTCCATTTCATTTTCCAAAGTGTCAAATAGCTTGCTCAATGGCCCTTTTTGATAGAAAGAAATTATCTGTGATATTCTGCCAGTTTGTCAGTTTGTTTCGTGGCATGATGCAGTTAAAATATAAATCGTGCTGTGTCAGGTGTACATAAATTTCTTTTCACAAATTAAGTACAATTAAGTACAGCTAAATTAAGTACATTTTGAAGGGATTCATGATAATCATGGAATCATATCGTCTTCCCAGCTAGAAATGATTTGTTCTAAAAACTTTCTGAGAATATTACTATGTTTGCTATGCTATGTTTCATTAATGTTTTCAGCAGTAAGTAGGAAAACGTAGGAAAGGGAGAACGTTCTATAAAAATGTCCTGTCATCTCGGTCTCAGTAACATCCATCAAACATGTTCCAAATTATATGCCGAGAATGTTTTTCTTTTGTTATCATGTAACATAAACTGTGACCCTGACGACATCCTCAAAACATCCTCAGAACATTCCAGTTAAAACTTGCTTTAACTATGCCTCAGTTAACATTTATCCTTATAGGAACTTTATTTGTTATAAACAAATTATAAACATGATTTATAAACATATTTTAAACATTCTTTGAAAACTGTATTAAAACTTGTAGGTAACGTTAGCCAAAGTTGTGGGAACGTTCCCTGCTAGCTGAGTTGGCAGACATCTGCAGACGTCGGCAGATGCTTAGATTTGTCTGATCGTTCAAACAGACATTTGACATTATAATCACAATAGTACCATTTCGTCTATATCATCTGATCTTTGTGTGCATTTGTGCTTGAGTCTGTATGGCTAGGATTTTTTTGCAGAAGGATGTTTTAATGTGCACTCTGAGCTTTAACATATATGTGATCGTGTGATGATTTGGATTTTTTGAGAGATTAAAGATTTCCTTGTGTGACTGTAATAGTGTGTCTATGTTGGGAGGAGTAATCTGACTGAATCCTTGAGTAAAATGTTCATAGAACAGCTAATCCACAGAGGAATATTGTGACTCACTCTAAATGATTGGTATTACTCAACTATATCACTCTAAAACTCTGAAACTAAAGCATGCTATACATACAGTCTATACAAATGTATTTTGGTCATAGCCAAAAAGTAAGAGTGAACAGAGACTGTGACAGCCATGGGCATCCGTTACTGTCAAGTCAAGAGGCAGAAATTAGTTCATTTGAGAAGAGGATTTTCACAGATTAGCTGTCATTCCTGACAGTGTAAAACAGATTTACTATCATTATGGATTATTTTCAGCATTAACTTGCCTCTCTCTCTCCTGGCCTTGCATTTATTTGGTAGTAGCCTGTATCTTTATACTGTATTTATATAATATAATTTATTACATTATTTATTTCAGTATTTAGGGTGTCCACCTTTTGCCTTTACTACATTGTCCATTCTTTTTAGGAGACTTGCTTGAAATCTTTCAAAGAAAACTACAGGATTACCTCCCAAGTTCTGTTTTATTTGGTTGCATTTTCTGCTTCTCATGGTCGCTCATATTCAAGCCTAAACTCTATTTTAGTGCTAATTTTCTTCTTTTTTGTCTATTCTTGACTGCCACACTTACTTTCAGACCAGTAGCACTAAGTTGTCGTCTCACGGAAGGAACTCTGAGAGACAGAAACGCCTAAGAATGTTTTCATGAGTGGTGCTTGATTTTCTTTCAAAGATGAAAGCTTTAAGTCATTTTTCAGTCTTGGTCTGCTAGGTTGGTTGTTAAGAATCCTCTTTTGTCTATATCTTCTAATATTTTTTTGATGAGTAGTTATGAAAACCTTGTTTGAAAACAATGTTTTTAACTTATTTTCTTTACCATAACGACTTTCTAATTGAAGATATCTAATCTCAGAAATATCTGTTAGCCATTTTACAGGCAGGAATTTGCAAGGCAGTTAAGGTGTGCTAAAGGGTTGTTTCTTGAATTTTAGTGTTTCTTTGAATTACAACTGAATTGTTTTACGTTTGGGAGAATGGAAGAGTTAAAGAGGCAGCAGGGTGCAAAAAAAGTAAAGCGTGAACATATTATGTAGTAGTTGATTATACCTGGTGTTGGAGGATTTTGTGTAATTTCCTTTGTGTTAAATATATGCATCCCTCACTTTATCTGACACTTTATCTCTTGACTTTTGCACAGCACTATAGACTTGTGCGTATGTGTTTTCTGACACTGTATGACAGACTGTTACCCATAGAACTGGACAAATGTAAGTTACACGGCTAAAACCAATACTAGCAGCCATCCTGATGTGTGAATAATGCCTGAACAAGCAAAGTTCAAAGCAAATTTGAAACCCATTGATAAAGATCAAACATAACTTGGCTGATTAACTGCTTTGTGGTGAGGGGAAAACTGTAATTTTTTATTTTTTAAAACTCGTTTTAAATCCAGTACTGCTGGTGCTGTTGATCTATCAATGTAGATTTGAGCTCATTGTGACTATACTACTGGTGTACAGAGTAATCATTAACAGGCCAGGTCCAGCCCAACCTGCCTCTGCTCCCTGCACACATCTGGCTCTAAGCAGTATCCACTCAATGCACACAGGCATGTGTGTGTGGGAAGGGAGAGGAAACCGAGAGCATGAAAACGCCGCCTGCCTTCTAAATATAAGTTGGTCTGGGTTAGCCAAAAGTGCTGGTTTTCATTTCTGTGCAAGGGTGAAAGCAGCATGCCTGAGCGTCCCTCATGCTTCACAACAGCTTGCAGCCACTGCCTCCAGCAAAATATCATTAATTATCTGCTTTTAGGCAGTAGGAAATGCTTATTGTAACATGGCCTTGGCTGTTGGAGAGGCAGCAAATGAAAGAGCACTCGACAGCGGAGTTTTGAAGGTGGAAACTGTCAGATTCTCTCAGTTTTCCCGCTGTCTTTCATAGTTAGAGTAGAGAACAGTTTCCTCCTCTGTCAGTATGACTGAGCAATTAGTAGCTTCAAATGCTTTCATCCCTCAGGCCGGGCCATTAGGTGTTTTCCAGGATGAATTTTTAAAGTTGCACTGTCAGCAGTATGCTGGCAAAAGCACATGCATAAAATGAGCATGGAGCATGCACAGTGAATGCTTATTGCAACACAAAGGACTGGAGACATTTCCCAGACAAGCCAGCTCAGAGAGATTTTCTGAATAATCAAGAAATTGGAATAGTGTTGCTAGGGCGCTGTATCATTTGTGAATCGTAATTGCAATGTTGGCTTTTGCAGTAGTGATCTCGCCAAGGCTTGCAATGTATAAGCAAAGGAACAAATCATTGAATGTTTAATCAAGTGTTGTGAGCATCCTGAACCAACTTTAGATGTTCCTTGGGCTATCTCCATCCATACTGGTCAAAACAATGCAGACCTATCTTTAACTATGTCACAATAATGGTTCGCCATTATTAAGCAATTTTCAGTCACAGTATGCAGTAATTGCAATGATGTTTTCTCTATGTTGGGGGGCCCTAGGTGTGACTGTCCCTGCCTTTTAAATAGATCCTGTTTTTAGATTCAGTATTAGATTTTGCTAGTAATTACCATGGCTTGGTATTTTGATGAGGGCTAAGCAGATGGGAAAGATTTTAGTCTCTAATTTGCCTAAGAAAGCTGAGATTTTCAAGTGGCTTCTACAGCTGGATAAAAACTGAAGAAGCACAAGGGATTCTATCATAGGTCTAGTTATTTCTGAAGAGATGTTTTCTTTATTTTGTTAACAAGGTTTCAACTTCTCCACCCGCTTGTTCCCTTAACACGCCTGACCGTTTTATAGGCCAGGCACCCAAAAGATTAAATTATAGGCTTAGAGCTCCCTCTACTGGCAGCATCAAGCAAATTCAGAGAACCTTCAAAGTGTGCACAATAGTCTATGGCTATTCATCACTGTTGGGTTGAATACAAAATCTGCAAGCACTTTGCTGTTCTCTCTATTTTCTTTATCTGTAACAGAATTTTGGATTTCCGACGTGTACCTCCAGTGGCTGGTAGACTGGTGAATATGACCAAAGAGATCAGAGATGTGACCAGGGACAAAAAGCTGTGGAAAACTTTCTTCATCTCCCCAGGTACTGAGCCAAGAATGCAGGGAGTAGGCTTTGTAGGCTAGTTCTCCTTCACAAATTGACTCTTCTTTTTTCTCACTTCCAGTTAGGGAAGCGACTTTAATTTCAGCTTTCGATTTTAATTTCAACATTAGACCGATAATAATCTTATCAGCTGGCTATGTTTTAATGCGTTCAATGTGATCAGCTCAACTTGCACTGGAAATGCTGCTTTCTCTTCCTGCCTCATTTAATAAAAAATGTCAGCTCTAAAAGCCTTTCATAACATGCTGTATAACTTGCACGCTTTGTTTGTTTAATTAAAGACTAGCTGAGTTTTGGCTTTAGATATCCAAATTGAAGCACATTCCCTAGATTCTGATAATTCAGCACGGGGAAAACAGGCAGGCAAGCATATATGAGCACACAACTACTACTGCTCTCTTATTTCAGGTAACTAAATACAACAAACAAGATCACCCATTCTATCTCCTAAAAATAAACACCAGGTGGAGCTATTGGTTTTAGATTATGACACTTAGGTGCCAGTGATTTGGTTAAGTGAATCGCACTGCAGCACACTGCAGGCAGCTTTAGCTAGTCTTTTTGACTAAATGTGTTATCTAATCCATTTAACTAATATATCTACATACCAATGAGCTCTGTTATCTTTTTTCTTTTACAGCCAACAATATATGTTTCTATGGTGAGTGTTCCTACTACTGCTCCACAGAGCACGCTCTGTGTGGGAAGCCTGACCAGATTGAGGGTTCTCTAGCAGCCTTTCTGCCTGACCTCGCCCTAGCCAAGCGCAAGACGTGGAGAAACCCCTGGAGACGCTCCTACCACAAGCGCAAAAAAGCAGAGTAAGATCCACTCACACCTACATTAATGTCATATTTAATATTCAGACAATGCTTTAAACCATGGTTTCCCAACCTGAAATGTGAAATTAAACCAGGGAATAGGCTAAGAATATTCAGCTTGACCTGCCCACATGAAACCTCACGTTTTGAATACCCACCTGACTGAAGACAGACAAAATTCTGTCCAAAGCAGATTCCTACCAACTGAATCAAAAGTCACATTTAACGAAAATGCCTTTTGTTACCGTTTGGCAGCAATGACAGCTGTCATCAGATCATTGATAAATATGGTTGCACAAAAAATCAATTGCAATATAAGTTTAAATAAGAAAAGTGCATTAAGCAAAAACACCAGTAAGGGGAGCAATGACAGAACAAATCACATCACAGTGTCTGTGTGACAAAGTTGCATTTGCAGGGACATAGTTTAGGACCAACGAGTGTCTTCACCAGGTTTGAACCCCACTGTTGTATGTGGAGAGCAAATAACTTCAACTAAACAGTCAACGCATATGTGCAGCTCATATACTATTGCAGCTCATATACTATAGGTCTTGAAATCTATACTTGCAGCATGTCCAGTCAGAGGCACACTAATCAGTTATTGCATTAAAAACCATCATCATGATATGAATAATTTTATGTCCATATTGTGCAGCCCTAGTGATAATAAAACAATTAGTAGCCTATTTAGCATATATGAGTTTAAATCCATTAGTCACCATCATCCCTGGGGTAAGACTTACATGTTTTCTCATATTGTTCCTTGGGCCTTGTCTGTCAAGCACTGACAGTACATTTAAACTAGACCCAGTCATTCTGCTGTTTTCTGTCGGGACCAGGTGAGGTCAACCATGTCGCATCCTGATCAGCTTGTCATGTGGTGGATAGAGGGAATTCATGATACTGCACAGACACCTTAGTGACGCAAATCTCCAGTGTGTAGTTTAAATGAACACACTGTTTGTAGAAGCTGCCCAGCAACAATTTGTGAACAGGTTGAAGGAACATAAATCATCACAATTATTCAGCATAACACTGCACTCTGACCATATGATGAATTTTAGTTAATACTTCCTCATAATGATCGTTGTGAAATAAGCGTAAAAAATAATTTAATCTTCTTCTCATTAGTAGTAGTAACAGTATTAGTGTTAGTGTTAGTATTATTATTATTATTATTATTATTATTATATTTTACAATCAAAATAAAGCATACATTAAATGAAATTCATACGTTAATGTCTGAATAAATGCATAGTAAATAAAAGTAACATTATTATTATTATTATTATTATTATTATACAGTAAGCCCGCTTTGTGGTTTATAGTACTGAGGAGCTTCTTTTAAGACATTACTGAGTCTTCAGCTCAGGTCCTCTCATGTCTGAGCCACTTACTCCTTAGAAGGCAAAGGTCTTTAAGTCAAGCAGGTGTAAAGCTCTGCTTAAAACTGTTTAAAGTCATTAAAATGGGAATGAATAATTAAGTAGTGAGAAACTAAACCTGAGAAAAAAAAACAAATCACAATCCATTTAAAAAACCAATGTGAAATTTGAACTCAATCTGAGTCTTAACAAATATTTGAGAAATGTCCAGAAATGAAATGTCCAGGTTTCATATTTCAAAGGTAGTGTTAGAACACTACAGTGATCAAAGCAGCAGGGCTTAGTGGATTAGACTAAGGTCCTTAAAACAAGCAGTAACTGGATGAAGGCACCATTTCTCACATACTCACCCTTCTGTCCATGCACTGCTGAAGAACACTGCTGTATTAAGCAGCCACTGCCACAAGAGGCACTCTCACCCTGTTAAACAGGAAAAATGTACTCTATCATATTTATTCTGAACTAAACATGCACTCGTAATTCTGACAGGTTTGATAGTCCATACGGGTTACAGTGATTTAGTTCACCAGAAGATTAAAGAGCAACAAATGTTTTCTATTTCCTAGAGGGGACTGATTCTTTTCTCTTTTTAATGCATGTAGAAGTGATATTTACATGTGTTGTATGTTCTCAGGTGGGAGGTGGATCCAGACTACTGTGAAGAGGTGAAGCAAACTCCTCCATATGACAGTGGCACCCGTCTATTGGACATTATGGATATGACCATCTTTGACTTCCTCATGGGTAATGACCCTACTTATTTTGAATGCTAAGGATGCCCGATAAGGACAGAAAATAAGTATTGCTATTGATTATGGTCTGATGCTTAAGTAAGTGTAATTATATGAGACCCACACATGAGACTATATTGTAAAATAACATTAATCACTGTTTTTGCTAAGACAAGCTGCTACTTACTCATGTGGACACACCACTAGTTTATCTGTATACTGTTCAATATTGGCAGATACTTAAGTGTTAGGGATGCACGATAAGGACAGTAACAAGTAATACAGTTTTATTAATATATAAGAATCATAGAAGAGCATTGAATTAAATGTAGTTTGTTGTGCAATAACTGTTAAAAACTAATTTGAACAATGTATAGATACAAGTCCACATAAGCAAGTAGTTGTCCCTTGGCAAAAACAGTGCTAAATGTTGTGTCACACCAAAGTTTCTTAAGTTATTTGTCTCATGTGTGGGTCCCATTGGCTTACACTTCCAAGCATCAAACTCTGCTAGAGGTTGATAAATATTACAATCGTTTCCCCTTTGACTACCAGCTACTTGATTCTTAGCTTGATTGAAGCAGGAGGCACAGCACAGTGACCCTGCCTGATGCAGATGACCAGTGGAGGCGTACCACAAGCAGGTCAAATGGACAAACTAGACCAGCTAGCAAGCTACTACACTAAGGACTTAGGCTAAAGGCTAATGTTACCCAAAGAGACCAGCAGTTCCTGGAATAGCATTACCTTACCATGTAAATTACTGCAGAGAGGAACTTGAGGTATTACTGAAAAATGACTTACTTGGTCATACAGGTAAAAGGCTACCTTCAGTTTATTTTGAACTGTTGTACATTGCATTACTTGTAACTGTAACTGAGTAAATCACTCATCATTGCTTTTCCCTGAAATACTAGCATTACAGAATTTCCCATGAGTGTTTTATACTGCATGTCGACCTATATCGCTGATGTGTTACTCATTAAGTTCCATCTACTGAGTGACGAGTGCATGTGCATGTCACACTTCCGGGTTTCCCGACCGACTCCGATCTCCTGGACTCCATCTCCCAGAATACCCTCCTTGATGACGTCACTGTCACATGCCCCTCACACCCATTCATACTCCACTTCCGCGTTCTAGGTCACCAGAGTACTGATTTGCCACCCGAACCTCATTTCTCAGTCGCTATGTAAACCCCTCACACCCACATCCACCTTGCGAAGTATTGCCAAACCCAGTTTGCATACCGAGCGTTTCTCTTGATTTTTGCTACTTCCGTTCTCGACCTCCCTTTGTTTACTGAACTCTCGCTTTCGGATTTCCCTTCTGTTTCGTTCGCCTTCCTTATTGCTCTCTCTGTGCTTTAACTTCCTGCCTGCTCTCTCGATTCCTCTTTTGATCTCCCTCTGGTTCCGTACGCTGGCTATTGGACTCTCTGGTTTTCAACCCTGGCCTGTCTCTCTCGTTCTCTCTCTCTCAGCCTCGACTTGGTTACCATTGCTCTGTGTTTGCTGTTGAGCCCGAATATCATTGTGTCTAATAAAGACTACTTGACTTTTAGCTTGGCATGCGTCAAAGTCACTTTGTTCCTGACAGCGCATCACAAATTGCTTTATGGTGTCGGTATTCTCTCATATATAATATATAAATATGCATGTTATTGTACAATAATTAACCCACAAAAAACATCATTAAGAATTGTGATTGGTTACAGGGCTTGTTTACATGTTGCAAAGCCAGATATCATGGTAACGATTTAGAAACAATGTATATGCAACTATACTGTTTATGACTAGATTCCTCTTCCTGTGGACCCTTGCTCAAATTGTAGTTTACTGTTTCCTTTTTCCCACAGGCAACATGGATCGGCATCACTATGAGACATTTGAGAAATTTGGAAATGAAACTTTCATTATTCATTTGGATAATGGCAGAGGGTAAATGTCTTTCTTTGTCATCTTTCAAATGTCAGCTGCTTTTCTGATTGGCTGAGTTAAATACATGGTTATATTTAATCATTTAACAGATAAATGCAATTTTATTTTATTAGAAAATGTAAACATATTTTTATGTGTAGATAAGCTACATGACCCTCTGTTTTCTCTCTGGTTCCAGATTTGGAAAACATTCCCATGATGAAGTCTCCATTCTGGCACCTCTGAGTCAGTGTTGCAGGTTAGTCTGCTCTACATGTGATGACTTGATTGATAGATGATAGATACTTTATTGATCCCGAAGGAAATTTAGCAGCCAGTAGCAGTTTTCACATACAATACAGTCAAGACAAAACAAAGAGGGTTGTACAGAATGAACCCAAAAAAGCTATGTACTGGCTCAGCAGAAAAATTATTAACTATTAAACTATAAACTATAAATAGCCCAGTACACTATAGATAAATATATCTCACATATTACTATGAGGGAATAAATATGTACAAGAAAGTCTATCTACAAAAATACAAATATAACTGTAGAAAAAAACAGTAGAAAATGCGAAAAAACAGAGATAAAAAGGCAGTGCAGTAAAAATAATAATAATAATAAATGCGAGGGAACCAGATATCAGCAGATTGCTTAAACTTTCAAAATTAAATCGATTTCGTTATAAGGCTCAGGGGTGTCTCAAACAGCTCCCTAACTTATCGCTTACGTTACATTGCCTATGCTCAAACTTTGGTTCTTTGAAAAAAAAAAAACAGTGAGCATTGGCTACTGTGCTTCCTGTTTGGAAAGAAAGCATCATGTCTCCAGCAGGAAATTCGAAAAGTTTTAATATAGAGGACTCTGTGCTTTCCTACCTCTCACTTACAAAAAATCTTGTCAACCTTCACATTTCTTTGAACAGCAACCTTGGGCATATGGAACGAATAAAAAAAAATAAAATACCTATACTGTTTATCAATACCAACTACTTATCAATACTCAGTACGTCAATAATTGATACTCATTGATACTACTCTTCTGAGTTGTGTGCAAAAGACAAAGACCTGATGTGAAAAGGCTGTGGTCATCTCCCTACTGTTGAAAATACTAACAGCCATACCCCTGGTAGTTCATACTTACGCTACCTAGCAGTTAGTGATTTGTGCAATGCTAGCTAGCTCTATCTTTAATTCAGTACAGAATGTGTAATACTATTAGTATTTTCTAACAAAGACAATTAGACTATTAAACTCTGCTGCCTGTGGTTTTAAGGCTGTAGTTACCACAAGGCTGAAGCCTCCCATCCGCCAGCTTCCATTGTTCAAATTTCCCTGTTCAAACTTAAATGGTGCAGCAGTTGTGATTGTAATGCCTAGGTGCTGGAATGTAACTGCTGTGACATTTAAGGTGGAAATGCAATATTATTACAGTTTTGTGGTTTTAATGCTGGTAGCATTTTTATAAGGTGATTTAAGCTATCAAAATATCTCACCTAGAGAGTTTTAAATAGGGAACTATCTATAAATACACTGACATACCAAAAGTCACGGGATAGCAGAATGTAGATTGTGTGGTGTTACCTCATGGGAACCCCCACACCTGTATAAGTTGTGAAATGTTGTCTAGTTAGTTAGGTTGAACACTGGCCAGCGTGCTCAAGGCAAGGCGATGCAAATGTGACACCGGACACAGCACCTCACCTGGGCTTGGGTGGGTTATAACTGGACTGGCAACATGTGACGTAGTCCGATGAGATTTGGCTGCAGTTGTCCGCCAAACATTTTATTGACCGGTGCCTGCTACTGTTCACTGTTTGGTGACCATTTGCAACCCAATGATAAGATATAACTGTGCCAGTGGGCCAAAGTTGTCTGTTAAAGAACATTGTGATTTAAGGAGGATTCTGGAGAGTTCCAGTGAATGGTGTGGCCTGCATGTTTGCTCGACTTGAACCCAGTCGAGGTATTCCACTATTCCACTATTAAGTCGCCTTGCTATGAGCATGCTGTCTCGCTCACAAGATAACACCTCACAACTTCTACAGGTGTTGACGTTCCCAAGCCGACGTCTGAGGTAATGCCACTTTATAATCAATTTACATACTGCTATGACTTGGCACATCAGTGTATGTGTCGGTAGAGAGGCTGCCCTGAAGATACACAACCACTGCTTTGCATATGTTGTATTTAGTTGCATTAACATTAAATGTAGCAGTGTAAGCCCACTCACGTCTTACCCTTTCAGCCATGATGCTCTAAATGGTTAAGATAATCAGAGGCATGCGATTGCTTCTCAGCAGAGTGCCCCTACCGCTGATCCAGTCTACCATTTGAAAATACTACATAGAATGCATTAACGTTACATAAATTCCGATAGCAGCAGTATTTCTAGGAGCTTATCAATATTTCTGTAATTACCAGTCAGGAACTTCAAACGGTTCTCAAAACCCATCCCTGGTTGTAATTATTACTTTTCTCTATTAGCTATTCAAGGCAGGCTGTTTGCTAACCTATTTTTGGAACACTCATAAATCATTCACTAAAATGTATTTGTAAATTAAACTCTAAATCTGTGTAATTCATTCTTTCAGAAATAGAATTAGTTTAGAATTTGCAGATTTTTACAGGCACCTGACTGACAGACTGACATACCAAAGTTGATACAGCTGCGACAGGTAGAGATGAAGCTGACAGATTATTCCTATGAGGCAAATCTAAAATTGGAAAACAGATCCAAAAAGCTAGCTAATAAGCACAGATAGAGAGTTTTAGCCAGATCAGTTTCATCATGAGTTCATGATGATCCGCTCGTTTTTTACAGAGTGAAGAAGACCACCCACTTGCGCCTGCAGCTCCTGGCTAAAGAAGAGTATAAACTAAGCACGCTGATGGAGGAGTCTCTCCAGAGGGACTCACTCGCCCCCATCCTCATCCAGCCACACCTGGAGGCCATGGACCGCCGCTTGCGTCTGGTGCTGCAGGTGCTGGCTGACTGCATTGAGAAAGAGGGCTACAGTAGTGTGGTGGAGGACGACCTGGGCTCAGACGGCATGGACCTGGCCTTGGCCCCAAGGAGGTAGTAGCCCTGGTGAAAGCAGGCCCCCCCATGGGCTCCTCAAAGTCCCACCGCAGCTGAAAACACCACAGACGTCTTTCAAGAGAAACTCTTGATGACTTTTTCTGAATTCAGTGAATTCTAAAGACTCTACCAGCGGACCATGTGTGTACAGCTAAACACATACATAAATGGAGGACATGGACGTATATATCGCTGTCTGAATATGTAGACTTGCGTGTCTTAATATCATAGGAGGTCTTTTTATCTTTGCTGTTAAAAGGCTAAAGCACACTGACCCAACATTCTCCAATAAGCACCATTCTCCCAATAAAAGCCAAGTTCTGGGTTGGTGTGTCATACCTATATGTGATAGTTGAGAAGTTCTAGGATGTTCTCCTCCATTCAATAAAGAATCTAGAACCCATTCACACTGAAACATTTGGCTTGAGACATTCGGCTTGTCAATTTAATTCTGGAACAGTATAAAGCCGTCTGCTAGCACTGGAATGCTGGTGTTTGATGAAGAATATTGGTTCAGTGTTCAGTGGCCTTATGGCACAGACGGCAAAGAGAAACTGTGCATTTAACATATATTTCTTAATTTTTTTAAAAACAGACAGCTTTGAGTGGAGTGCAGGTTAGCTCCAACATGTCACCAGGTACCCTGAAATTATTTATTTGAGTTTCATATTTATTTCAATTAAAGTGGTTATCAAACTTCTCATGTGAGTTTGGACAGCACGGAAATGAATTTAAAGCAAAAAAAAAAAAACATCGAGTTGCAGTATTTGTGATAGCATTTAGAAAAGTGACAGTTTGTGTATTAAAAACATTCCTGCTATATTGGATTCATTAAGAATCAAACTTGTAATAGTAATATCAATAAATCACATTAATACAATCTCTGATTTAATCACTTGAACAATTTTGAGAGGTGCCCTAAAATGAACATTTGGTATATTTATTTATAGGACAGCCTGGTTTAAAATACAGCACACACAGTGAATTAATTACCCCATAAACATGAGTAAATACTTGAAAGGATCACCTCTCTTTGCCTTGCCTCTTTAACTTTAGGTTTTAGTGTACATAAATCACAGTTACGTTTTCAGTAACAATCTTGTACCCACACTTGCACCCAAAGTCCCCAAATCTTCCACATTTTTGCTTCGTTCTGACTGACTGATTTGGAACATATTATGTAGGATGTGAGATATTTTTCATCCTACTATACATCACAGACATAGGATGCAGTTTCAGAAATTCCAAAATGCAACATTGTGGTTCCAATGACAAGAAGAAGAATAACTGTCAGTAACTGCAGAGCTTTATATGGCTGCGATGCGTACTATGACTGGTTAGGCTCTCTCACATTGGATGGAAATGTGGCTAAGAATGCTATTAGTGTAAGCATGTACTAGCCAATCAGCACACCTGTTTGGTCTCAATGGAGTTAAAGGAACATTGTTCCTCCTAAAATCATGTTTTTCTAACCGCTTTTTAGCAAAGATTATTTAATCAGTTTACATGTTTTCATCTTTAATATTATGCATAGACAATTATATCATGATTATTTCACACGGGTCATGAAAGTATTTTTAAGGGAGGGGTGAATTTGAGCGCTAATGTACAAAGCTAGCAAGTGTTTAAAGTGCACTACAGCATATTTCAGTAACTGCTGAAAAAGACCTGTAAATACTATGTGAATCCGTTGCCTGTGCAATTATAGAAATACTTGAATATTTGGGTTCTGAATAAAGGGGTTAAGGGACTAAGAGATGGAATTTAATTACCCAATTAAGGTAACGTGCTACATTCTCTATATATTGTTTTACAGTTTTCACATTGAGTTCATTCAGAGTTTCCACGTACATATAAACTTTACAGATGTTCCGCATACATGCTTTTTTCTTGTACTGTTTCAGTGGAGGGTTTCTTTTTCTTGTCCAAGTGCAATAAATTGAACATTGCAGCACATCATTGTTCCTTGTGTACTATGATATACTGTGACCGGCCTGGTGTTTGTAAGATCAGAATTGACTTGTAATGTTGTTGCATAAAAACCCCCACAACAATAGCAAACCGTTGTATTTTACCAAGCAGCTAAAAATAAATGAAGGCAGTTCAGTGGGTCATGGTCCACTGGGAGTCTGTAATCAAGACTGATTTTTAAGCAAGATTTTGTTCCAGTAATATATGACAGCAGAAGGCTTAATGAAGTACAGCAGCTTTTTGGGGAGACAGCAGGGGCAGATTTATTGTCTCTGGGGCTCTAGGAAAACGACAGCAACATTTTGAAATGATTTAACTCATTTATGATTTAAGTCATTTATCAGTGAAATAATAAGTGTAATGTATAAGTGAAATTATCTCACGGTATTGGCAGATCATTTTGGTCTTAAATTTTGGTCTTAGGTCTTAAAAATATACTTAAAACAAGAACAATCATCCTCAATTACATTGATACAGAGTCATCAGATCAGAGTGGACAGTTTTTCCAGGTAATAAGTAATGTAATCCCATTACATTTTGAGAGAAGGAAGCAGCATGCCGAAATAGACACAGGCAGGAAAATAAAATCCTAAACTCCATAAAAACCTCTGTATAATAAGAATTTAGTTAGCTATGTGAAAGTTAGTTAACATTACTTCTTGGTGTTGGTGTGGATGATGGTGATGCTAAATAAAGGTGGAACTGCCTTGAGTGAAATGTACAGAGCAAACACACAACTTTCACTTGTTAAAATTAGTTAGCTTCGTCTGATCCACGATTTTTCATTCCACTTTAAATGGTGCCGCTGTTACGTTCTGGTGCCTATACAAGCTGTCATTTCAGCACAGTAGCTGCCCTTTACACTGTGTAGAAAATGTGTAAAGGATGTGTAGAAATGTCCTAGATGCCCATCCACATGCCCAAGTGTACTCACTTCGGTGCACTGGGTTTAATCTGTTGGATGGGAAAGAAACTTTTGTAAGAAAGTCATTCAGTCACGTTCATTCAGTTTGTGTTTGATTATTTTGCATATCAGTCACACAAAGCAGGTGGATCTTCGCCATGTTAAGTGCAAAATGCACCAGACTGGTTAAGAAGTGCTGATAAAATAAAGACAAAATACAACACGATAGAATACACCCAAATTTAATAAATAAACAATATTGATAAAATATGTTTTTCTTGATAGTAATTTTATAAAAACTTAAATCTTGATGCTTTACAGATCATTTTTGAATCTTTCACCGTTTTGAAAAGTCAAAGATGTCTTTTTTTTTTTTACTGCTTCCTACTGTCCTAGTAATTATGTAAATATCATTACTGTCCAAATAAAACCAGGAACCTCTAAAGGGTTCTTTGCTGGAGAAGGAAGAAGGTTCTTCACTTGTAATATTGTAATTTTAGTTTAGGAGCTTTTCTGTCAGTCTGTTCATCATGACATTTTCACATACTATAAAGCAGCTGTTACATTCAAACGATATAGTGGTGGGCTGGAGGTTAAGGAACCAGCCTTGTGACCAGAAGGTCACCAGTTTGATTCTGAAGTGCCCTTAAGCGAGGCACCTAACCCCTAACTGCTCCCTGGGCTGTGGATAAGGCTGCCCACTGCTCCAGGCAAATGGTGTCAGTGCCCGCTAGGGTGTGTATTCACTACAGTGTGTGTATGGGGGTTTCACTGTATGGATGGGTTAAACACAGAAGACAAATTTTGGTGAATTGATGTAAAGTTCAATAGTGTTTTATTGTGATGACCTTCAAATGGCCTCCCCTTCGCTGCAGGGAACACACATTTGAGTGCAGACAGAGACGCACCAAGAGCTGTTCAGGCCCCAAGAGAAGGACGGAAACTGCACTGAGGCGGCCGTCTTGGGGGAGAGGGAACACTAATGGCCCTGCCGGAATGAGGGAAGAAGCAGACAGACCAGCAGAGGAAGGGGGAGTCATGGGAATGCACTGGGAGTCCGGCGGGACCCTTATCAGATCGCACTCCGCATGTACTCAGACCAGAGAGAGCCACATGAGCTACACAGAATCTTACAACTCTATAACACACTGTTCTGTGCCACGTTTTAATCATATGCAAAACAACCTGAGCGCTCAAGGAGCTTTTGGTCCTTATCATAGACCAATAATGCCAGCAAGCCAAGTAAGTGGCACTCTGGATATAACGGATTGAAATAATTTTCACATTAATGAAATAATGTACATACAGAGCTATCTAGATTTGTGCTGATAATAGAATATGTATTTTATTACTGATGTATAAATCAAATTTCACTGATGCCTTTTTCAGCATAAACTCAAAATTAAGAAGAAAAGACAAAGTTTGAACGTGTGAACGCCTGCATGTATGCTTAGGCAGGGCAGTAGCAGGATTATCTGGCAGATCAGAGGCCACACACACACACACGCACACATGCGCTTACACACATCTTGCCCCGCAGGCTGTTTGCTGCGCTCTCTGCAGCTGACAGTAGTCCACACATCCCCCTTTTAGTCACGGCAGCCCAATTTATGGCCATTATACAGCATTATAGATTACATCTACACAACTCAATTTGTTGCCGAAAGATATGTGATGGAGGGCACACAGACGCTGCGGAAGGCAGAAACGAAAACAACCTCAAAGAGTTACAACTGATTCACCAAAAGCATGTTTGTTAATGTTTGATTCTTCATCCAGTGATTATTAGGCAGATTAAGCTATAAAAAGAAACATTACGAAGCAAAAACATCCCGCTCCGAGTGGGCCTGGACCACCCAGAATCAAAGAGTGAATGAGTGAATGCTTTGGTGATCCCGCCCAGGGTTCAGGCGTGCATACACACACACACGTACACACTGCCCGAGCCTTTTCCAGTCATTCCAGCAAGAGAGCAGGAGCAGCAGCAGAGGGGGGCTTCCGCTCCACAACTCCACCAACACTTACTCTCATTTTATAACCACACTGCAAATAATCAACAGCCTTTGTCTAAGTTACACTCAGACCTGGCTTTTAAACAGCAGTCATCCTGGACCTTCAGCCATGTTTGACAACTCACAGTATCCCTACAACTGCTTTAATTATGATGGAGATGGTTACCCGTCCTGTGGCAGTGATGAGGGGAAGAAAGTGTGCCGACCAGCGTACAGGTAACTTTTTTGTACTTCTTTATTTGTTGATTTGATCATTTTAAAATACATTTAAAAAAAATTTAAATCATTATTAATAGTATACATCTACTACTGCTAATAATAATACTAATAACAATAATAATAATAATAATAATGTTGTTTTATATGATTACATAAACATAAAAATTATTTAAGACTTATCAATACTTAAATATAATATTTATAAAAAATACTACACTACTACTCATAATAATAATGGATATCCATTATAATGAAATTCTAACAAAGGTTATTATTATTATTATTATTCATAGATTTATAAAATTGATTTCACAAAATATATTTCATACATACTACAATACAAATATAAATAATACAGATACACATTATAATAAACAACACATGTTTATTATTATTTTTATTAATATGTTAGTTAAATAAAATCTTGAGGAATTATTATTATTAATAATACATTTATTTAAAGATGACATATTTTAAATGATTTTAATATATCAGTTAAAATTATAAACCTAACATTATAAACCAACAGTGAAGATGTTGTTGTTGTGACCGTTGAGATTTAGCACAGCAAGTTACACCAGTGTAACTATTTTTAATTAATATTTTTGCTTTATTAGCTTTTATTTATGTTGTCAATAAAATTAATTAGTTATAAAGGTTTTGCTGCGACAAATGGTAAGTAAAATATACTAAGCACCCCTCCTGATCCAACACAGCACATTATATCATATATGTATATGTAGCACACAATCTACGTACATTACTGTTATTAGTACTTTGTGGTTAATAATGCTCTCTCTCTCACGCTCTCTCTCTCTCTCTCTCTCTCTCTCTCTCTCTCTCTCTTTCAGTTATATCGCTCTGATAGCCATGGCTATACAGCAGAGTCCAGAGAATAAAGTTACTCTATCAGGAATCTACGAGTTCATCATGAAAAGATTCCCGTATTACAGATCCAATCAGAGAGCTTGGCAAAACTCAATCCGCCACAACCTCTCTCTCAACAGTTGCTTCATAAAGGTAAGAGGCTCAGAGGAGACGAGCGGCATCCTAAGAACATACAGCTTCAACAGCCTTTTAGTGCAGGAGTACACATTAAACTCTTCGCTTAATCTGAGAAAAGAGACTTCTATTTGTCTGAAAATGAGTCTGAAAATTATTTATATTTGAAACCATATAATCAGTTCAATTCAATTCTACTCACTACTTGCTGCTGTACAATAAACAGCTTGTGTTTTATTGACTGTTTAATTTCTCTGAGCCCCTCTGTCTAAATGGGCCCCCTCACAGACACATATTTGTTTGCTTCAGTTCAGTTTTAATTAGTTCAGTTCAATTTAATACAATTCAATGCCACAGAAGATTTAGCTTAGTTTCTCCTACTGTGTGGAGATGAAAAAACATTTAAATGGATTGAAATGGTGTGAAGAACATCTCTAAAGTTTATGGAACTTCCACATGTTTCAAAACATTTTTCTACAACCGTACTCTGGGAACCTTTAATTGTAAAAATGAGCTGTTATAATCACAAAGCAGTTATACTGATTCCAGATCTGTTCTAACTCCTCCATAGTTCGGTACTTCCATGGTTTGGTTAAAAGTCTGCCGTTGTTTTCTTCAGGTTCCTCGCACTGAGGGGAGTGAGAAGGGGAAGGGAAATTACTGGACTTTTGCCACAGGCTGCGAGTCCATGCTGGACCTCTTTGAAAACGGTAACTTTCGCCGCCGTCGTCGCCGACGCAACATGAAGCTGGGCTTTAGGGAGCCAACCGAAGCTTTCGGGGCTGTGGATGCTCAGCAGAGTGCAGTAGGACGCCCACTTGACCCCCACTCATTCTGCCCGGAACCATCGAACCACAGAGTCGCCCACGGCAACCCACCACTCAGCAAGCCGGAGCCCGAGATCAAATTCAGCATTGACTACATCCTGTCCACTCCAGACCCTTCTCCGGGCTTTAGACCCCCACACAGCGGCCCTGCAGGAGCTGTTGTCCACCACCTGGAGCCACAGCAGCTCAACCTACACTTCTGGACCCTCTAACACGCACTCACTTTGAAAGACATCAGAGCAACTGAGCAATGAGACAATGAGAAATCAGAGAACTTGGAGAAAAAGGAACGTCCACATTGGTTTGGACAGTTGTGTAATGGTGGACAGTCGGGGCTCCTTATGTTTTCTCGCAGAGCAAATCATTTGAAAGTAGACATANATATAATATTTATAAAAAATACTACACTACTACTCATAATAATAATGGATATCCATTATAATGAAATTCTAACAAAGGTTATTATTATTATTATTATTATTCATAGATTTATAAAATTGATTTCACAAAATATATTTCATACATACTACAATACAAATATAAATAATACAGATACACATTATAATAAACAACACATGTTTATTATTATTTTTATTAATATGTTAGTTAAATAAAATCTTGAGGAATTATTATTATTAATAATACATTTATTTAAAGATGACATATTTTAAATGATCTTAATATATCAGTTAAAATTATAAACCTAACATTATAAACCAACAGTGAAGATGTTGTTGTTGTGACCGTTGAGATTTAGCACAGCAAGTTACACCAGTGTAACTATTTTTAATTAATATTTTTGCTTTATTAGCTTTTATTTATGTTGTCAATAAAATTAATTAGTTATAAAGGTTTTGCTGCGACAAATGGTAAGTAAAATATACTAAGCACCCCTCCTGATCCAACACAGCACATTATATCATATATGTATATGTAGCACACAATCTACGTACATTACTGTTATTAGTACTTTGTGGTTAATAATGCTCTCTCTCTCACGCTCTCTCTCTCTCTCTCTCTCTCTCTCTCTCTCTCTCTTTCAGTTATATCGCTCTGATAGCCATGGCTATACAGCAGAGTCCAGAGAATAAAGTTACTCTATCAGGAATCTACGAGTTCATCATGAAAAGATTCCCGTATTACAGATCCAATCAGAGAGCTTGGCAAAACTCAATCCGCCACAACCTCTCTCTCAACAGTTGCTTCATAAAGGTAAGAGGCTCAGAGGAGACGAGCGGCATCCTAAGAACATACAGCTTCAACAGCCTTTTAGTGCAGGAGTACACATTAAACTCTTCGCTTAATCTGAGAAAAGAGACTTCTATTTGTCTGAAAATGAGTCTGAAAATTATTTATATTTGAAACCATATAATCAGTTCAATTCAATTCTACTCACTACTTGCTGCTGTACAATAAACAGCTTGTGTTTTATTGACTGTTTTATTTCTTTGAGCCCCTCTGTCTAAATGGGCCCCCTCACAGACACATATTTGTTTGCTTCAGTTCAGTTTTAATTAGTTCAGTTCAATTTAATACAATTCAATGCCACAGAAGATTTAGCTTAGTTTCTCCTACTGTGTGGAGATGAAAAAACATTTAAATGGATTGAAATGGTGTGAAGAACATCTCTAAAGTTTATGGAACTTCCACATGTTTCAAAACATTTTTCTACAACCGTACTCTGGGAACCTTTAATTGTAAAAATGAGCTGTTATAATCACAAAGCAGTTATACTGATTCCAGATCTGTTCTAACTCCTCCATAGTTCGGTACTTCCATGGTTTGGTTAAAAGTCTGCCGTTGTTTTCTTCAGGTTCCTCGCACTGAGGGGAGTGAGAAGGGGAAGGGAAATTACTGGACTTTTGCCACAGGCTGCGAGTCCATGCTGGACCTCTTTGAAAACGGTAACTTTCGCCGCCGTCGTCGCCGACGCAACATGAAGCTGGGCTTTAGGGAGCCAACCGAAGCTTTCGGGGCTGTGGATGCTCAGCAGAGTGCAGTAGGACGCCCACTTGACCCCCACTCATTCTGCCCGGAACCATCGAACCACAGAGTCGCCCACGGCAACCCACCACTCAGCAAGCCGGAGCCCGAGATCAAANACTTGACCCCGACTCATTCTGCCCGGAACCATCGAACCACAGAGTCGCCCACGGCAACCCACCACTCAGCAAGCCGGAGCCCGAGATCAAATTCAGCATTGACTACATCCTGTCCACTCCAGACCCTTCTCCGGGCTTTAGACCCCCACACAGCGGCCCTGCAGGAGCTGTTGTCCACCACCTGGAGCCACAGCAGCTCAACCTACACTTCTGGACCCTCTAACACGCACTCACTTTGAAAGACATCAGAGCAACTGAGCAATGAGACAATGAGAAATCAGAGAACTTGGAGAAAAAGGAACGTCCACATTGGTTTGGACAGTTGTGTAATGGTGGACAGTCGGGGCTCCTTATGTTTTCTCGCAGAGCAAATCATTTGAAAGTAGACATATGCAAGCACTTGTCTTAGTGGGTCTGTTTAAGTGGCACATTTTAATCAGATTAATGATTATTAACATTATCTGCACTTGTGTGGCCATTACAGTAAGTAAACTAGTCCATTGCAAGTGTCCTGAAGGAACACCTCCAGCATTTTTCAACCTAATCTCTTTCTGCTAAATGCTCGATTACCGTGGACAATAACTGTGCAATGCTTCCCTGTAGGCAGATGCTCAAGCTGGAGAAAAATGCTAGAGTATTTCTTCAAGGTTCTTTTGCTGGATGAATCTTTATTCTCCAGATAAACAGATCACTCCTTTATTCCTGACTGCAAGGGTAAACTTAGTGACCTGCAGGATAAGCAGAAGTGATACTGGTTTCGTTAATCAGAACCTTTTACCCCATTCAAAGACTAAACAATTCAATTAGGTCTATTCCGAAAACCTGACACAGACACTTGCTCAAGCTTAGTTTTAGACACACTACAATGAACTAAGCCTTAGAAAAGTGGGTTGCAAAACCTGGCCCATGGTTTTTGGTGCATCAGTGCTACTTGTTTTTTTGTTTGAGTTAGTTTTTCTCATGCAGCTGGTGACGAGCTTGGATGTGTGTGCTAACATGACTGTGGAGTTTGTGTACTCAGTGTTTCATTCCCTGCTTACCGGAACCGCTGAGTGACTACACTGTTTACTCGTCTCGGTGTTTATATTATGTATCATTTCCCTCCAACACTCTGATCTATGCCAGTCATTTGTGAACACAGCACATGTTACTCTTGGCCACAACAAACAACTCCATACCACTCATACTACTTTTTTTGTCTACTAAAGAGAAAACAAATGAGATTTTCTTCTGTATGTATCATTACAGTATTATTGTGAGAAATACTAAATATTGCTTCCTTCTACATCACGGAACAAACGGCAGTGAAATAACTAAATAATTACTTGTAAAAATGTATCAGAAATGCATTCTTAATCTTTTGCGCAGTCAGTAGGATAGAAGAAAGTAAATCATTTTTGTGCAATACTGGGCTTTCAGTGTGAGTGTGAGTAATTACGAATGTACGTTTTATTGTACATGATCTGTATATTGACTTTTTTGGTGAAAAAGCACATAATGTTTTAAAAGTTTGGAATCATTTGCCATATTAATCATTATTCATTAATAGGTGTGTAAAGACACAGCTCATGAGTAGGTCTGATTCAGGATACGGAGCCCATGATTCAGAATTCTTGTGACGTTTTGAACTAAATTGGAATGAAGAAGATTTAAGGCTATAATCATATTGTTTTTTAATGATCATGAAGCTGGGAGGCAGGAGGAGTGCTGGAACGAGGGGTTGACAGGTGCTGATTGTTTACAAATTATGGTGTTTAACCAGTGCATTCGCATTAGATTGCATTGCTACACCTTCACTAAACGTATTGTCCCTTTTGCACTGTGAAATTGAGAGGTGTGAACCAGCGCATTGTGGAGAACGGACATTCTATTAATTACGCCATCTAAATACAAGTGCACTGGTTAAACACCACAACTGTTACACCACTATTCATTAATTATCTTATACAATGTAGACTGAAATATCATGACAATATACACATCCCTGTGCAAATGATCACCGTTCGTTGATTTAGTTCCGGTCAAAACGGCCACTGAGTACAACTGTTGGAGATATTTCTGAGGAGATATGACAATCCACTTGCGTAAGGTGGGGGAAAAACAGGAGAGTAATCAAAGTGGAAATCAAAAAAGAAAAAAAAAAGAAAATGCAACCAACTACTAAGACTAAACTTTGGATGTCACTGAAAAGCTGAAAGCAAGCCTCCTGAGTAGAATCCAAGTTGTAATGATGGCAAAAGGTGGACACACTAAATGGTGAAAATATTTTTATTATTTTTAGTTGTTAAGGGTTCTGTTTAAAAGCATTTGATGCTGAAGAATAATAACTTGTACTTACTGGCCATTTTGATGGGAAAAACGGTGGCCTCTGGGTTTTTCACAGTTTCCTACTAATTATTCAAAACCTATCATATTAGAATCATTTTATACAGTGACATGAAAACAAATGTGATGTAAATTTATGCATTAGTAAAAAAATAAACAGGCTGGAGGTTTGCATGACACATCTAATTTGTAAACAACAGTTATGTTATATACAGGGTAAGGTGTCTGTTAGACAGCTATTTATTACAACTGTTTGTCAAAATATAAAAATCATACACAATGTACAAAGAAGCTCAGACCACTGTGATCCACTGTATGAAGATAGAAATTAGCCTAATGAGTACCTTTCATTGTTCAATAAGCAGTTGATTATTGGAAGGTTACCACATCTATAATACAATGGGATTGTCAATATGGTTCATGTACAAGATTAAAATATATCATGCTTTATATTATAAGAGTCTATATTTCAGTGACAGGGTGATTAACAAACAACACAGCATAACCTTCTCTGAATCCTGCTAATCTCTCTGACTGACCTTTTCCGTTCTTCTCAAATTTGATCCAAACACTCTATTAGAATACATATCATTCATAAAGGTGGGAGCTTAAAATGGAAGGCTGTTAACATTTATTTTCCTTCTAAGGTGTATCAATCATCACTTGCTTTTGTGCTGGAGAGGGGACATTTTTCAATTTAACCTTTATATTACGGTGTGACTACATCAGGAAGGTTTCGACGCACTTAACATGAGTGGCATTTAATATAGTATTACACTTGCAAGGTTAGCCAGAGATGTGACCTTATTCAAATCCTGCTGCCACTACAACACCACTCCCAATGCAATTATAATTAAATGCCTTATGCCGGCTTGCAAATCCTCTGATCGATCATTGATATTAACGGTAATATTGCACTGGGCCCCTCCCCTCCCCCCAGCACACGTCTAGCAGTAGAACTGTTATGGATCAGCAGGTTTCTATTAACAGAGCTGTTGATGTTGTGGGCTATGGTGTGGATATATTTGGGTAAATTAACTTAGCATAAAGTGCTCCAAGGCCTGCTTCTAAAAACTGGAGACGACGAAGACCAAAGGCTCTTGCAGTTTCCTTTATGCTGTTAGCTTTAGTTTACAGTGCTTATAAATTCCATGAGATAAACCCTAAGCTCATTATTGTTATTAATCTTAAAATATTACGACATAGACAACAAAGAGTACGGATAAGAATGGCATAGTGTTAAGACCCACTTTTCAGTCGTATCATTTTCAGGTTTAAAGAGTTCAAATACATAATTAATTTTATGTTTACAGAACTAGTTATGCTAAAGTAAATCAGAGTGATTTGATGTGAAATGCTTGGTGACAAGAATTGTTCACAGTCCTGGTGATAGTAGCCAGACAGGTGAAGCATTCTCTTGTTTTGCCTCTTAAAGCTCCCTCACAGAAAGTTTCTACATAAAATAATTAGGAATACGTTGTGTGATACCTAAAACACTACAAGTGCTAAAAGCATTTGGCTTATAAATTGCTTTTTAAAATCCTTTCATGGTGGAAAGATACATGTAGGGCATTATAAGGCAATAAAGAACTCGAAGAAAATGTATATCTAGCTCCAATCACCATCACAGCAAAGAAACATGAGCCTTAAAGCTTTATTTAAATTTCAATGATTCAATTATCAGTAATAAATTTCCCTTTAAATATCAGGTACACACACATCTACACTATCTATCACAAATCATTTTTTTAAAGTCTTTGTTTCTGCAACCTGCATCATGCACCAGTGTTCCACTGGTGAAATTAAAAGCTTAGGGCTAAGTAAACAGAATTGAGAGGGGAAATTGAGAAATCAGTGATGTGCAACAATAACAGCGCCCATATCATAAACATAAATAGCCAATTTAGTCATTTTTTTTTTCTTTTTCTTTCATTACATTTTGTCCATATTTTATAATCGGATTTTCATACAGAAACAAAACAAAATAAAAAAAAAAAAACACACACACAAAGATGACTCTTATGAGAAATATGTATTTTAAATACATTTTTAGTGTTTATGCATAAGAGTGGCAAATCCAATTATCCTGATTCTTATTAACAACCATTCCTTGAGGTCTGTTTTTGCTGAAGATCAAGGATGCAGTGCTCTCAGAATAACTCAAAGGTGGATATTTACTCATATGTCTGAATGATCCGGGTGCTAATAAGGATTATTCCAATGACTTGTGCCCAGAAACAGTAAAGTGTTTTTACCCGTTGTTTAATGGTATTTTAACATCAGTTCTGTGCTACTGTTTACATCTGTAACCTACTGTAGTTGCCCCTGATGTATAGCTGATAGTTTACAGATGTGCCTCACAGCTAAACGGAAACTGCATTTTTCCTAAATGACTTCAGGTGACAGATACACTTGAGGGGTAACCTTATATATAGAAATGACATGTTGGCACAGTGGACAAGTAAAATAATGTAACAACCTGAACTGACATATTCATCAGGCTGTCGGTGATATTCACAGCACAGTCCACAGTGCTGTCGTAACACAACCTGGTACCTCTAAATGCCAACTTTCCCAAACTTTATTTTACGTTAATGATGAAGAATTTTGTCATTTGGAGCATTTCCATTGGTCTACTCATCATGAAAGTGGATACATCTGACATTTGCAGGTCTATTGTCACTGTGAGACCCAAAGCACCCATTTGAACCCGTGTGTGCTGTTAAATGGTAATGCTACTTCTTTCAATTTCACCAAAATTTACATAGTGGTCTTTCAATAAATAGATCAATTATGGGGGAAAAGGTTTTGCTCTGACATTTGTTTGTTTTTACTCTTGGTATTAGAAGACTAACTAGAAGAGTAAAGGCTAACAGTCAAAGTACAATCAAAGTACCAAAGTGGATGCATTGCTCTCTGCCATTCATTTATTGATTCAGCATTTAACTCTTCATACTGTACAGTCATCATTCAATTGGGATTTGATATGATACTAGGCCTCTGCCTCCAGTAAAGTCTAATCCATTTTGCCTCTTTAGAACAGAAGGACCTTCATTTATCCATTATAAGCAGTGGCGTGAAACCAATTAATTCTCAAGATTCTCAGAACATGTATTACTGACTGCCAGAAAGCGTTACCAGCATTAAAAGATTAATGAAGATGTTCTGAATTAAATCAGTTTATCAGGGAGGGTTAGGCTGAATCTGCCCTGATTCATCATTAAAATCACAACAAAACATTAAAAACACTAATATAAATAATATAAACATGCTCTGTAGGATAAACTGCACTCTTCTGTCTGATGGTGGCGCTCCTGATCCTGTGTAATTTAGACATCTTCCCTTTTTTGTCATCTCCTACTATCCAGGGAGCAAACTCTGACATGCAGCACACGAGTCCAACAAACAACGAAAAGATCTACCAAAGAAAATGCTTTGCAGTTTTAGTTTGTTATTTACCAGTTCATATAAAAAAGTCACACATTATTGTGACTGAGCATGAGTTCCACATCTGAACAACTGTCCAAAGTTTGTCCTGCCCAAGCTGGTAATTACTTAATTTAATTATTATCGCCCACCTGATATATCTGCTGGCTTCTAATAAGAACACAATGTAGATCAAATAATGAAGATCCACCACATTTTGACTCTTTTTAGGGCTGAATGCTAACCATGATTTTTGGCTTTGTCCAACAGTAATTTCAAAGAGCTTAGCTAAAGTTAGCTAAATGGCTAACATGGATGGTTGTTGTTACTAACTTTATCATGTGTTAAATCATAGCCTTGCATTTTGGACAAATGGGAGTATAAAGAAATTTCTTTTTTCTGTGCAAGTACCCTTCCTATTGAGTCACATAATCATTTTTTTATTTTTTCATTTGTGATTAGGGACCAGTCTTATTTTTACATTCATATAAGGACTCTTATAGATTTAGCATTGTATGCTTCCCCAGCGGGGAGAACCCCAGTCTGCTATATGCAGGACAACAGTATTACCCACTATACTGTGCCAACCACTTCTTTGGACCAAAGACTGAAGGAGCATAAAATAACCATCAACTATGTGAAAGAAAAGGCTGTTTGTGTTTGAGACTGACAGAATTAATGACTTCGATATTGAGCAAAAAATTTGTCATCATTATACATCTTAAATGTGAAAAAAAGGAAGTAACACACACGCAAACACACACTCCACTTGTGTGCAGTGAAAAGGCTGGTTTGATGAAAGGTCACCGACTTGGTATGCTTTATTGGAGATTAACACATGCATGAATCAAACAGTATAGAGTGCAACTTGAGGTATAACAACAGGTAAGCACACAGACCAGCACATCAGTACAATCTGCAAAACCACGATCAATGGACAGCAATGATCACTGGCCAACAGAGTACAGCTTATCCATGACCCACACACTCTCACACACAGTGCACTCGCGATCCGGTCACTTCTTTCTCTCCGGAAAAATTAACATGTTTTCTGCAGCAATCAAGGAAACTTGTTCACGCACATACAACAGACACACTGAACTTCAAACATATCCAGTCAAAAGAAAAGTGCTATTTCTAAAAACACATGGAAATGCTCTGAAAACATTTTGTGTCATTTCTGAACAAATTCTGATCCCATGTTGAGTATAGGACAGTACCACTGACCACTACTGGCAGTCATTTTAAGTAAGTCTGTAAAATGTTTTCACCCCTAATAACATAAATGAATTGTATTCAGACTTAAACTGATAGTCTTAGTTTGAGAAACATGAGGTGAAACAGCATCTTAACAGCTTACAAGGCAAAACAAAACCAAATCTCATAGATTTCAAGTGAACACAAGCATGACAATCAACACACAAAACCCAAAAAAGTGTGAAACTGATCCTCGCGTTCAATTTTACCATCCCAATACTGACATTATGAAACAAAAGAAAAATCTTTCATAAAGTAATTTCTACATTCACCAAAAGTGGATTTACAGTCTCAACATAAATTATGTAGTGCAGAAGTTCACAAGTGTTTCATTTACCCCAAAAATATGACAAACAAAATGTATATATTGAATTAACAAGCTAAATTAGTCTTATTAGCAATATTCATGAAACAATACATCACCACCAGACCAGACTTTCAGTATCCAGTACAAGGTGGGCAGAAGGTGTTTGCATTAAGGTATCTACTAATGTCTTGTGTGAAAGAAATTATTTACCTTGAAAATTAGTCTAAAATATCCATTTAATTTCACTGTACTGAGCCATCAAAAATAAACAGTGTATGTGGGGTGGTGCTGTGATTTGAATTGATTAAAGTTAAAATGTGAAGTTTCCTTCAAGTCCTCATGTCTTCTGAGAACTGAAATTACTCCACTGCATAAGGTATCTTCTATACACCTAGTAAGGACTACTCAAGTTCCATACACCCACTCATTACTCTATGAAACTGCCTTAGAATAAGCCTTAAAACCCATCATCCTATACAATTCAACTGTATTCAGAAAGTTATATAGGCAGATAAATAATATTACAAATGTAAGCAAATGTTAACTGCTATTGCAATTGACCTATCCATGCCTCCACTGTTAAGCTTTACAGAACACTGGCAAAAATATCCAATTCAGTCTAATGAGAAACTGTTGAGTCAAAATACAGCATTAGAATTTATTAATTTTTCCAGTATTTTTTCTGTCAATATTGTTCGGTTTCCAATATTGTTCGGTTACATTGTTAGGAAAGATCGTATATAGCTACCCTGTTGTGTAATCAAAATAACAGCGCATTTCAAAAGTGTTGTTTCCACCCTACCAACACAGGCCAGTTCGGCACTTTAAACTAGCAACTCAACAACATGTAGTAAATCTAAACTCTAAAGGGGAATTCCACAGATTTTTTACATGGACGTTTCTGCATAATTCAGTAACTCAGATGCACCGAATTCATTCCAAACGGTTTGATGCAAAATAGTTTGAGGTAAAATCGATACAGAGAACCGTTACTCTGATTTCTTTACAGTGGTGGTGATGGGAACCGGGAGCACCACACCTACAAGACAAATAGACATGAGGTCATGTCATCATTTTGTAGTCGATGCCATGATGTTATGCACATATTTGGCATGCTGGGTCCAAACTGGATTTTCAATGGCAAAAATTTGTGGGGTTTTCAAAAATCAACTCTATCTTCTTGTTAAAAATGCTCCACCATACAATAGCGCTGCGGTTGGGCCCTGGCTCCTGTGTCGTTATAATAACTGCTGCACTATTTAAGGCGTAATGGAAAAATGCGATCAAGAGGCTGGCAACTAAGGGATACTTCAGCTTCTTGGAGAGTTAAAAAGCACAAATGGGTGAGGGGGTTGCTCTGTTTCTGTTGGACAGGTGGGAACATTAACATGAAGTAATTTTTGCTGTTTCACAGAACCAATAGGTTAGTATTGTTTCATCCTGTTTGCTAATGTTTGTGACAGATTTTGTGACTGCTGTACCATTTAAGGTGGAACAGGAAGATTTGAATAAAAAGCTGTTAAATAAGAAGCTGACTTGAGTCTTGCAATACTGGAAGTATACTGGATAGGAGAATTTCGCTATCAAAATAACCTACCTAGAAGTTTTATGTGCAGAGCTGTCTATAAATGTATGCTGTGATAAGACAATACCATCTTGTATACTTTCATGTAGAACGTGATGTCAATTTAATGCCCAGTAGCATTATTCGGGAAAAATTGTTCACAAAACAAAACATATTGCCTTCTGAGCATTTTTACATACCACAGGGAGTGACAGAGGTTACTTTTTTCGAAAACTCCATTCATTTTTGTCATGAAAAATCCATCTTAGACCTGGAGTGCCAAATATGGGCATAACACGGATTACAGAATGACCCACAACTTCAGTGGTGTATACAGCCATTTTATTTAACCATTTAATTATGCAGTTCAGAAAAAAAACTGCATAAATTATATATAATAACCTATAAATTGAATAAAATCTTTGCTGACGTTCTGTAAAGCTTATCCAACCTTGCAACAGTTGCTACAAAAGAACGTAGTTGTTAGTCACTCACGGAGAGGCCTAGTTCATCCATTTTTACAGATCTATTGTCAAAGAACTGGGCAAATCTGCAGGCAAGGGTGCCAAACTCTCTAACTAGACAAAAAGTTACAGACCTTCATTTAGCCCAAAGCTGGGAACCAGGTCTCTTTCTTTGCTAGAAAGAATACAGAATTTAGAGACCAACAATTACGCAAATACGCAACCTATCAAACGAGCATCAAGTGTAAACCGCAAAACTGATGACCACAGTGTGCCACAGCTTACAAACACAACCAGCTCTGTCATATGCCATCTACTGCATGGTTCCTTAAAATTTTTATCAATCCCTTTGATTTCTATCCATTCGCAAAGAATATAAAATATTTTTCGCAAAAGTAAAAGCTACCTTTCTGCACACCTTACCCATACTGCACTCTATGTATGTTGACTTGGTCATTAAGCAAATCACTAAAGTTTGTTTACAATTGGTCCATTACAATAGTATGCACACCCAACTGCGGGTCACATACACCAGGAAAGCACTAAAATGATATGAAAGTAGCACATTCAACATTCAGACCCAAGTTCAAAGATGTGCAAACATGAGAGTACCACACACTAAATGTCACCTTTCCCTTCGTGAACTAAAGGACTTCTGTTCATTAAGGCGGACCCATTGCATTCCCAAGTAACAACAGTGAGCTTGACATCATTTTTACAGTAGTTGTGTACGGGAAAATCCAATTTAAACTGCCGCAGTCACCATCAGGTTACAGTGAACTCTTTTTACTTGGAATGCAGCTCTCTCATAACAGGCAGCATTTACAAAGAACGACAGCTAGGATTTGCATTTGAACAAAAGCTCCTTTTTTTCTTTCTTTTTTTTCCACAAGACCAGAAAACTGTTTCAGTGCAAATTATGCTAAAATATACATACTGAACATTATATTACTTTATGACTTTTCAGATTGTTTTTACATGTAAAATGACCAAGCATGACAGCACGCAATAACAACCTACCACTCCATCAACAACTACAGTTTAGAATCAGCTGCAAAGTCTTTTACCTTTCTGCCCTTTTCCCTTTTTCAATGCTCCCTTTTTGAGGTAAACCAAAAACACGGCACAGTGTTCGGGCAGCTGACGTCAAATGAATCAAATTAACCTTATAATATTTAGGAAAACCTAACCATTTCCTTTTGTATAATAGCTGAAGTAATATGTGATGTAGCAAGAACCTGCTGAAAACCAATAAATCCCTGGACTCTGAAAGTGGTTTAGCTTCTCTATACCACAATCTCACTGTGGTACTAAAGCATTCTGGTGCATTGCACTACATGGGATGCCCAGCTAAGTGACACTAAAGAAAGGCTTTTCTTTGTTTACTATCTAAAGAACCGACAGATTAATATAATTAACGGGAAAATAACCTTTACAACTTCCTTGTAAGAATCTGGAAACCAGTAAAATAAGCACCTGGGAAATTATTAAAATGGGAATTGTCTCATTGCTGCATGCATAACTAAGGACATTGGTAAGTTGAAAATTTTCCAACTCCTGCTATCTGCTTTAATATGTTCTTAAATTATGACACTGACCTTTCATGCTTATGAAGGTGGGGTTAAATTTAACAATTTAAAATCTTGTAGCGTATGAAAATGTCCAATATGAAAATGTTACTGTCTTCAGAATTCCTTCTCAAAACCAGTCCATTGGGTACAAACTGCATAGTAGGCAGCCACCATAGTGTTGATTTTGTAGTAATGCAGGAAGCAGAGGGGGAGAGAGAGAGAGAGAGAGAGAGAGGGGGCCCTTGGGTCTACACAACAGCCCACTTACCACACGCAGGAGGCTGAGCACTGCTGAAACACGCAGAGGAATTAAAGACCCCGTCTACAAGGCAAACATTGCGTCCTCAGACCGCTCAGCCTTTTTACCAGCACTAACAGCAGAGCCCGCTGCAGCAGCAGGGTCTCCACTAGGTGGCACTGGAAGGGAGGGGACCATCTCTGCTGCTTTAGCCCTCTCCTCCAAAAATTTATCAAATTCTAAAAGAGAAAGAGAGACAGGTTAGGTAAAGGAAAACAGACAGTGTCAGTTGCCACCTAACATGTACAGTACTGTGTCAGAGACCACACTTGTTCATATCATACATCAAAACAGCCATAAAAGTTGTACGTTTTAAAAGTACAAGTTTTTCAGAAGAACTTCCCAGGGAGATTTGATTAAGATAATTATCTGCCATAAAGAAAGGGAATGTTAAGTGAGAACAAAACTAGAGTCCAAAACAACTACTAAAAGACAAGCAGCTTCTCTCTGGAGGTGTGGAAAAGCAAAAGGTGTGTACTTCTCAAAAAGTCTGAGAGAACAAAATGGGCAAAAGAAGAACATCTTAAAGATGTGAAAATCAAACAAACTAGCTGCTAGCGGTCTCAGAACAATGAACTGGCCATTCCAAGATTGAACTTCAAGAGTGTGGAAAAATATCTCTTTGCAGTTCCAATGAATGTCTTCAGTCTTTCCATGATGCTAAAAAAAACCAACAAATTGTACTCAATAGTATTTCTGACTGGAACGTAAGGGTGGTCTCTGACACTTGCACAGTACTGCAAGTTTACAATTACTGACTGTAGCCTGTCTGTCAATGCACAATTTATCCTCTCCCTATCCCACGTATTTTATAGAACGGACCCACAGTAGGATCACCACTGTCTAGATTGTATTGGGTTGGTGGACCTTTCTTAGCACGGAACTGACACCAACATGGTAGGGTGTTGTGCTAGTATGACTATATTGGGCACACCAGTGATTCAAAAACTTTTTCTGTTATCCCAGATTTAAATATTCAAGCTGTGATTAATCCAAGAAAGCATGATAATTAAGACAAACAGCCAGTTGTGTGAAACATGAGGATTTTTTTTTTTTTTGTAAATTAAAGAACATAAAGAATTTACAACAAATATGTGGGCACCATTGCACCTATATGACCTCACTGGATATTCCCTCCCAAAACATGGACATTAGTATGGAACTGGCTCCCTCTTTGCAGCTATAAAGTTTCCAGACTTTTAGGAAGGTTTTCCACAAGATTTTGGAGTGTGTCCATGGGAATCTGTGGCTATTCAGCCTAAAGAGCCTTTATGATGTGAGGAACTGATGTTGAACACGTAGGCCTGGCTCACAACTAACATTACAATCTATTCCAAAAAGTGTTGTAGACCACTAAAGTTACTGCACACCAAGCTCATCAGACCATGACCTTAGGAACTTGTGCATTGTGCACAGGGGAACAGTCATGCCGGAAGAGGAAAGGGTCTTCCCCAAACTGCTACCACAAAGTTGGAGGCATATAATTGTCTAAAATATCTTTGTATGTCTTTGTGCATTGTGATCTTAGGCTTGCGTGCATCTGCCCAGTCATGAAAACCTATTTCATGAGATCTTGATGAACAGTTCTGTTGCAGATGTTGCTTTAGGAGGCTGTTTGGAACCCTGCTGTGAGTGATGCAACAGAGGACAGGTGATTTTTAAATGCTTCAACACTTGGCATTCAGTAGGTACTCCTTTGAGACCGAGCTGTTGTTGCTCTTAGATGCTTCCATTTACATTTAGGTTTATAGTGTACTCATTTCACACACATCATATAGTCTGTGAACTACACTCTATGGTTAAAACCAAAATAACCAAAATACAAAATAAAACCAAAAAGCATTCACTAAATGTATTCCTTTTGAGACTGATTATACCTTCACTTGTCACACCTTCTTCTCCCTCATCTCCTTTCTGTTAAAAAGCAGGAAAAATCAAGTCAGAAAAAGTAACAGCAGAATTTGAGGAAGGAAAAAAAACATGACTTTTTGATAGCAGATTAAAAATATTGATTGAGCAGTTTAAGAGAAACACCAAATTCTTTCATTCAGAATCCACACCCATTTCCCAGTAATACAACCTCCCAACACAGCTCACTCTGGATGCAAAGACTAAGGCAAAGACATTAGTGAAATGAAATGAAAATAAAAATACAGTAACGTAAGCTAAATTAGCAGCTGTCATTTGTTTACTCGGTTTTCAGGCACATTAATCATTTGGCTAAGAAGAACTAGAAAGTTAGAATACCCAAGGATAGTAAAGGAGTAAGATGAAGTCCATATGCAAAAGTCAACAATCCAATACAATTTATTAATGGGCCACAAGCCACCTGAAAGAAGGTGCTAGACAGCACAGCTGGATGGTTAATAGTTAAGAAGCAAATAAAGAAAGAAATATGCCGTGAAGTGAGCATATTTCTTTTCGAGGAGGCCTGCTATGAAGCAATCAAAAACAGCAAAAAAAATGGAATAAAAAACAAAAAACTCTCTCACCACATCAGTACAGAGCCATTCCTCAATGTCATCCATGACAGAGGACTGGACAAGAGCGTCCTTTGGACCGAAGTCATGGGACGGAACCGAATAAAAACAACAACAAAAAAAATCCAGAAAATATAAAAACAAAATTCAAAATAATAACTTCAACAGAAAATGTAAATTCCTTAAAATTGTACAGGCAGCAACCCCCCTCCCACAAACACTAAAAAATTTTTTTTAAAAAACAAGAATGCATGCATTCTTGTTTGTGGGCAAAGTACTCTCACAACCAGGAGAAAACCAGGATGAAATGAAGAATAAATGTCAACAAACATGCATTCAAAACATTTCTAACTTGCCTTTAGCTCACTCAAAGGCGTAAACATGACCCCAAGTGCCCCCTTTACATGTCTTTACTCAGCGTGTTTGGCCCAGAAACTGGTTCCATGTGTTAGGCTACATGGCAAAAGAATGAAGACCATGCAGAGACATTCAAAGGGAAAAAACAACAAGGTCCACTCACACACAACCAAACTGACTACACACTCACCCCTGCAGAGTTCTGCTGTCTAACGTCAAGAGTAGGAGCCACTCCACTTGCAGCCCGTGTGTCTTCAAAGGGTGTACTATATTTAGTTTTGAAGAACAGACAATGAGCTGCCCTGAAACTTGCACATACTACTTGAATTTTTTTATACAGGTTCTACTTTCATTACTATTACTATTTATACCACTACCACAACGTTTTTTTACCACACCAATAAGCCAAAACATAATGACCATTCACAAAGGAATCAAATCACGTTGATTATCTCATAATTGTGCAAGTTAAGGTCTGGGATTTATTAGATGATAAAGGAAGAGTAGGTTCAATGATTTGGATGTTGGACAAATGGGCAGGTTTATGGCCAGATGACTGGACTGGGCTAAAACAGCAATAGTTTGCAGTGGTGATTCCCTACCAACAGTGTTACAAGGAAACAACAAATTGGCATCAGAGTGTTTACTGTCCAATGCACAAGGGCAACAAATTTACAGGGCTACTGTGGCACAAGTCACAGACTTTTTTTATTGCTGATTATGGAAGGAATTTGCCATAATTTGGAGCACACAATGCAGAACCTGACGTGGTTCAAGGTGTTGCACTGACATCCAAATTCCTATAGAAGCTCAGTCAGATCTGAGATCTGAGGCTTCTGTGGGATGTATTCAAACAACAAGTCCAACCCACAGAGACTCCACGTTTTAACTTACAGGACTTAAAGGATTTGCTCGCCAGATACTTTAAGGTAACCTTCAGAGGTCTTGTAGAGTACAGGCCCGCCATGTCAAAGTTGTTTTGACAGCACTGAGAATACCAACCTTAGATTAGGTATAATGTTTTGGCTCACCTGTGAATGTTGTTATTATTATTACTACTATGATTACTATTATTATATGAACAATAAAAACTATCAAACAATCTTTTATTACTTTGGAAATAACAAGAATTTTATACTGGCCAAAAATTATAATCAATATTATAATACAACATTTCAAAATCTGTAGTTGAATTGCATTATTTAGATTAATGCTCTGATGCACTTTTACACCCCATACTGTAAATGTATATTTTAACAGATATGATAACAATATAGACAAATGCATAAACATGTTTAAAAAAGTTATCTTAAGTATCTCTTACTTTTTCTGCTGGTCAGGCTGAATGCCAGTTCTGGTCTGGGCAAACATGTCAAAGTCGTCCTGTGGCTGACAACTGCTTAGAGAACTCAGAGTGCCACTAACACTGTCAGCACCCACATCTGTAAACGGACACCGCAATTAAATAACAACAATAACCGTGCTATTGTTAAGGTTACCATGTTCTTGAAAAAGGCAAAATGTTATTTATAGACTTTCAAATAGTGTAATGTATTTAAAGAGTGCTATTATAGAGAAAGAAGATATGAAAATAGAAAGTCTTAAAAAAATACATGAATAATTGAAATAATAATAATAATAATAATAAAAAGAATGGTCAGACTTCTTTTCCCTCACCTTCTGGACAGTAAAAGGCACTTATTAGCACTTAATATACTAAAGTTACTGCTCAAAGTTCAAACCTTAAACCTTTGCTGTTAATACTGGAAAGGAACAGGAGGTCATAATCATTTAATCAAAAATAAAACATTTGTTTTTTTTTAAATTACTGTTTTATTTCCTAAACTTAATGTGCATGCTTTCTACTTTTATATCAAGATCGAGATGTCAAGATGAATTTTCTTTTAAGTATATACATTTTTATTTATTTATTCACGATATAGTAAATTCATAGCAGGAATGGTGGGCTCACCAAGGCCAGCTAGTCTTGAGGAAAGAGTAGCGGGGGAAGCTGATCTGGTGGGTCCTACAGAGGCAGGCAGATTAGAGGGAGGAGTAGCGCTGACTCTGGGGCTGACCACTGCTGGAGACCCTGGCCCTAGGTCGATCAAGTTATCCTCAGTAGCTTCACTCAGGACCTGAGGACACACAAGCATTCACATAAACAAGCAAAACTGCACCAACCCACAAAACCCATTTAACCAGCAGCTGGAGCACGTTGCTTTTTCACACTGATCACAGACCACTTCTGTCATCATTTCTGCCACTGGTCCTATCAGAATAAAAGAGCAACATCAATACAAAGCATGTCTTAGCTCTACCCAGCAGACCTATATACTACAAACCTACAGCCCATCTACTGTTAAATGAATACGCCAGTGGTTTTCAGTCTAATCTGTATATGCTGCATGAGTGACAAGAATTTCTCAGTATTTAGTAGAGAACAGAATAGAGAACCCAGAGACTCAAGCAGTTGTTGAACTTCTTGACTATTTACACAAAGTCACTACTACAACCATTATATTATGACAGTGCAGATTTAGGAAAGGGGATGTATTACCCAATCTGTTCTAATTAAGGTTTTTTTTTAACTGGAACAACTCAGTACAAAAGCAAGACTAGTAAAACCTGTTAAATCTCTACCCAGTCCAACAGCTTTTCTCTAAATATATGGAAACATGTAAAAATGATTGTCTATTATAATTAAGCACCTTGGATGCAGCAGATAGAAATTAGGTAGAAAAACACTTTTTTTTATTTTAACCTGACGAGTCTGATACCTTGAGGACTAGTCAGTACACAAATAAGGTAGCTGTTTGTGAAAAACCCATGACTACCTAAAGGTCCTATGCCCACAGGTTTCTCAAACACACAACGTAAATAGAGGGCTAGTCAAGAGTATCTTCTCAAAAGGGCTTTTCATTGGGTTTAACTTTGGAGCAGATAATAAGCTTGCTGCTTGACATTCATACCCGAGCGGCACACAAGCAAACGGGCCAATTCTTTTGTTGTTTAGTACCAGATTTCAATCCCATTTATGTTTATCCTTTCTGTTTGAAGCAGGATGAGATGGGGAAGGCAGGAGATGAGCGACAAGCAGTGGTCTCAAAACTGGAAGAAGGAAGGAGGTCATTTTAACATGGGCGTACAGAGGCTTCATGTTCGGGACATGCCAAATGCAACATGGGGAACTGTGCAAATACACCAGCCAATGCTCCAATGTTTCTTTGACATTCGGCATGAATGTCAAAGAACAAAGCATGTACAATTATACAATTAGATAACTTTTATACTTGCCTCCTGCAGCTAGCAATACGAAATAAAAAAAAAAAAAAAATAAAATAAAAAATAAAAACAGAAAAGAACAGAAAGACACCATAAATAATGTCAGCATGCTTTCACAACATGTCTCTGGCTTCTGGAGCACATGAAAGTGTTTGTGATCCACACAAAACGTACTACAGATACTAAGAGCATCAAGCAGACAATGAGGGGAAACAGAAAAATAAGCAGCATGAGCCACAGTTCTTGCATGACCTCTTTATCTTACATGTACATGGATAAAGACACTACATATTGATCCACTTGCTGTAGCCTTTCAGCAACTCTAGCCTTGGTATTGTAAGTCCTTGTCCTATTTTCATCACTTTATGTGAATCCAAGCTGCTGATTAAGACCAGTATAGACAAGCAGGTCATCTTTAGCAGGTTTAAACTTCTGTAATGTTTCTGCCCAAAATGAAAGTTGACACAAGTATGCGTATAGGAACTAGTGTAGTAAGATAATTTTGCTTATATGGTTTCTGAGGATGACATACTGCACTAAACATGTCTTGTGATTTTGCTCTATTTCTAAATATTCCAAATTAGATTTTCAAGGCAACCCATCACTTTAATGGTTACAAGGTTTACTGGAGAGAACACACTGGCCAAGACCATATAACTTACCCCGTTATTGACCCCATGAGTAGTTCGACCGGATCGGAACCTCTCGTATCTACATGCAGCAAGAGACCAATTAATGACGAAAACAGTTTTTAACAAAATAAGAAGTAGCTTTATCAGTCAAGCAGAAATACCTCTCATATCTTAAGAAGATATTGTTGAGGTCATCATTGACATGTAGTAGTTCCTCTGTGACCTCCTCATTAGATACGCGAGAGATGAGCTCCACTATCCTCTGCTGCATGGCCCTGCAGGTCCTATTCAGCTCCTTATCAACAGACACAGAACTATGAATGATGTGAAAGCACAAAATAATAGTAATACCCGGTCTTAAACTTTTTGGAGATTCTCAGACCTAGCATTGTCTTGACGTAAAAAAAAAAAACACACTGAACAGAATTTCCCTAATGAAACCTGTTTTTTTGTTAGGATTAGGTTTGATCTTTGTTTGAAAAACAAGGCACTCACACAGTACAAACATAAAGACATACACCTTCCACAGACTGCACAAAAAGATGAAATACCGACCTGCAGAAGCTCATGGTCAGAAGGATCCTCCTGGCCGGGAACCATTTCTGTTAACATCTCGGACATCACCTTAGTGTTCCCACGCACAATGTCCAGCTCACTGCGCAGCCTGCAAATCTGATATACACCTCCAATGTAAACAGCAGGTCTTCACAGTTTGCATTCTAAGCAAGGTGCGAAATACAGAGGGTCTTGGTAGGGTCTGAAACTAACTAATTAACCTTTTGTCCCCCTTAAAGACTCATAATTAAAATTCTGGAGGGTGACTGAAAATAAAAGTATTATGACATTATGCGGTGCAGTAGAAAAAATAGATGCTCAAGTACAAATTCAGGGAAAGGTCATCGTTTATCTGCTTTGTTCACAATCAGTGGACTTCTTTCTTGTTCTTTCTTAACTAGAGATGTAGAACTGGTCTGCCTCAGGGTGGCCCTGTAGCAAATTAATTTACCCAGTTGTTTCTTCATAGCGTAGCTTATTAAAATATCTGAAAAGTATGTAAATCTGAAAACATGTCCAATTTGGCGAATGGTTTGAAAGAAAGAGAGAACTGTTTCTCATTTACCAAAGCGAGACAGAAGAGGAGAATTGTGTAAGAAATGGTAAAAAGCATTTGTTGCCTTTAGCATCATTTCACACAATGATTCTAAGCCTATGCAAAGCGAATGTAAATATGTAACAATGCCTCACAATTGGTAGCAGGTGATTTGATTACAGTGATTTTGGAACATTTTAAATAACTGTAACAATATTCAATACAGTATCCACTTTGTGGCCAAAATACATTTCTCTGACTATTTCCAAACCAAAAAAAGCTTACTTTGAATTTGGAACAAGAATTCTAAATCACACTGAAATAATCAGCTCAAACACAATCGTGGTACAGTTTAATGTTTCATTGCACTGAACTGATTGCTATAGAACTGAAAACTGAATCAGAGATCAGAGAATTACACCCTAACGTTATACCCTAACGTGCCCCTTACACTCTAACATATTGCAGTGCTATGTGAAGAGAAGCAGACTACCTGTTCTGGGGTGGGGTTGATGGGTCCAGACATGTGCAGATTGGGGATTTGTGGGGAGGTGTGGGCCAGAGGAGCAGAGTAAGCAGGGACAGAGCCTGGCTGGGGCTGTGGTTTGGGCTGGGCTGGAGCATTATATTTATGATCCCCCTCTGGAGCATTCTGCAGCTGAGCACAGCAAAAGAATGTGAGTATACACAGAGTACTGCACTAGTCTCACCACACTGGGATTCAGGCAAAATTGTAAAGTCACTGGAATATTTAAATGACTTTCAGTTAATCTTAGGTTATTTGTACTGTTCACTTTACCATTATTATTATTATTATTATTATTATTATTATTATTATACACTACTGCATAAATATACTGCTTTTTAACAAAACATAAATGAAATACTACTATACTAACTAAAAATAGCGACATTAAAATCCTTTTTCTACTCAACCTGGCAAGCCTGATACTGCTCTAAACTAGGAAGTCTTACCCGCTGTGGTGTGTGGATAGGTGATAAGGTCTCCATGTCTGACCTTGGGAACTCTATGCCTTTTCTTTTCATTTCCTCATAGACATGGACAACACCCGTCAAATCTGGACTACTCCTGAAAGCATCAGCCCAAGCCTGAGAACGACAGAAGACCGAATGTCAACACTAGTCTCATTAGCTATAATTTAAATAAATCATGTTTGTAATTGTTTTTGGCCACATTGACGCGTTTCATTTGTCTGTACATCTACAACTAAAGGCTAAACCTCTTTCCAGCACAATCTGTGTTAGTCACCTAATAGTCCTTCATCACTGGTCAGTTCCTGTAAACAGCTAGATTGATATTTTTGGTTTGTGGACTATTTCAAAGCTTAGTGGTAATAATTATGTGTAAGGAGCATTGCCAACACCACTGCGCCTGTGACAAAAACATGTACCACCATAGAACCATAGCTGAGAATCATATCCCACTTAAATACTATCTGGTCAGAAGCACTTCTGATCTTTTCATTGATAAACAGGGTAAAAAGGGTTTGTAAATTGTGTAGCAACAGATGGGCTACAGCCAGTAACTGAACACCTAACTGCAAAGTGCATGTGATAAAATGACCAATTAGTGTAGCTACAAGGCAGGGGTACCAAATAAACTACAACACAGTGTACTAAAACAGAGTGCAAAGTAAACAATACCAGTAAACACTAGACAATACTAGTTCTTAATGGCCACTTTGCTATGTACACATGTATTCTAAAAAATATTAATATATATCCACTTCACTGCCAGGACATAATTCACTGCTGGAAGATCAACATACCACTAGTTGCCAACTCCCAATTACAGATCTGTTTCTCTGCGTAATGTTTGCCTTTATTTACCCTGTTCATCAATAATGCGGCACAGACCAGGTTCTAGAGTTTTTAATTATCATCTCTTACTTAATAGATGAGTTATTATCTCTGACTTATGTTACAACACGGACCAACAAAGTGATCAGACACAAACTTGGCAGCACTTATGTGTCTGATCCACTTATACCAGTGCAACACACATTACCACACCACTACTACTCCAGTGTCACTGCAGTGCTGCGAATCATCCACCACCCAAATAATACATGCTGTGTGGTGGTCCTGTGAGGGTCCTTACCACCGACGAATGAGGTAAAGGTGGGCTAACAAATCATGCGAAGATATGGACTCCAATAAAAACAAAATGCTTATAAAATACAGAACCTCAACACAATGTGTTAATCTACTGATGCAAGATGGAATACACAGGATGACAGAACTAAGGTGTGCTCATCAGATAGTGTGTGGTTAGTGGTAGTTTAAATCAAGTCCAAATAAGGTATAGGCACTGCATGGCAGGAGAATATAACCTAGAATGGAACAGTAATAGGAATGAGGTAGAAGATTCTGTCAAATCTTGCATTTTCATATAATGTCAACACAACAGCAACAACATACAAACATTAGCATAGCAGTCTAAGCTATCAGAATCTATCATTAAAAAGCCCCATAATTCACATACTGAATAATACTTGTTTTTACATACTGTTACTAGACAATACATGGAATCTTGCTTTACTGAACCCAACTCCACACAGCTAACTTTATCCTGGCATGGATTCTTTCAAAAGACTGGAAAAAACAACTCTTCGGTAAAAATAGCTAAGAAACATCTCATACTCTCTTTGTTGTCACTTCCTTAAAAGCTATTTTTGGCGTTATGTTGGGTGAGAATCTTAACGTGGCTTTTACAGCAGGCTGCAGTTCTAAAAACAGCAGGCAGGCTAACAAGGGCACATTCAAGCTGCCCTCAGACACCTGAGCTGCTCAAGGTAACCAGATCGCACTTGGTTATTAGCACAACTCCTGGGCCAGAGCATCTGCCAGATCCCCTTGACTACAAGGCCTTTCGGAGTAGATCCACAGGCTATCCTCACAATTCTCCCTCAAGTCATCTCATCTGTTGCCATGTTTCAAAACACAAAGCATCATACTTATCATTCCCATCGTATTCTTATCATGGCTGTACCTGTATGAGAGCAAGCACTTTATCTTGCACTATGGCAGGGGGGTTGTTTTTAGGTGAAATGACCTTCACTAGAACGCCGTCAATGAAATCCCGGGTGGTGACAAGAGCATGGAAACGGTAACCACAGTTCTTCACACATGTCTCAAGGACCTGGCAAGCGGAAAAAATCAAGAGTAATCTGACTGTGTAAGACAGCAGTGAGGTGAGGAACACATACTGTTTATTAGAAATATATATTGTTTATAATAAATATACCTATTTATTAGAAATGTCTTCCTCTTACCGTCAAAGTCAGCATCACTTCCCTGTAATTCTTGTTACCATTAAGTCTCTTTTTTACAGCCCTTATGGCATCTTTGGGCCTGCAATCAGAGAAAATAATTACGGAGAACTAGATTTAGGTTGTGATTATTTTCATCTTGTCCAGGATCTTTTGGGTAAAACCATGCCATCTACATTGTCTTAAACTTTACAGAGTTTCAGGCATGTTTTGTACATTTAAATGTTATTTGCATATTCAATTTTAATGTGATGACCAAAAATTAACAGCATTCCTGGTTATTTTAAGGGTGCTTAATCTTTCTATTAAACACAATAGTTCATAATCCAAGAACAGTCTTTTGATCTTTTCTCACCCATCTTCTGTTTCATTGATGATGTCACATATCTCCATATTTAAAGTCCAGTCTTCACTCTGAAGAGAGCCATCTGTAGCCTTTTCTGTAAAACCAAAACAGAGTGTGTACCACGCATTATTCAGTTTCTCATTTATTTGCTAATACAGTGTACCCTCAGCACAACAGCCGTTAGTCAGCTATATAGTGTCCTTGTCTGCTTATTACAATATTGCATGTCAGCGTCATACTAATGGTGTATCTAGTTATACCCGAAGATAATAATTTGTCATGAATACGGTTGCTAGATAAGTAAACACACAGCAAGCTACGTTAGCTAAATGCGTTTGGCTGCATAGCTAGCTGAGCTACAGCTAAAGTTTTTTGTATGTATGTACACGGGAAATCATTTTTCGTTTTGGTCAAAACAATTCTTTATTTAGAAACAAACAAACGAGACCTACTGTGAATCACAGACGCTGAATAGTCTGTGAGAATAAGATGACATGAAGCTTATTCAGCTCCGCTAGCTGCCTAACCAAATAACAACTGACAAGGCAAAAGCTTTACGCTGGTTCGTGCCTGCCAACACACTGTTTAAGAACGGAAAATCCTGATGAGCAAACAAATGAAACGACATCATTTCATTACTTACGACCCCAAAAAACGAGGGATGTTAAACTATATGCAAGGTAACTGACTAGCAAAGCATACACTTCGGTAACTGACGTTACCTAGCTAGCTAGCGAGGGAAACAGCTCGTCTGAAACGCTGACAAACCAATGGAGCCTCGCCGTATGAGTACAATAAATCACTGTTTAGAATATAAGACTGGTTTTTAAAGCACATACCAATGCACTGTCCCACCGGAGTACTGTATGGATTACCCAGTAAAAACTCCATCTTGTCAACAACAACCCAACATCGACTAGCAGTGAATGAAGCAGTAAACATTCAAGCCCCGCCCCCGTTTGATATCATTGGATTACGACACGCTGGACTTCACATTGATTCGTCAAATCTGATGTCTATCATCAGAAAGTTGCTCCCAGGAGTTAAAGGGAAAACGACAGCAGCTAGCCACAGTATGTGCACATTCAAAGTTCCTAACACGCAGTGCCTTTAAACGTACTTACATCAGAAAAACGTTATTACTAATAAATCACAATTTTTTATTAAATTAGCTAGCACACCAGCTGCCATATACAGTCTCCTCAATATGGGAGGTGCGAGACCTTATCTACTAGGCATTTAAAGGACCTGATAACGTTTGAATGCAGCACACACCCCAACAGAAAACACCTGGCTAATATTACACTTACAAGTTACCATTTGAAAAGAAAGTCAATGAGCAGGTCATTCAGTCATAACCAATGTGCATTTAATGTTAGACAGTTAAAACCTAGTAACACATTGCAAGGACAGCAGACAAAAAGGACTTAAATGTAATGTGGTAGCAATCTCTCCAGCCAGCATGTTAATACAAACAGAAACAGACTGTACTTGTCTTAATCAGAGAAAATGTTATGACTGATAATAGGCTAAAGACTTTCAAAGCAGCTTTAGTGGTGTCTTCTTAGAGCAGCGGTCCTACATGGTGTAATAATTTCCCCCATCTAGCACTCCCAGCTCAATGTATTAAGTGATTAACATGCTGCTCACATGCTTGGTCAGGTGTATTACAGCAGGGAAAACACAAAAATATGCAGAGCATCCCAGGACCGACTATGAAAACCGTTTTTTATTTTACAGTAAGCTTTATACACACATAAATCAATCAATCCAGAAGATGGAGTTCTCATTTCTGTTCTCGTTGTATTTGCCCATTTACATAACCCCATCAGTCCTGAAGAATCTTTTTCTTCATCGTAGCACTCTCGGATGATAGAAACACAAATAGGGCCCCTGCTGCTGTACGAGCCCGCAGCTCATACATGTCATAGTCATGAGCCCATTCAACGCTTCCCCACCGTTGGATCTAGAAGACAGAAACAGTTTGAAACAGTTTAATTATGTTTATTATTAAGTAATATGACAATAATAAGCACTTTAGCTCATATTTTTTATTTTATCATTTATTTTTATTTTTATTTTATTCAAACAGTCCAGACAGGCATACACAGTCTGTGTATGCCTGTCTGGACTGTTTAGTATGTTACATGTCATGCATATGTGCCCTCACTAGGATGACTTCTTGTAGGTTTAAGATACTTGGATAAATAAAGAGATTCTGATTCTTATGAAAGTACTTCAGTAAATCTATTTTCTGTAACATTTTAACTATTTTTATTAATCCACATTTTTGTTCTTTGTACTACATTTAGTTGATTTAGATGTCTGATTACTGTATAAAAAGGTGCTACATATATGGGCCATTCTAACAAATTAGATCAATTTGTGGTCCCAGAGTTAAAGAGAAATTATAAATAAATTAATAAAACAATTAATAATTATGTACACAACCTGCATATATTTACAAGCATCTGTTTAAAGCCAGGGTATTAACTGAGACAGTAATAAACTAAATATACACAAAAATCATATTTTATAGGGTACCTTCTATTAGGAGGCAGCTGGCTAAATTTTAACTTCTGATAAATAATATTTACATATAAAATAAATAAATATCCTAAAAAATGCTTAAAAGGTTTCATATAATGCATGTGTAATGTCTGAAAATACGTGTGTAACCTAATAAACTGCCAGTATTTTCTGAAATTAAGTAAACTTGTGTGTGTGTTCTGTTGTGTTTGCTAGTCATGTACTAGCTAATAGTTTTCAGTTCAGTTATGTTTTGTTTGTGGCAAAATTGAATAATCATCTGTTTATTTTTATTGGGTCACTTAAAGCAAATAATTTTAGTCTGAAGTCCAAGTCAGTTATAAGTCCAAAATGTGTGTCTTTGAAGCAGTTCAGTAAAATAATCCATGTATAAATACAGGTTATTTTGTTATTATAATAACAAGTTAGTATAACCAGGTCAGATTAAAAAAAAAAAACCTGCTTGTAGACTGCTGAATGGATTGTTATACCTGGTATTCCTCCTCCAGTCGAGCTAAAAGAACTGCTTGCTCCACTGTAAGATATCTGTCAATCAGCCCGAAGGACAGAACCACTGACTTCAGCTGATTGATCACATACTCAAGACCTGAAGAAAGATATTGAAGATACTGGAGATTAGCACCAAGTGTCAGTGAAGACTTACAAAAGAATTAAGTTCTCATGGAATACTATTATATGGACATTGCAATGCCTAACTAAAAAAGATCATGTTTCTATTTTTAAAACTAAAGTTTACAAGAAAGCACATGATGAAGGAAATGATTTAATAAATAATTAAAACCCAACATATAAATAGTACTCATCAATACCTATCAGAGACCAGAAGTTATAAGAACCAAGATGCTGGCCAAACGTTTTCTTTGTCTCCTCTGGTATCCGAGGGCCCATTATACTAAAGGATGAACCAATGACAACATTGTATCTACAGAAATAAATTTTGATTAGCCAGATTCTGTTAAAAATTATGCATATAGACATTTATGTCACATGAAAGAAGACAATTCAGGTGGTGAGTACACATTTTACCTTTTTTCAATCCAGTCCAGAACAGGGTCCCATTCATTTTTCTGAAGTTCTACAAGTCCTGGAGGTTCTTCTACTCTGTAACTACATTGAACATGGAGGTCAGAACTAATACTTTGGTTAACAATTAATATCAGCTTAACCTTCATTTCTAGGGCTGGTGAAAAAATAAAACGCTAAATATTGATTTTTCACTGCTAAAAAAAAATAATGTATCATAACATTTGCTATTTATAGGACAATTGTCATTTACACCAGAGGGGGCGACAATGTTGACTGTAAATACTGAAGACTGAAGAAGTTTTCATCATTTCCATCTTTCACCATGTACCAGCAAGACAATTGTTTCTGAACCAGCCTGTATAACAGGGGCCATCAACTCAAGACAAGACATCCAGCACAGTTTTCCCTGCATATACACACCTGATTCAACTCTGTGGTTTATTATCATGTTTAGTAGGTGTAATAACAAAGATTCTGTTTTGAGGAAACTTGAAATTGTCACATAGTTATTAGGCAATCGTTTAAGTTCATCATACCAGACAGTGTCAGTGTCCAGAAACTTCAGTGCAGCAGAGATGATCTGATCCTTGTTCCGCTGTGTTGGATTATCAAGGGCTGTGTTGCACAGAGTGGTCTACAACAAGATAATAAACATAACACCAAATAAAAAAGGAAACTTTACAGTTATTAAGTCAATTTGCCTCATTCACCAAAAACTCTTAAGAGGAAAAGTCTTAGAACCCACTTATGAAGTTTCTTATTAGGGATTTGCTCTTGGGGCAGAACAGACTCTATACACACTCAAGAGCACAAAGAATTGAACAATTATGTGGTTTACAAATACACCATTAATCTGACATAGACTTATTACTTTTTCTCAAGATCAAATTTCAGAAACAACTTAGGAATATATTGATGAATGAGGTCCAATGAGCTTACATTTTTAATCAAAAGTATCTCACTAGGTGCATCGTGTAGAACTTCAATGTGTCCCTCTGAGCATCCCATTCTGTTGCCACAGCTATAGCAAGAGCTTCATTTGGTACAGTGAATAGTTTTCCACCTGGAGTCCTCAATTTTCTCCTGTCGAGATTTATTTCATAAAGGCCTCCTGCAGATCACAACAGAAAACAAGCATACTCTACACTTGCATCTTATGAAGCATGTTTATTACTTTTAGTCATTGTTTATTTATGTGCTAAATTATGACAGGGACAGTGTCCAGTAATGCACACCATCAACAGAGATGTAAACAGTTATTTACATGGGGTGTCCCTGGACAGATGTGAAGTGAAAATCTAAACCAGTTTACATTTAAAATGTACAAATCACATATAGAAATTGCTCTCTCATGTCTTCTGTTATTTATTTGTAAACCACATCAGCACTGATACAGTATTTGTCATATATAAGTCATAAAGCGGCCAAACAGAGAAACCTCAGAAGGCAGTGTTACATACAAAGATTCGATTTTGACAAGACTGGGTGCCTTCCTGCCTCAGAGTACTGAATGAGTAGGCAGCATTTATTACGTTTCAGACAAATCTTACATCTACATATATATCTTACTGTCCATTTCACCAGGTCCACTCGTGCACCTTCAATCACAGACTGTAGCCCAAATGTCTCCATACATAATATGCCAAACTTTCTTTAACCTCTTTATTCATTGTCAAAACCCCCACCAGACTCTCATTAGGCAGGTATTATTTGGGTGGTAGATCATTCTCAGCATGGCAGTAACACTGGCGTGGTGGTGGTATGTTAGTATGTCTTTTGCTGTTACAAGTGGATCAGACACAACTGGAGCCACGAATAGGTTCACTGGTGGTTCTGGATAGTATATAAAACGGCTATATTCGCACCATAGACATTGGGATCCCGGTTCCTTTCACCAACACTGTGAAGAAACTGGAGTCTGTAAATTTCACACTAAACCGTTCTGAAAGCCTTTGTTATACAACCACTAAATTATACAAAGAACTTTAAAAATCGGTGGAATTCCCCTTTAAGTATCGCGAGGCCTTCGGCGATTCCCATCTCCCGGTTGCCTGTGCGTGTGTTAAAAGAAAAGCCAGCAGGCGGTACAGGAGGAGACAACACAGAGATTAGAGGCATACAAGGCGGGAGTATTACACTATTAGCTATAACGGTTTTAAAAAAAAAACAAACAATGTTTTTTTTTTTTAGAAGTATATTGAAAGGAAACGCGTCAAAACATCGTTGATTGATGCTCACCTTCACCTTGAGAGATCGTGACGTCCCGATAAAATTTCTTACGCTCTGTGGAAAAAAAAACGTTTTCACAAATGTGTGAATTAATATGGAGCTCCGCACCAGTTCACTGATATGGTTTCACCGTTAACGGTTACTGTACCTGTCGTAGCATTGCCGTATTTTGCGCTTTGCACTTGTGCAGATGAACTTAACAACTTTAACTCTCCCTGACGACCAACAAGAGGCGAAAGAACCCGACTGAACTGTCGATGGTATCTACATAAACTCGGCAACATCGTTAATTTCAATCTGTCAAATACAAACTAATATGCGCAGCAACGAGCAATTGTTATTTTGGAGGCGCAACGTTATCAAGCGAGCTAATAAGATTCCGCCACACGATCACTGTCGCATGAAAGACTTCAGGCTCCACAGCACGGATAAACGGCTTATAACATTAAACCACAATGAATTCCTAGCTAAAAATCTTTCTACTCTGAACTCACATGCTGACCTTCCTCTCAGATTGGCACACAGGAAGCTGGAAACGTTTGTTTTCAAAATAAAAGCCCCGCCAACTCCTAGCATGAATTTAAAGTCAACCCATTACAACGACCAGGGGGCGCCAAAACATCAGTCATCTCTTGTCACACGTATTCGTCGTATATGAAGGAAATCCCAAGTTATCCCAAGCTTCTCATTTGTTAAACAACCATGACGAAAGGCACATCCTGTGGTCGTGGAAAAGATGTTAATCTGTTTCAAAAGGGTCAAATTATTGGCATGCATCAAGTAGAGAAAACATCTAAGGAGATTGCTGAAACTACTAAAATCGGGTTAAGAACTGTCCAATGCATTATTAAAAAGTGGAAGGACAGTGGGGAAACATCATCTTCAAGGAAGGAATGTGGTCGGGAAAGAATCTTGAATGATCGTGATCGGCGATCACTTAAACGTTTGGTGAAATCAAATTGAGATTGGGACAAAACAGCGGTGTAGTCTTAAGAAAACCACTTGTCAGTGAGGCTAAGCGGCATAAAGATTGGACTCTGGAGCAATGGAAGAAGGTCATGTGCTCTAATGAGTCCAGATTTACCCTGTTCCAGATAGATGGGTGCATGAGGGTAAGAAGACAGGCAGCTGAAGTGATGCACCCATCATGCCTAGTGCCTACCGTACCAGTCTGTGGGGGCAGTGCTATGATCTGGGGTTGCTGCAGTTGGTCAGGTCTAGGTTCAACAACGTTATGTGCCTAAAGAACGAGGTTAGCTGACTACCTGAATATCCTGAACGACCTGGTTATTCCATCAATGGATTTTTTCTTCTCTGATGGCACGGGCATATTCCAAGATGACAATGCCAGGATTCATCGGGCTCAAATTGTGAAAGAGTGGCTCAGGGAGCATGAGACATCATTTTCACACATGAATTAGCCACCACATAGTCCAGACTTGAACCCCATTCAGAACCTTTGGGATAGGCTGGAGAAGACTTTACTCAGTGGTCCAAATCTCCCATCATCAATACAAGATCTTGGGGAAACCCTTTTTATTTGGCCAGGCAGTGTATTACTTCATTCGTGATACAAGTGGGTCTTCTTACATGTAGTTGATAATAAATCAGGAAAAAAAACTTTGCTATTTTCCAGGGAGTTGTGAATTAACCCTTTCTCAGGTTTATTTTATTCTATGGCTTATTTTATGCAGCAATTACTTAGAAAACAATACATTTTAAATAATTTGTAATTCCATGGTTAATATTAAGAATAAAAGCTTTAATAAAAAGCATAAAAGTTCATTTAAAATGGTTTTGATGTGAAATGGTTTGTTTTAAATTTACTGATTTTTTTTACAGTGTTGGTAATAGGAACCAGGCGTCTGAACAAGTTAATGCCTCTAAATCCTCAAAAGTTATATATAAATGATAATAAATAAAAATGATAATAAAGATGCTGTCAAAGACACAGTTTTATGGTAATTGTTAGAAGATTTAAACTGTCTTCAAAACCTAAACTGTTTTTAGAAATATGTGAAAAAAAATGAGAAAGGTATATACAGGGTGTTGTAAGGGAAAACTGCCTTACAACAAAAAACTGCCCCCCCCCCCAAAAAAAAAAGAAACCCTAAAACTATTTGACCATCTAAAACTCTGAGTTCTAAAACTCAGAATAGGTGTGTAGGTGCAAGTTTTGGAGAATAAATAAAACATCAATAAGACATCACAACCTCAAACACAAACTGCTTCTCATCACCACCACAGTAATAGTATCTACAGCAAAACATTAAACCACTCAGAGTGACTTTCTTAACATCTCAGTAATTTAACTGTGCAGAACAAAAATTCCCCTGTAAGCTACACTGGTGAGGCCTGGAAATCTAGACCTGTATGATTTCTGAGTATTTAAAGAGTTAATGTCCCAACGACTGACTGGTTTTGCCACTGGGAGGCAGCAATAAGGCACTTGGTAACTGAGAGAAAACATGGAAATCTGGAGCTGTTTTTCAGTGTTAATCCCTTAGTCTGTGTGTATGGAACTACCATTAAAGATAAGACCAACAGACGATTTCAGTTTTGGATAGATATGAAATGTCACTGCAAACTGAGATTCAGTGTTGGACCTGCACTCTGGGACTGCACTCACAATCTTTATTGTGATATAACATTTCAGTCACAGTAATTTCTCATCAATACAATAATCCTACCCTATTCTAAAATGAAACAGATCTAACACTCCTGAATATGATTCATATGAATTGCCTTACTCTATATTGTTGTGGTGGTTACTGAGTTGCTGAGACACCCTCAGTTATTTCAGTTTAACCCCAAGTTGCTGTAGAAAAGAATACATGATTTCAAATACCAAACAAACAATCTGTGATAAAGGCCTTTAAAATGAACACATGACTCTTTCTTCTTAAACAAACATTTTCATAACATCAAGGAGTAAGAATTCCATATACTTTCACTAACAGTCTATTGCTGTCAAAATGGCACAATGAATGAACAACAGCTGTAGATAGAATTTAGGTGGTTGTATGTTTAAATGTGTTTTAAACCTCAAAAGCGAAAAAAAAAAATATTTGAAACAAACAAGCCAACTTCAAGACATGTTCCAGTGTAAGTTGTTGTATTTGCTATTCTTATAATAGTAACACCCTTTTGCTCACAATAGTTACTAGTCGAGGATGAGCTCAAAGATTCCATTGTTGTACCATTGTTAGCATAAATGCTATTGTTTTGCAGTGTTGCTAATAATGTAAAGTTCAAATTAAATTATTACTAAAAACAATAAAATGCTGAATAGATAATCACTGAATAAATTTTTGTTTCCTTGAAATGTTCAATCAGAGTGTGTTTAATGAGGGGTGCAATGGGCAAAAACAGGAATAGTTGTACCGCTGTTCTAGCAATTTATTTTGGCTATTGAGCAGTCCTACCTAGCATCATTAGTACAGAGTGGTAACTCAGAATCATTTTATTGTGTTTTTAATAATTCAGTACAGACTCAGCTTAATATCACTACATCCCCCCCGATAAGCTGATTTGGGCTATCAAAATATCCTCATTATTCTTTCAATGCCGGTAACATTTTCCAATAAGGACGCCTGCTGCATCATTTAAGGTGAAACAGGGAAATTTGAAGAGAAATCTGGGAAAAAAGAAGCTTTTAATTAGGAGATTTAAGCTGTTGAAATTTCCTACCAGGAGCTTTTTGCACAGAGCTACTACAGTAGGACATTTCCACAAGGATTTTCATTTGTTGTTACAGCACCACCAATATCATGCTGCCGCTTCAAAGTGGTTTGTCTGTTTTGGGATACTAAAGCAAAACTGTGGCTCTATATGGATGCCACCTTTGGAAGACGACCTGCTCCTATGTAAATATGAAGGGCACATTCTAAAAAAATTAAACATTGATCTGTATTTACAGGTAATTATACACTAATGAATACATAGTTTTGTAAATTGTATTCCTTTTCTGTTAGCAGATTCCCCCAAATCTCACATCTTTAATTAATAGGTTATGTAATCTTTACAATTTGTTAGATGTAATTCATAACTTGTAATGGATTATTTTAAAAAACACCAGCACTGACGCAGCAGACAGTTCTGCCTTCTAAGGCACTGACTTATAAAACAGCAAAGGCAGCAAGGCATCAAGACAGCTGCCTTCAGTTTTGGACACAGACATGATTCTGGCCAAGCTGCCTCTGAGAAGCCTGGGAGGCTTGGCCATGCAAAGAACCATGCAGAGAGGCTCATGGGAGGCGCACAGCCCCTGTAAAAAGGAACATTCATGTCATTTGTTAGTACAAAAGCATGTTCTTTGCACATCATTGTGTTGTGGTAATGGGTAATTTTGTGGAATGAAGGTTAATGGCTGGTGGTGACCTCCTTTGTGTATGTGTGTAGCAGAAACTGATTATTAATATTAATATTTTTCTGCCCACCAACTAGTGGACGGTCATGTAATCTTAAACTATAAGGTAGGAGGACTGATGCACCTTGTTGCATCTTGGCCATGGAATTAAATCTCATCAGTTTAATGCTAATATTAAAGTGCCTGTAGGTGCTTATCAGAAGCTTGTGTTTTGATTGCTGTGGTTGCTTTTGATTTGAGCTATTCATCTGGAACCCACCTCATAAGTCCTGGTTTAGTGTAAAAGTGTAGAGTGTTGTACTGAAATCAATACGATGTTCCTCCCATCAGACATGAAGAGGGAAGCACGCCTGCCACAGGATATTAAAAAAGACTCAGTAGGAGGATACTTACCGCACAACCACAAAGCATTATCTGTTACGTTATTGTTAGCAAACTAGTCACACAAGCTGATGCCTTCATTATTGGATAGTTTACAGGAATAGACCATTCTAAGAAAATGATGGTTCTTGTAAGAAGCAGTCAGCTTTTCCTCTTAGTTGTGTAACACAATCTCATGACCTCAGAACCAATGGCTGGTGAGACATTTCCTGTTCCTTTAAAAGGCAATATCTGTTATACATCCTGCTATTGCTGACATAATTCTCCACCTTTCCATTTACACAGCTACACACTTGCAAGTGTTTCTCTTTTAAAAGAGTTCATCACTCACTTTTTTTTGTTAATGAGTATTTATTTTCTTTTCTGAAAACTAAGAAAGCGATTTTATCAACCACATGACATGACATACAAAAGAATTTGGAGAAATCTCTGTATGCAAGGGACAAGGCCCAAAGCCAATATTCCAGACAGTACTACGATTCTATGGTGGAAATCCCTGCATGGGCTCAGGAACACTTCCGAATACAACTCTCTGTGAACACAGTTTGTTGTTGCGTCAACAGCTGCAAGTTAAAACTCTACCATGCAAAGAAGAAACCATACAAAACATGATCCTAAAACACAGCCACCTTCTTTGCACATTTAAAAAGCCAGCATCCATAATGGTATGGGGTGAATTAGTGCAATAGGCATGGGTGACCCTCACATCTGCAAACCATTAATGCTATAACAATATATAGAAGTTTTGAAGCAACATACACTGCCATCCAGACAGAGCCACAATATTTCATTTTGTTCTGCATGTAAATACTTCTCTAATCTAGAGATTTGCATTCTATTTATGCCTTTTAATGCATATATTGTATTGTCTAGTTTCCAAAACCACTCAAATGCAACAGAATCCAGTCCTGGAGGGCCAGACTTGATTCACTTCACCAGCTAATTAGCAAGGCCTTTGCAGTTCTGAGTGGTAGAAGAGACAATTGATCATCTCTGCAGAGCTGTGGGCCTCCAGCAGGGCCAGATTAAGACCCTGTGTTCCCGATTAGAGCTATAGTGCTATGATACCAGGAATCCACTGATTTAAAGCTAAGACCACTTGCTAAAGTCTTGTTCAACAGATTCTTCACAAAATATCTAAACTGAACCAGGGATTCAGCTGAGCAAAGGCCTCGTCAAGATCACATCTTGTATCTTTGCCAAAATGATCCCGTCTATGTTTCACCCACACGCATGCCAATACTGCCGCTACTCTTAATTTACACAATAATAATGCTTTTTTAAATACTGGATTATCAGGCTGTCTGTTGTGGTGTGCAAGTAGGCCATGAATGTGTCAAAAGTGCCATGTTAACAGATTGTTTCTAACACTTTTTGAGCAACCTTCTGGTGCCCCTGGGCACTAAGTCACCCATGTCACCCGTATGGTAGATCTGTTCATGCCCTCCAGGAGTTTAGCTCCCTAGCCATAATTTGCAGCCTGTACTACAGAGAAATTAAGCCACCCAATTTTAAAGCATTCCACAGTTTAATATTGTTTACGAATGATACTGTTAGAAGATACTATAAACGACCAAAATTCTACAATTAGAAAAGGATGTTAATGTGACATGGTGGATCTTTAAACTATTTAAAGGTTTGTCACAATCACAGATGTGAATATTATGGGAGCCAAAAGTAGTCCTTCTATGGCATCACCCAAAGATCCCTTTTATAAGCTATTATTATATGTCACGCCTGCTGGTTCTCCTCTCACCTCTGATCTCCTGGACTCCTTGTCTCATAACCCACCACCTGATGACGACACCATCACATGTCCACCATCTTCCAATCCCGTTCTGTTCTCCAGACCAGCATCCCCAGAATACTAATCACACACACCTGCTCCTCATCAAGTCTGTTTGTACATATACTCCTCTCTCACACTGGTCCATTGCGAGGTATTGCCACTCTGTTGCGTACTGAGCATTTTCTCCCTGTTATTTATCTTGCTTGTTACTCTGGTTTGACTTAGTTCTGATTCTCTGGTTTACTCCTCTTGTTTATTCCCTTTGGTACCTCTGCCTGGTCTGATTGTTTGCTTGGTTTTGACTCTTGCCTGTTTACTGACTCTGACTCTGTCTTTGCCTCTTTGTTATGTCTCCTTTGCTCTTGTTACTGCTGTGTCTGACTACAAATCTGTTTAATAAACTGCGCCTTGATTTTAGCTCAGCGCTCGTCACTGTTTGTCCATCAACACATTATATAGCTTTAAAATTATTATTATAGCCATTAATATTCCTAATTGTCACTTATAGGGTCAAGTAGGACATACGTAATGGCATTACATAATCAGGATACAAAAGAAAAGGGAACTGTATTGTGTTAGTTACTGTAAATAAAGAGATGACAAATACATTCAAACCCAATGATTACATTCATATCAGGCAAAGTCAGCACATTACATAAATCAAGGTTGTAATGAGACATCTCGAAAGAAGAGCTCTCACCTATGATCTAACATTTCGATATATAAAACATAATCCATATCATATGAAACCAAGCTGTCAAATGTCACAAAAATCAACCAGTTACACGTGTTATGTTAAGTTACATAGCTATTTAAATGACTGCTTATTTACGGTAAAGCTTAAAAGTTAGTGAAGATTTTAGAATTTTCTATATTTTGCATTAAAATGAAAAGTCCTAAACATAGATGAAGAGAACCCAGTTAGACAAATAAGACAAACATACCATAATTGGTAATTTATTTATTGAAGAAAATGGATTCATAGAATATCTGTAAGTGGTAAAAATACGAACTTCTAGGATTAGCAGTTAATTTGTTTCCAATCAAAGGGACACCAGTCACATGTTATAAGCAGCTCTGTTTTACTTAAAGAACAAGTCGTCATGATCAAAGGAAATGTATCTTGACACAAATAAAGAAGCTGAGGTACTTCTATGGAACTTGAAATGAGTTGTAAATGCTATGTTTACAAATGTAAATGCTATGTAAATGCTATGTTTTCATTTACAAATGAAATGTAAATGTTGAAAATGCTCATCAGGCTGGAAAAGGTTACAAAACCATCTCTAAAGAGTTTGGAGTCCACCAATCCACAGCCAGACAGATTGTGCAAGTAGAGGAAATTCAAGCCCATCATTACTTCAGGAGTGGTTGACTACCAAAGTTCACTACGAGAGCAAGGCATGCAGTAGTCAGCAAAGTCACAAAATAACCCAGGGTAACTTCTACGCCTCTAAAATACCTCTCTTACAGTGATCAGTCTCAATGTTCATAAGACCACCAACAAGAGAAAATTGAACAACAATGGTGTGCATGGCAGGGTTGAAAGGAGAACACTGAACACTGGTGCCCATCTGCAGTCATGTGAACCAAGCCAAAGGCTATTGGAAATGTGTTTTGTGAACTGATGAAACCCAAATAGACCTTGTTGGTTAAAATGAGAAGTGTTTTTTTGGAGAAAGGGAAACACTGCATTCCAGCATTAAAACTATATCCCATCTGTAAACCCATTTGAATACCAGCAAATTCTAAAGGAAAATACAGGTCATCTTTCTGTGAACTGAATCTCATGAGAATGTGGCGCTGTGGAAATGTCATGCAGCAGGAAATTCTTCCAAGCCAATGTGCAGTACTAATCAATAGTTACCAGAAGTCTTTAGCTGCAGTTATTGCTGCACAATGAGGTCACACCAGACACTTAACAGTATAGGTTCATGTACATCACATATCAGTCTTAAAGGCACAGTAACGAAAACAGCCTGTTTAATGCTAGGGATAAAGAGAGGGTGGACATGACCATGTAAATAAAATTCATTATGATTATTTTTGATATACTGCATAAACCTACATGGATTTTTAGGGAAATAAATATAACACAAAAAGGAGGATACTTACCTAGAAAGTAATCGGAATACAGTAATCATTGGAATAAAGTTACAGATTATGTTTTTTAAGTACACTCTAATAAAGTAAATGTTGGATTTACTTAAAATGTTATGTCAACTGGTCCTACACAACTGTGTTATTAGCTTTTAAGATAGGTGATTGAGTAAACCATACATAACGAGTTCAAGTAAGTCACAATAAGGTGATTTAAGTTCTAATTGTATGTTCCACTAAATAATGAAGACAAAGTTAAGTTAGACCTACATAATGTTTTTAAGTTACTACTGTGCTACTGAGCTGTCATAGAATTACACTCAGCAGCAGAGTGCATGGTAACTTGCACTTACAGCCAACACCAATGTGTCTAGGCAGTTGATTATGGAACATAAGAAAGAAGCACACACAATGAAAGAAGGCAGGCCAGGGGGAAAGACAACGTAAAGAGGGTGAGTAAAATGTAAAACAATGTGAAAATAGATGATACCAAGAGCCAATGGGAAAGATGTTTAGTTTTACTGAACAAGACTACATTGACCAAACAAAACACTTATGAAGTAAATCTGACAATTCACTTCATTTTATTGATACAACACAACTGACTTACTAACTTATATACATTTATTAAGTGAGTTAAAAAACTGATTAAACTGATTAAAACCAATAATAGAGCTGTTTAATTTCTTAGAGTGTAACATGGGGGCAGTCGTGGGCTGGAAGTTACCAGCCTTTTGCTCAGAAGGTTGCCGGTTCGATTCCCTGACCCAAAACAACGTGACTTAAGTACCCTTGAGCAAGGCACTTAACCCCCAACTGCTCCCCAGGCGCTGGGAATTGTGCTTCCCACTGCTCTGGGCAAGTGTGCTCACTGCCCCCTAGTGTGTGTATTCACTATAGTGTGTGTATTTGGGTGTTTCACTGCAGGGATGCTTTGTAAGCACAAAGACTCAAAATGAGAAGCATTAGATATATCAGCTGGGTTTAAGATCTTGCCATTTGGGAGCTCAGAGCCTCAACTAATTTGAAAGTTACATGGAGGAGGTCCCATTCCATTTTTTAAAACTAGAGACGTGTGCGTGTGTGTGTGTGTGTAGGTGTAATGTTGGTAATGGTAAAATAAAATTAAAAAAATAAATGTTTTGGGGTTTTTTTGCCTTACAACGCTGTGTGTGTACCATATGATGCAACATATTATTATTACCATTTTATGCTTTAAGCTTTTAGAAGTAGCCAACTGACGTCTGGCTACTGTCACCACTGTAAAAACATCTAATACATGTGCCACACCCTTTATAGCCACGTCTCATGCATTCATGCGTTCATGCATTCTTGAGCCTTAACATTTCCTTGTGTCTTACTTACAACTTGGATCAATGCCAGATTTGTTGGCTACCTTCAAAAACTCCTCAGAACTTTTGTATCTTCAGCCTGATTTCTTGCTTCCTCATCATAAGTGCAAAAGAGTTGAGATCCTTTTTGACTGATGCTGGAATATTCAGAGAAATGCAAGCCTTTCAATCTCAAAGTTTACTAACTAGAGTTAATTTGAGTTTAAATGCACTGCAGTGGTGGTGGAGCATTCTCAGTACTATAGTAACACTTTGGATGCTGTGTAAAATGTAAATAAAAGTTAAATAGATAAAAAAACAAATTGCAATAATTTGTAAATCTCATAGACATATATTTTATTCACAATAGAACACAGAACACATATCATCAGATGTTGAAAGTGCAAAGAAGAAGCCATATGTCAACACAATCCCAAAACGCTGCTGTCCTCTCTGGGCCAAAGCTCATTTAAAATGGACTGTGGCAAAAATGGTAAACTGCCCTGTGGTCAGATTAATCAAAATTTGAAATTCTTTTTGGAAACCACAAATGCCATATCCTGAAGACTCATAAGGAGAGGGACCATCCAATTTGTTATCAGCTTACACATCTGGAAAGGCACTATCAATGCAGTTTATAGAGGTTTTAGAACAACATATGCTCCCATCCAGACAACGCCACTTTCAGGGAAGGCCTTGCATATGACAGCAAGATAAAACATACACTGTGTCTATCACAGCAGCATGGCTGAGTCCGGGTACTGAACTGGCCTGCCTGCAGTCTAGACCTTTCACCAACAGAAAACATTTTGTGCATCATGAAACAAAAAAATCAGCAAAGAAGACCCAGCACTGTTGAGCAGCTACAATCCTACATCAGACAAGAATGGGACAACATTCCTCTCTCAGCAATTAGTCTCCTCACTTTTCAGACATTTACAGACTGTTGTTAATAGAAGAGGGGATGCTACACAATGGTAGACATGGTCCTGTCTTTTTTGAGATATGTTCCTGCCATTGAGTTGTAAATGACTTAATCGTTTTCATGAAATGGTAAAATGTCTCGCTTTCAACATCTAATATGTGTTCTATGATCTCATTGCATCATTGCATTCTGTTTAGACTTGCATTTATTTACATTTTACACAGCATCACAACTGGAATTGAGGTTGTACTATACATTGCCCGAAAACAAAGAAGCAGACAATATTTATATAAATACAAAATTACACAAAACCCTGAACTATACAATATTACGTTGTATTTAATTTGTCTGTGTCACATCCTGCCTTCTCTTGCCCATGTTTGTCTGTTTTCTCTGGTTTTCTGTTTCTTGTCACTTCCACTTTCTTTGGTTTTGTTTTGTCTTATTTGTTCTGTTCATTAAATCCTTGCACTTACATCCTGCCTCCTCCGTATGCAGGGACATTTTATGATGCCTGTAACATAGTAACAAGTTAGGTCATAAAGGTTGTTTTTTTCTTATTGTACTTTGAGCTATCTTCTCACAGTGGCAGGATGGACAGAAACACCTGTGGACACGTTGTTTTTCTTATTTCTCTTAAAGATGAAAGCGTTACGTACTGTGTTTCTGATCATAACAGGTCTGCAAGGTCATATACGGTTGTTTGGAATGCCACTTTTTTCTGTATCTCCAGTTTTGGAAATCCCCATTTCTACACTGGTTTTCTCATACTGTTATTATATATTCAAGACATCAACTTCAGTCAGTGACCTCCAACTGGGTAAATGAGAAGAGAAAATGACTCTGGGTGGGTGAGGCAGCGAGGGCAACATAAACATGTAGGACAACTAACAGGTTTCATACAAGGAGTGCCATGTGGTGCGACTATTTTGACTGGCACATATTCAAGAGTACTATTGGATTAGTTTTACTAGATGAGTAATGTCGTTTTGTAAGGGACTCGACTGGCCAATTCATGCAGGACAGTATCAAAACATGTGCCTGCATTGATCAGCATCCTTCCTTTAGTGCTGGTCTATGCAGTTTTGTTGATGGATTGCTGGTTTAGCTGGTCACCAGTATATAGCTATCTAAAAGCTATTTGCTGGTGATCAGCCAATAACTTTGGTAAGTTGTCATACATACAGTGGCATACAGTATGCAAAACACAACATGCTGGATTTGCTGGTGACCAGCAATGCTGATCTGTGCTAGTTTTTTTTTTAACTGTGCATGCCAAGCAAAGCTAATCCAGCTCAATTAAGGCATTACAGTCAGGTAAACTGTAAGGAACCCAACCGTCCCTCTATTATACAATATTCACAGAAGTCCAGTTTCTATAACCTACTATCAGTGAGCTGTTTCCTGATACTATTTGTTTTGAGGGCACTGAAGTAGACACTTCTTCCTGGTACACTTACATGAAAAAGCAGTACATAATTCCAGCACCACATTTAGGAATGCACCAGGAAATGACTGTTACTAAAAGCTGACCATGTCTGGTGAAATGGAACCTCAGTGATTTTATCTGTCATTTTAAATTTAAACCCGCCATTGTAAATATGCCAGAAGGCACATGCCACACATCTTCTAACTGTGGTGGATGATAACACTACCACCCTTTTTCACTTGACAGATCTTTTACTTAAGTGCTGTTAGATATAGAGTTTTTATTTATTAGACTGCTTTGTTCCCGAGAAACTTATTAAGCGCTGGAATTTTTCACAGTGGTGGTGATAGAACGCTGCTGGTTCCAAATAACATAATGAACTCTATAAATAGCATAGAAATCTTTAACTGATGATTGAAGGTTTGCTTTACTGCTATGACAATTTTGCATCTGTTTTGTCAAAGTGTTACAACAAACAAACATAAATACATATAAACATACCTATATAATACACAGTTCATACTTCTACACTATACGCAGTACACGCTAGCGCTATGGTATTTATGGTATTGTGATTTGAACAACATTTGATAATTACACCTAATATACCAGTGAGGCTGAGGGTAACATGCTAGTAATAGTTTGTTTTCATTGAATTATGACTACAGTAACTGGTGACTACAGTAACTGGTTATTAATAGTTTGTTTTCATTGAATTATGACTACAGTAATTTTCTCAGTACATCACAAATTTGAGAAACTTACTATAGTCATAATTCAATGAAAACAAACTATTAATAACCAGTCAAGCAGATTTAAAGTAAAGGTTTCATTTTGGAAAAGTTGGTTTTTATCTTCTGTTCGTCTTTTCTTAAATCAAGTTGGTTTCATATCTGAATTTTCTGTTCCATCTTACGTGATGCAATAGCTGCACAGGAGCCAGAATGTAACTGCGGCACTATTTGAGGTGAAACAGACATTTTAAGTAGGAAGCCAACTTCAGCTTCAACGTGTTTTTTACAACATGCTTATTTTGGTATTCTTTGTCTTTCATTGTGCTGTCTTTAGTCATGATGTAAATGCAGAGTTTGGTTTTCCATAAGACGAATTAGGATGCAGGCGGTGGACATGTGTACCTCGTGCAGCTCAGTAGCTCATGGCACTTCATAAAGCATGGTAATTAAAGAAACTCATGCTACTCAAACTCTTTCCTCTTTAATACATGCCTGCAACAATTTGTCCCTTAAGTCAATTACAATGAAAAAACATAGTGTTGATGGACTTGAAGAACCCGACTCTAAGCATTTCAACTCTCAGTCATTGACCTTGTCTCCCAGACATGTCAGAGTCGAAGACTCAAACCCTTTGTCATTCCCTTCTTTAATCTGTCTCTTTCTCTGCATCATTTGTTAGCTCTCCTTTACCTTGCTTATCAATGGCCAGGACTTCCACAAGACTTTGTGGAGCACTTTGTAGTTCCACAATTGCAGACCGTAGTCCATCTGTTTCTGTGCATTATTTGTTATCCCCCTTTCACCCTGTTCTTCAATGGTCATAACCCCCACAGGACCACCACACGGCAGGCATTATTTGGGTGGATCATTTTCAGCACTGTAGTGACACTGAAGTGGTCAGTGGTATGTTAGTGTGTGTTGTGCTGGTATGTGTAGGTCAGACACAGCAGTGTTGCTGGAGTTTCTAAATACTATGTCCACTTATTGTCCACTCTATTAGACACTACTACCTTATTTAACAGTGTTTTCCAGTGAAATTAAATAGCAATTTTTAAATTTATGTTTCACAAGAAACGGAAGTCACCAAACGCTGGGTAAATTCCCATAAAGATGATTATTAACCTCAGAAAGACTGGCGTTCATATCACTTTAACTCACCATAGAAAGGTGTGTTGCTTTATCTTTAGAATAGTTGCCAAGGCTGACATTTGAGGATATATCTAGGATTGTTGGGGAACACTAAATGCACCAAAATATGGGAGTCCATAGTTTCCAAATTCAATATGGGAAGTTGAATTTAGGGCATACATTTTTTTATGAAAGAATTATTTCACAGCTGTCAAGAATGTGATAACTTTAGCTAACATCTATAGAGTGATAGTGATAGTAGCACCACTGTAGACAATTTTCAAAAGCTCATAGTTTTTAAAGGGGAATCTGAAAACTGTTCCACTTAAATGTGTCTGGGAACAGAACCCACGCATGATCTGCCTTCAGTGTAGTGAGAATCAATATTATGAAATGCTGACACAAAGGCACTTTGTATCCATATGACAAGTGTACCACAAACCCATTTTTGCTCTGATCATTGTCAGCTGAGAAGCCTTTGAGGCAAGACTGTTACTCCTTTAAGCTTGAACACTTGGGCAAGCTCTGCTTGGCTATCGTTATTATTATTGTTACTTTCAGAAAAAACATGGAAACATAAAATAAGGGGCTATTACAATTCACCAGGGCTGCATCCAGAAACATTTGCAGAAATGAAGGGAATAAGCCTAAACTGGGGAAGTGGGACAGCTGATTCCTTCCAGCATTGAATTTGACGTTGAAAATGGATGAACTGATGAACTGAGCTAATTGCAACGTTACCTTAAAAGCTCACCCATAATATTTCTGTGTCTAATCGCGGCTGTTGCACAGAGCCAGACAATTCACGTTTGAGTTGTTTTCCACAACAAGTGTCTGTTTTTTCACATTTATTTTAAACCATGCACAAAATACACAACACAGAATTTTAAAACCAGTAAAAGACTTCCTGGCAGAGATGCCGCTTGCCAACAGACAAGGCTGCCAACTGCTTGGGGCCTAAGGTCATTGTGGGGACCCCAAGAGTATATTTGTAATTTTTAAGATTTTAAATGTTGTTTTAAATGTTCTTTATATTTTCCATTCTTTCATTCATCTTCTAAGACGCTTATTTTTCTGTGTCAGGGGGCTGGAGCCTATCCCAGTGCTCACTGGGCAGAAGCCAGGAAACACTCTGGACAGGCCATCAGTCCATCGCAGGACAGCTGTTTAATGTGAACTTTTAAAATAAATTTTTTTTATTGACTATTTATAACAGAGTGGTGATAAACGCCGGTTGGAGGGGCCCCCTGTGAAATGTGGCCTAGGGCATCAACAGGACGTTTGGATGTATTTCTATTATTCAGACAGACCTTGCGCTGGCATCACTAGCAAAATAGGTTTTGCAGGGAAAAAGCAGTAACTTACAGGGACACTCACTGCAGCCCACACACCAATAAAGAAGACTTTTTCATTTTAACCAAAAAATTATACACAGTGCTGCTTTAAGTAACAAAGTACAATCACTTAAGGATCCACTCATTATATCTAATGCCTTTACCTAGCAGCACTGTTTGGGTGAATTTAAGAATACCCGACTTACATGTTGTTACATGTTGCATATTTACTAGCTGATATTGTAAGCTGACAAATAAGTGCCAAATACATGACCTAGTATATGTTCAGTTGTTATCTATAATTGGATATGACCTTTTGTATTTTACTTGCACTTATTAACCGTCCAAACTCCAATTCAAACAAGGGGATTTAGCAGTGGATTTTCCCATGATGTGTGATGGCAAATAATCATGGCAAACCAGTGGTTGGCAGCTTATGAACACTAAGCATTGACTACAAGTTTAGGAATGAGTGATTGACTTATTATTGTGAAAAGACTCTAAGGACTTGATATTAACATGTAATAATTCACATATAGTGGTTCTTGCACATACAATGTGGACTTTATTATTTCCCTGAAAAGCTGAAAGGGCTGCCATTGACAGCATTCAGGTGTGTCTGGGTTGGGTCCTAAAACAACAGGCCATAAACAAGGGCAATGCTGTTCCAGGTCAGTTTCCGCTAAATGATATTGTTATCTTGCCACTTACTGTAACAAACTGGACTTTTATTTCCTTGTTTGACCAAAGACTTGTTAGTCAGCGGTTGCCAACAGACTTTTTACTACAGATCCTGTGCATTTATGTTTTTACAGTGTGGCATATGAGTGCATTTAAATGTGGGTAGTAGATTATCATTGCAGTTGAGCTCAGTGCTAGGTTATTTTTTTTGCTAGAATGAATCTCTTTAAGAAGTTTTGATCAGTCTAACATGTTTCAGAATGTACACATTAAAGAAGCTCACCAGTCCAGTAAACTCCAAACCAATATTCTATGTAGTCAGGCATTTTAAAATGTTTGGTTTGCTGCTCACTCGGGGAGCTTAAATGGCAACAAATTGTTTGATTTAACAGTTCTTCTTCTGTAAATGATCTTTACAGTTTGGTAATGCGCTTGCACTGGACCCCCCCAGGACCCCCTGCATTTCACACCTTAATTCTGACACATTATGAATAGATAGAGGAGGATGTTCAAAAACTCTGAATGGTGGAGAATGTTCTAGAGCCGTGTGAATGTGTGAATGTGTTGTGTTGGGGGTACATGAAGACAGATGTGTCTCCGTAGGAAAGGACTTGCTACCTGTTTTACGAGTGAAAGATGTAGTTCCAACAAAGGTTACCATAACAGCCCTTACCACACTGGCTACAGTCAGTATGGAAGCAACATTTATCTTCCAAAGACACAAACTTGCGTAATGTGCACTGAGACAGAACTGTGTTCAGCTTTTTTAAAACAACAATAAAAGCAAGAAACAGTGCTGACACAACATTGCTGTATTTGGTAAAACAGACAAATAATCCAAGTGTGCAGCTACCTGATGCAACACTTTTCACTTCTGAGGCCAGCTGACCTAAAGACTACATCATTTCTGTAGTGCAATAACCCACAAAGTTTATTACCCGCATGCACTGAATTGGTTAACTGCCCGCTCCTGTTCATGACACTAAACGCTGTTTCATGTGACCAATGCAAAGGACACATCATTAAGAGTTTTTTAATCTTCTTGCAATATTCTGCTTACAGTGTCTTTACGAGTATTGTTTCCGAGGAATGGTCAGTACAAGTGTTGTGAACGATGTAAGTGACCTAAATATCATTACTGTTGCAAACAGAAGTGAAAGAGAAAATGCACTTAACTAGGGCTGTACCCGACTCAGAATTTTTTCAGTCGAATCGGATTCGCCCGTCCTGGCCGACGATTCGACTATTCATTCATGTTTTTTCTCCATATACATTATCTAGTAATCAGTAAATCAATTTGCATACTTTTCAGATCTGATGTCCTCATTCAGAAAGTCAGCAGAGTCACAGGAACATATTTTTGAACTAAAAGATACGTGGCATATGATGAACGATCTGAATTGGAGCCTGATTTAATTACAGAATGTAGCGTCGGGCAAGCAAGCACGTATTTATGCTAAAAATTAGCGTTTATTAGCCTGTTCTTTTAATTTAACTTTTAACAGCTTCTTCAGTAGGATGACCATTCGTCTTTCATCTCTCATAAATAATAAACTCGTAAATAAAACCAAATTAGTCAATATTTAAATTATTTTTAGATGAAAAGAAGAACGGTAGACCTGAAACCGTTTAATTATTATATCACCCACGCTGAAATAATTATTTCTCGTTTATAGGCAGGCATATTAAGTGACTGTACAATTCTGTTCATCCATTCATCACAAAATGTATAGTTATGGGGATTCTTAAGACAGTGAAAGTGTGATGTATATGGATCATTTCATTCTACCTAGGTCAGTGTTTAAAACCCACTTCAGACTTTTAACTTGGGCTTTATAATAAAATCCTTTGCATTGAATGACCAATATCTTAATTCTGTTTGTTTTATTAAAACAAATGTTTGGGCATATAATTAGTTACTACCAAAACAACCATAACACTACTGAAGCTCTGCTTAATGTTTCAGTAGTGACTATTTAGGCAGAGACAATTTTTGCACATTGTTGCGCAGAGCTCAAAATGTTAGCCAGTCTATGACGAGCAAACACAGCTTTGAATGGCTGTTTTGTGTTTACTTAACTGCAGAATGAGGTAAACACTAAGACCTTTCAGATTATTATTGGAGCAGTTCCTCAGCAGGTTTACATTTAAAATGCTGTGGTGCACGTCTGGGTTCATGATCCAATTAGGGAACACAACCTCACTGCCCCAGAATTTTCCAACTCAGCACTTTACAGCAGGGTTTCCCAATTCTGAGGAGGAGCAAGTGGTCCACAGTGAGCCAGTGATGTTGCATTGTCATAAAATCAATAATTTAAAAAAATGACTTAATAAAAATAAAGAAATATTAAACTTTCTTTAAAGGTAAGCACAATTAATGCAAGTAATGCAGCAATGGAGCACAAAGAAGATTCATCTTTTTTTGCCCTTGTCTCTAGAAACAAGAACCACTACCCATATGTATCAACTCCACTCATGAGTAAAAAATTTGGCTTCGTTTGCCACAGTTCTGCCTGATTTTAGTGATATAAAGTTTCATGCTTTCTAGCGATAAATAGACAGGCCTTCAAGTGGTAAAGGTTGAGAACCCCTTCTTTATAGTACCCTTACTACAGTCTGGTCAGGTTTTCTCCACACAAAGAGTCTGCCTTCAGTCTAAAAACGTTTCTCTCTGAAACAAATATCACAATTTAGCATTTTATGAAATAACCAAATGAACATTAAAGTGTCTAAATATTTTTGAAGCCTCTTTATTTTTAATGTATCAGAGAGAAATTAGAGGCTTAAACCTAAATACACCTAAGTTCATGACTATGACAGAATCTACACATGCTTAGAGTCGCCAGTCCTCTAGTAGGCACTCTAAGACCCGAAGAAGCCTTAAACAGTTTAGTAATGAATGTATGCTTGTTGATCTTCTTTGACCAAAGAATGCTTTCAGATGAAGTTGGCACTGCTAACACACGTGTGGGAAAAATGTTACCAAACTTTTGCTATCACAAAGGTGCATTGATCAATGAAACAACAGTGACTTCCGGACAGCAAGCTCAAGGATAACTTCCTGGAATCTTTTTTCCACATGACTTCTGCATCTCTGAGCACAGAAAAAAAAGTTACACATCAAATTTACTTGCAAATCATTTCCAAAATATCACATCAACAAAATATTATAATCCATAGAACTTTCTGGTAACAGTATCTATTTTGAAGTATTTCAGTATTTCAAAGCTTCCTAAATGGTTCTTGGCTTGGACGTATGGTTCTAGGAATAACATTTAACATTATGTGGAGACGCTTTAATTTTAGAAAGTTATTCACGCTCACAAAATAATACTTCTTTATTAAAACATTCACTCGAAGGCTCTTTAGGGAACTGAAAGTGGTTCTTTTAAACACAGTAAAGATACAGAAACAAGTAATCCCTGTTGAGTGATCTGAAGTATAGTTAAAACCGACACAGATCTCCTGGGATTTTCATTTTTTGTTAAAAACCTACCAAACCAAAGACAAAAGATCAATATGTTATAAATCTTATTTTTTGACATAACTACACACAGGTCATTTGTTAAAGACTGGTCATCATGTTTGTTTTATCTGCTGGAAGGTCTGCTGTGGTTCAGATGGTCTCACACTGGTGAACAGATATGGAGCAGTCAAGTGAAAAAATGATTGCAGGAAGTTGTTCCTGATCTTACTGAAAAAATGTGGAATGCCCCTTATTAAATCACTGTTGCTTCATCAATGAATGGACCTTTGTGATCATAAAAGGTTATTAACATTTTTTCCCCGAATGTATGTTAGGACTGCCAACCCCACCTGAAAGCACTCTGGATTTTTTTTCACAGGAATAAATTCAGTTTACTCTGATTTTGTCATTATTAATTACAAACACCATTAAGAATTGAGTGGCAAAAAATATTTGTACATTTTAACCATTGGTAAAGTGTAGTGGTGTTCTTCAGGTTACTTTATAAATAAAATGACATTTACTTCCACACATTTATGGTAGACTCTGTGGAAAAAGCTTGGAGAATAATATGATGTCGACAGTTCCTCAGAAGTTCCAGCACCCCAGAGATATCAGCATGTACGATGATTTCAAAAGGCCTAAACACAAAATGGTTATATAATGATTCACATTTTGCACCCATCTTTCAAAAATGACCAGAAAAAGAATGCTGAAATAAAATTAACACTGCTCATGGGAATGTGGCTTCCCTTCCCTGGACCTTAAAAAATAATAATAAAAAATATAATAAAATAATTGTGATGTCATACTGTCTGTTAGGGAAAATAGATGCCCAAATGCAAATTCAGGAAAGTTCATTGTTTAGCTCCTTCATAAACAATCAGCAAGGTACTGTCTTTGGTGTTCCTAACTTGGCCCTTCATAGCCTAGCAACCATAACTACGCTTGGGATACTTCTGAAAATTAATCAATTGTTTCTCATTTCTTAGACTGAAGACATATTTCATTGCCACTGAAGCTAGCATCAGCCCTGCTATAATAAGTGAAAAATCAGCCAACGCTGGGCTGGCCAACATGGGACCCCCAGAATACCAGGGACTATTTCACACAGTAGTTACATGTAATCTGTTACTACCTAACCACGTGTACAACAGTACACTATATTTTGTAAAAAAATAAAATAAAATGACAGAAAAAAATGATATTGCAGCTGCAGTGTATTCAGGCCTTAGATATTTACAAATATGTGTTATGATTTAAACTGTGTTATGATCTAAACCCAAGGCATTAGTTGAGATAGTAACAAGCTAAAAATCAGCAGGAGAAGAATTTAACAACAATATCTAATGAATACAAAATAGCAGGCAGTGAGACACATCCCTGTCCCTCACGGCCACATTGGTGCACATGGTGCTTTGTAGTAAATGTGTGCCAGAGTGAAAATCATTGTGTAACTGCTAAAATACATATTTACTGCAATTTTAAAAAATGGCAGGCACGTGCAGTGTTTCCCCTCGTGCACTGCAAGAACGTGCAGATGGGGTTCCTATCCCAGGTGATGATGTCGTCATGCAGTAGCCCTGACAGTTTGGACCACAGATGACCTTGAGAGGAGCTTTCTGGAACAAGCTTTTGGCGGCCCTTCAGAGGCCAACATGACGCCAGCAGCCTCAGATCAGCTGCCCGGCTGTTTGTGCAGCCAGCTAACTCTCAGCACCCTGGGTCTTACGAGACACCTGCAAAAACCCCCTTCAACAGAACACCAGGTCATACTGGAAATATTGCAAAAAGATGATAGCTCAAAATGGACTGCTCACGTTGCCCTGTTTTGATTAAAAGTCACGCAAGTTCGGGGAAAGGCTCAGATTTAAACATGGCTGCTCACATGCCTCTCTCTGATTTATTTATTTTTTTGGCACTTTGCTTTATTGAAATGACACAGCAAAAAAGCAACAAGGCTCCTTTTTCCTTTTGGAATGTGAACACTCCATCATATCATCACAATCTGTAACAGTCAATGCCTCAGCAGACAGGACACGCTTCACTAAAACCTTTTGAATGCAAACTAGTCATAAAATACTGGTTATATCAGTAATACACAGGGTATAGACAATCTTGGCGTTTTATGAATATGTTGCACAGCTGAAACCTGATCAAAAAAAGCCACAGGTCACAGGTTGTTCACCAAGTTAAATAATGCATTGTTATACTACTGCCCTCCATTGTTATGCTACTGCCCACCAACACCCTGTGGTTCATTTTTCCTGCCCATACAAGCATATCAGGCCAAAAAGAGTACTTGGGCAAGACTGCTAAATCTATATTTACTTACCTCTGTAACTTGATTAAATTGTTGCATAAATCTTAATACATGAGAAATTCATTAATAAGATCTGTGTTCATCATTTTGATACATAAAAACAGAATTATTACATTCATCTGCTCTTTTTATGAGATATTTTATTGTAAACAACGTCTTCAAAAAAGCTGGAAAAGGTGAAATGCATATAAAAACAGAAAACAGTGGTTTATAAATAACCTTTGACCTATATTTGAATCAAAAGACTACAAAGACAAGATAAGATAAAGTTTTACCTTACTGACTATTTTCTGTAACCATATGCTTGCCCGGAAACCGATGCAACATGTCCAAATACAGTTGATACAGGAGCAATTAAAGGCCAGGAGCATTGTGAAACGTTTGAAAGAAAAGAGGTGATGCAAACATACTTGGGTATAAAATGGGCATCCCGGAAAGGTTGAGACTTTTATGAGCAAGGATGGGTCAAGGCTTGGGCCAAGAGTTTAGACCAAGAAGAAAAGGACCATGCAGATTGTAACCAGTGCCAAGTCAGGGTCTGTCATGGTATGAAGGTGTATTAGTGGGCATGCTGCCTTCTAGACATGGTTGCACAGAAGAATGGCAAGAAAATTTTGCTTTCAAAACTACAACATTTTTGTGTGTACTTGCCAAAAGATTATTAGTTTTGTTTAGGAAAGGTAAATACCAGTAAGGCATCAAATCTGGAATTAGCATATATTTACCAAAAAAACGTGTTTTTGTACTGTTTTGAATGTAGTACAAGTCAAACACTGGAAGGCGTCACTGCTTTCTGTTTTATTAGCATTTCACATACTGTCCCAGTTTTATTGGAGTTATGCTTATACATGTTAGTACAGATGCACTGATCCAGCTTTTTTTCTCCCAATACTCATTACAATATCAGAGAACTGTCCCACACCAACTACTGATCCAATACCATAGCTCTGTTAATCATGTGCTATAAGAATCAAATTAAGAGAGTATACAGTAAGTGGGACACTATAGGGACACTATTGATTTAATCAGAGCAAATGCAGACGGTTTACCACAAGATGTAAATCATTGTTAACATCTGCATAAAAAGGAGGATTAGATTGAAGACAACTGCTGTAAAGACTGAAAAGCATTTGCAAATATTAAAATGACAGTTTAATTTATTTTTGATGATGGCACTTTTGGGCCCCTGAAAATGGGGGTGGAGAGATGGGCAAACAAATGGTGTATTTCCTACACTGTTCATTCAATTTGGATGTAAAGAGCTAAACAAATATCTACAGACCTGACTGTAGATAATATGTTTTGCAAGCCTGAGTGATAGCAGTGGAATAAAAAAGCAAACGAAAGTATGCATGTGAGTAAAGAAATATTTATCTTTGCAAATCTGTGCAAAACTATACAAGAAATTTTATAAATCTATTTAAGAATTGAAATATAATCAGTCTATTACTGAGGCTAACATGCTTGGATGAAGTAGATGGGAGTGTCTCAAACATACACAAGCACACACACACCAGAGTCTTTCCTGCAAGTCTTCTGGGTGTATCTAGCCATAGCATATCATATTTATAGACGTTTTATTGTGCTTACTGTCTCAGATAAGTTTGATCAGTTTGAATTTAATTTTAGTTCAGTCTAATCCTGGATTATCAGGCTAAATTACCACAGTAACTTATGCTGCATTGCTAACCTGCTGCAGGGCACGTATTGTATAATTTGGATCATTGGAATATGAAACTATTGTTACTCCAATAAATACTAATATGGCAGCAGTGGAGACAGTTGTTACAGATACTTTTACTTTCTACACATTTACTCATTTGCCCCTTTAAAAAAAGACCACACCTATATAGTAAGCAGACTCCTAAAGGTAGCTTATTTCCTTCTTATGTTTCACATGATTGTCTGTTTGCCGTAAATCTCATGCTTTCATGTGCACACACACAACGATTAATTATAGTATCGTAGCCAGGGGTGCAGCCAAGAATTTTGGGATCAATGAGAAGATATCAAATTTGCGCCCACCACGGTTTGTGGCCACTGACTAAAGTAGCTAGCACCTTACAGCACCTTACAACTTAAGAATTCAGTATGCAAACTTAGCACTAGCTCTGTAGCTTACTAGCTATAACATCTACACTCACTAACCTCAAAACACAAGTATGATGCAATGTGTGTAGCTTTATTACAAAAAACAAACACAATGCACAAGAGTTTATGAGACAAGGCTGGTTCATTGGTAGGGATATGGAGATGAGGAGACAGGGCTGGTTCATTGGTAGGGGTACGGGGATGAGGAGACAGGACTGGTTCATTGGTAGGGGTACGGGGATGAGGAGACAGGGCTGGTTCATTGGAAGTGAAATGGGAATGAGAAGACAGGGCTGGTTCATTGGTAGGGGTACGGGGATGACGAGACAGGGCTGGTTCATTGGTAGGGGTACGGGGATGAGGAGACAGGGCTTGTTCATTGGCAGGGGTACGGGGATGAGGAGACAGGGCTGGTTCATTGGTAGGGGCACGGGGATGACGAGACAGGGCTGGTTCATTGGTAGGGGTACGGGAATGAGGAGACAGGGCTGGTTCATTGGTAGGGGTACGGGGATGAGGAGACAGGGCTGGTTCATTAGTAGGGGTACGGGGATGAGGAGACAGGGCTGGTTCATTGGTAGGGATATGGGAATGAGAAGACAGGGCTGGTTCATTGGTAGGGATATGGGGATGAGGAGACAGGGCTGGTTCATTGGTAGGGCTATGGGGATGAGGAGACAGGGCTGGTTCATTGGTAGGGCTATGGGGATGAGGAGACACGGCTGGTTCCTTGGCAAGGGGTATGGGTTAAGGGGTATGGGATGAGAAGACAGAGCTGGTTCATTGGTAGGGGTACAGAATGGTGCTTGAAAGTTGGTGAACCCTTAGGTTTATTTTTTTTTTTGTATTTCTACATAAATTTGACCTAAACCTCAAAAGATCAAAATTACATATCTGTGTGTGGCAAAAGTATGTGAACCTTTAGGGTTAGCTGATATTTTGAAGGTGAAATTAGAACAAGGATTTATCATAGTCTGATCTTCACACACTTTTGTGGATGTGTATCACGGCATGCACAAAGGAGATTTCCGAGGAGCTCAGAAGAAGAGTTGGTGATCAGGCTAGAAAAGGTTACAAAACCATCTCTAAAGAGTTTGGACTCTTGCTGATGTGAAATAGTGCAATAGAGGAACTTACTATGTCAAATTTACTGTACAATGGGAATTTCATAAAATAAATTTTTGGGTGCTATCCCGTGTTATCTTCCTCTCTGCCCAGCCTGCATTTTTAAGCCAAAAGCAGAAATCATAAAACAATGTCAGCTAGTGTATATGTGGCCATTTTTGTGTAACAGCTTTCTGTGGCATTTAACACGTTGGACATCTGGTTCTTCTTACCATCATTGTGAACAATTCTCACTCTGTAGGTTTCTCGAAAACACTCTGCATGTTCACATAATAATCTTCCAGTTATGCACACATTTTGAGAATCTGTGGAATTCCCCTTTAAGGCAAACAGATCATTTAAATGTGGACAACAGAGGCCTTTTTATATGCTTAAGCATCACCCAACATATTTATTCTGAAGGGATGGAAAGGGAGGAATGCAGTTGTATAAGGGGACAGGTTTTGATTTCATTTTCATTGTTTTTTTTTTTTGTTTGTTTGTTTTTTTTTTTTACAGTAGGAAAACCCCTCCTGCTCCTATCATTCATTCTTTACTCTGGCTGAAAACATCACACCTAAAGTACACATACACAAAGATAAAGCAGTGGAGACATACCAGACTGTTTCCTCATAGAGACTGTTCAGAGAGCGACCACAAAGGACACAATGACCCTCCACACACGGTTAATCCCTCCTGAGCTCCACACACTGCTGGTCACTCACTCACTACACTCAGCAGCACCGGTGATGTCCAGCTGCTGAAAGAATTCAGTCTTTAAGAGTCCATTCTTTTTCAATAACCGATCGAACCGACTCACATCCCCACCTTACTTCCCAGTTCGCTGACCAACCTTCTTGATTACCTGCCAAGAGGAATCTGATGTGTGTCATTTTGTATTTTTTCTGATCAGATCGTGGCGTTTCAGGGGAAACACTCTCTAAAGATATTTTACCAAAAAAACGACCTCATCTCATATATCATATAATGATGGAGAAAAAAGGGCTGGTATACGAAGGATATGACACATGACGATGAAGCTACTGATTCGGACGAATTCAGTTCATCTGCTCAAAGGAATTGGTTCGTTAAAACTGAATCACTCTTCCCATCAGTACCACGAGCGGACATTTTTTCGCAGAAGTCACGTGATCCTCGTCGCCTCTCTGCACAGGGACTCCGCCCCGCGGAGGTGGGAGGTAGACGGAGGATAAAAATTGGCGCGGGGCAAGTCAGGTAGAACTCTCCTAACTGAACTGGAGGAAACGTATAGTCAGTCCCAATGGGCGACTCCCGGTACCCTATCAGCGTCCGGATCATCGGCATCATGTACAAGGACAAGAACAAAGTAAGATGCGTTGCTGGAGGAAGCACTACCACTCGCCTGTTTATGAAGCAGACCTTCAAATGCATGTTGTGCTTATCACCTGCTTATCTTTCTGTTCCAGTTGTACATGGCATCCGTGCTGTGGTCTGATCAGACTGAAGTGGTCGTGTACAGGTCCCTCGGAGACTTTAAGAAGTTCCATGTAAGACTATCCTAAAATTGAAGACATCCTTGACTGTCAGTATAGCGCTAGTATGCTCACAACCTGTTGTTGTCATTTCACCCTTCATTTCCTAACAGAGGCAACTGAAGAAGCAGTTTACAGTGGATAATCCTTCTGGCAAGCGTGGCAGAGTGCTACCCAGATTCAGAGGTACAGTCACAGTAACATTACAGTACTGGTTCCCCACACTATTCTCCTAGTCCATTTGGGTCTCTTTTGAATGTTTTGAAAAACTGGGGGTTGGTTTTTTTTTTTCGAGCAGGTCGGATGCAGAAGGTGAGCTTGCAGAAGAAGACTGCAGCCAGGGCTGTGCACCGTGTGAAGGCTCTGCAAACATACTGCAGTGATCTGCTGCAGTGTGACCCCAGCATCACTCAAGCAAGTGACCTCATTCAGTTCTTCCTACCCAAGGAGCATGAGCTGCAAACAGAGTTCGTACAAAACAGGTAGGTCAAGTCCAGCAAATTAATGCAACTAATACAGGAGACCCTAAAATATAGGTGGGTGATATAAAAAATATATATATCATCAACTGTCATGACATTTCAAGAGGTTTTCAGTGGTACATGATGTGTCACAATACTTATTTTTTCTAACAGATGACATTGGAGCCACATTTGAAATGTATCATTATTACAAATTACTTTTACTGGGCATTTTGTACACTGTGCAGCACTAAATCCAAGTACGCTAACTATGCGTTCTTTGTAAAAAAAAAAACTGTAATATATTTGTAATATACTTATTAATTATTCTTTAAGTAGTTACGATTTCCACGAAAGCATATCATGACAAATACTGTTGTACTGCCCTGTTTTACACTGAAGTACCCATCCTCAATTAATAGTCCTCAGGTAGCAGTAAAAGTAAGCTCAGCTTCTTGATTACTGAGTTATATGTTGAACTGCAGTGGTACATCCAGCATATATCAGCTTAGGAACTATGCTGTAAGTTGTTCGGCCCTTTTTTCTTCTTTTTGGATCCTTTTGGTCTAAAACACACAACACTAAAGCTTGGAAAGTAATAAGTGTGAGCAACAGCAAAGTAGCCAATAGACTCTACAATTTGCATTAACTGTAATCTTATTCTAGGCTGCTAATTAATTAAGTAATTGACAAAAAATTTTCCTGTCTGTCCTGCCCAGTGTGATGATTTTCCAATCAGATGACATCCCAAATGGGCAAACAGGAGTTGACTTGAGCAGCAAGCAGCTTAACGTTGGGCATGTGACCCAGCCTTTTGTCACCAAAACATATCGCTGTGTGGCTCAGTATGAGACCAAGGACACCAAGAACAGACCTTTTAAGGTGGCTGTAGATGAAACACTGGATGTGCTCATCAAAGATCAAGCAGGTATGTGTCGTTCTTAAGTTTCTTCCCGCTAGCAAGTGCCAATCTGACCACACTAACCCTGATTACATGATCATGCTGCACCTTGTGCAGTACATGTAGTACGTTATAACACTCTGTGATACTAAACGAATATTACGTATATACCTGTGTGTTCATGAATACTGCAGGCTGGTGGTTGGTGGAGAATGAGGAAAAACGGTTAGCTTGGTTTCCTGCCCCCTACCTGGAGTTGTGTGAAGAAGATGAGGACGAGGATGAGCTGGATGTGCTTGCTGAAAGTAAGTTAACCAGGTCATGCCAATTTCAGTATCTCTGCCTTTTGAGTTCATAATTAGACATTGCCCAAAGCCATTTTTTCTTTCACCATACCAATACAGAACACTTCTGTGTCAACTGATACTGATACCAGTCCAATAGTTTTTCATTAAAAACTACTAAACATTAAAACTGTTTTTAAATGAATCACTACACATAAGCTGACCGTCTAAAACTGCCATGCTCAAGCTGTTCAAACTGGAACTTATAGTGCAAATGTATGTACATCTGTAGTTTTACTGTAACCGTAATTCTTATTGATAAGTACCTAATGTTGAGCTAATGGCAACTCTGTGCGTTCTGTGATAATTCAGGTTAGATTTATTCTAGATTTATTATATTTATTTATATTATAATTATATTATTTATTATGAAAATAAGTGACTCTATACTGTTAATGCAAACATTACATTGACATTGGGATTTTTTGTAGCATGAAAATAACATCAGTATTGATTAAAAAAGACTTCTATAACAAATTCAAATCACTTATTCTTATTTCTTTTTTAGAGTACTGTGCTGTAAGGAGTTACACCTCTAAAACGAAAGACGAGCTATCGGTTACAATTGGCACCATCCTGGAGGTGCTGCAGAAGTCTGACAATGGCTGGTGGCTGGCTAGGTAATTTGTTCTGTCTCTCTGTGTATCCTGTGGTATGTGAACAATGTCAACCCACTGCGCCGAAGTGTCCTCAGCGTCTGACTACTACACAGATTTTTCGTAGACTGGAGAGGCATCATGCCAAAGTCAACAATGTGCAATAGAGGGGACTGTATAACAGTTTGTAACAGAGACATAGTGCCATCGTAACATATATCACGTGTTTGTTTTTTGGCTCATGTTTGTAATAAAACAAAAACAAAATACACTCAAATAAGCTAACTTTAAAGAAGAAGGTGAAAACTTTCTTTACTTTTATTGTAGTGGAAGAATTTTTATTCCAAGCACATTTTGGAGCATTTTTATTTTTACTTTTATCCATTCATCGCTAAATTTTATGTATATGAATGTATAAAAATGTCTACTGCATTCAAATAAGGTAGATAAATAAAAAAATAAAATGATGGAGATACTTTTTTCTTGGATAGTGAGAATTTATTATTCATTTATCCCTTTAAACTCAAAGGACCCTTCAGTGAATCTACACTTCCATTCCATTCCATCACCCTAATTACTACATACTACCTACAGTAGTTACTGAATAACTAAAGGAGACTAGTCAAAGGAAAATAAGCCTGGAGTTTTATAAGTGAATAACATGCCAACAGTTTAAATGGTTAAAAGAATACTGTAAGAAACTTAAACAGAACTGGATCTTCTCTGCACCACACAGCTGGCAGTACCAAGCGGAGCATTTAGCTGATGCTCTTATCCAGAGCGACTTACAAGGTTATTTGTATTACAGGTGGGCCAATGCAGTGTTAGGAGTCTTGCCCAAGGACTCTTATTGGTGTAGCTCAGCATTTGCTACCTAGACTGGGCTTCAAACCCCCATCTCCCACATGGGGTGGTAGCTCTTTGGTGGGTAGTGGTGTTAACCGCTGAGCCACACCAACCACCACAGTAGCACAAAGTCGATTGCCATGAAAAATACCTACAATTTTATACAATTTTATGCATCACTGTGCTTAGAAAACAACAGAAAAGCTGTACACTTTATGCATCTGCCTATTGATTTCTTTTATATGGTTGTTTTGAGTCAGCAGGTGTTCTATTCTTTTCTAAGTACAAGGAAATTGTCATTAGATACAGCAAGCAGAGAATAACTTTGAGTATTTTGTCAATAATTTGTTATTACTAATGCTGAATTAGCTAACCTTAATAAGTATGACTATATTTTTATAGATATAATGGAAAGTCTGGGTATGTTCCATCCATGTACCTGAAACCATACACCAGCCCCACCTTCACCCTGCAGAAGAAGTTCCACACCTCCACCCTTAACCTGCCTACTGCATCCACACTCCTGCAGGACGTTTCCTACTCCACCGAGCCTCAGGCCCACTCATTCAGGACAAAAAGCATACGCAAGTCCCACTCTGTGGAGGTGCTCTCTGAGCCTCCTGTTCAGCGCAACACTCAGGTTCAGCGTAATGACTCAGACAGCCGCAAGAGCATCATCAGCGGTGCCAGCGACGGGACCGACTGCAGCTTCAGCTCCTCCAGCTCTCTGGGCCTAAGTTTGTCCAACTCTGAGGAGGGTGAGACATTGAAACAGCCAGAGAAAGATCCAGAAGCAGATGGTGGTGACAGCGGCCTATCCAGCCCCACCAGTAGGTATCCCAAACTTGGTCCCAAAGTGCCCCCTCGCCCGCAAACCCAGGAAATCCTCACTCGCTGTACCACCTACACTCGCAAAGCTGCCCTGGCTACACAAGCCCGCTTGTTCCCTGAGAGAATCGAGAATGAGGCCCACCCTATTGGAAGAGATTAGTGAACATAAAAACAAGCACGTTTTAAATACTGGATGGTGTATTATATTTGTCTAGTAGGATCCTTTGATTGTGCTTGTCTTTTCAAGAGTGCATTTGGGGGGTGGGGAATATGATAATACGTTATTGTTATTGTAACGAGTATATCATGAGTACCATGACAACAAATGACCAGTAGCCCAGTTATACGGAGCCTGTAAACAAGAACAACAAGTAGTCTAAACTAAGTGTATAAACTACAAATTTACTACATTTACTGCTCGTTTCAGTTTTCCTCCTGTTTTCTTAAACAGTTTTCACACTTGAATTTAAAGTCATTGCATTGTAGTTTTTTAAATGTGCCGTTGTTTTACTATACATTCTGTCCGTTTAAACTTGCTCACAAACTATTGTGTATCATGAAAATACATGTTATATTTGTTCACAAATGTAAAATGAGAACACATTTAGCAAAGTTGAAGATTAAATAAATGTGAACACTGTAGCAGCAATACCAACTTTAGAGTTAGTATCGTTCTGACACTCTAGTAGAGTTGTAGTAGTCATCATTTTCACATTCCTTCTAACTATCAGTGGTCTGAATGGCTAGTAGGCTGTTATGTTAGGCTTTCGTGGCATCAAAAAAGGAAATGACACTTTGCCTCATAGCTGTGGAAAGACAGATGACAGCTGTTTAACATGGTTTAGTAAATTCATTGTCTTCCTTGTTCATGAGCGTTACGCTTTAAATCTGCTACGTTACCATTTTCCTACGTTCTTTTATCCTGTACTACATGTTCTTGACTGTATTCCATACTGGAATTTTTATATAGAGTTGCATGTTTGTGTAACCACAATAAATGGTATTTTATCTCATCAATCCCGTGGCAGTCTTTCTTTTTACGGGATGAGACATAAACCACTGAATCAGTCACAAGTTTGCTCATATGCGCATTAATGCAAGACTGAACCATCCAGCTTAAAAATGGCTATAAGGAATTCTAATAAAGTATGGAAAAGGGTTTGCTCTACTTAAATAATAGATTTTTTATGATGGTATTTTCTATTTAGTGTGATTTTCATGATCATACTTGTCAGGAGTGCTGTTTCTTGGGAGATGGGCAATATAAGGATAATACGAGGATACTAATACTACAACATTGAGTAATTGCTGATTTCGAAACGGAAAGGAAAACGTAACCCACAACACGACCACAACATGATACAATACTGCCGTTTCTTTTTTTACATGAAACACTTTTGGCCGCATTTCTGATTTGTCAGCAGCTTTCAAATATTAAACTAAAAAAAAAATATATTAAATTAAATTTAAAGTGCAATTTTGTGCAAAGCTTTAGGTCAGCATGTATGCAATAGTTTACCCTAATGGGTCATATCCGATTAGCTTTTTTTTCCGATATCTGATCCAGTGATATTGGCCACTATCGGAATAATACCCCTATTAACAAGCATATTAATTTATTTACTTATTTAGTATTTGTTTCAGTTTCTCTCCTGTTCCTATTTAAATAGTTTTTGCACTTGTTGACAAACGTCACTGTATTGCAGTTTTTCTTAGCCTTTTTAAACGGGGCGCTACTGTTCGGATATACATTTTGTCCATTTAAACTTGCTCACAAACTAATTTCAGTCATCTATATTGTGTAATATGAAAAGTACTGCAATGTCATATCTTGACCACATTGGCCAAGAATCTAAAATAATTCATAAAACAACCCGTTCAGGTTACCCACGAAGGTTACATAAATGCAATCTTGCGGTAGCAGCCATACCAGCTTTAGAGTTAGTATCATTCTGACACATCAGCTGGTATCGTGGTCTCGTAATGGTTGTTCTAGTAGTGATCATTTTCACATTCCGTGACAGTCACTTGTCTAATTAGGTAGTAGGCTGTTATGTAAGGCTGTCATGACATCAAAACAATAAGCAACACTTCTTATAGCTTTCAAAAGATATGACAAACTGCCGCCCCCACCACCCCCCACCCCGTCCGGAGTACTGCACCATGTTCTCGGCTGCATTCCATTCCTCTGTCTCTATACAGAGTTCCTAATAAAGTGTGCAAAAGGTTTCGCTTTCCTGGAATGATGAATTATGTCTTCATGAGAACTCATCAAAGAGCTATGTATGAAACCTGTTTTCTTTCTTTCTTTCTTTTTCAACGTGACTTTTCCTGCTGCTTTCAATGACTCATTTAACCTGTATTTTGAGCTTGTCTTGTCAGGTGCTCAGTTTCATTTCTTATTTCATTTCCTTCATTTCTTATTTGTAAAGCTAGCCTTTGTAGGCTTGTCTAAGGGGCTAATAGTACAGCAAAACGTATCAGGGCATTTTAAGTACAAAGCCTTTGCAAGGATAAGTAGGTTCATAAGTCAAAATAATGGAAAAGTCATGAGTCTAAATAGAATTAACTTGAATACACTAATAGGAAGAACAGTGAAATGTACATCCAAACAGTCTTCTTTGACCTCATTCTTAAAAGCAGAATGATGAGATGATCCTTTATTTCCAATTACAGGGAAACGAAAGAGAAAATAACAGATATAAAGGTGGTGCTAGGACATTCAACGTCTTTAGGGGATCTATTATCAGAAGTGGAATATAGTATACAAAATGATGTGCATAACTTTAGTGCATAGTTAGCTGTAACTACGAATCATTGTGTGTATCGATCAGTAGTACATTGCAAAACATCGCCTAAATAAAGTTTTTGGACTCACTACTATGTTACCATTATTTAGAGTATATATAAAAACTTCTATATAATAAAGAATATATTTTTACATTATAGGCATCATGTGCCATGGTTCCTACCACCTTCACTGTAAATGAAAATCCAAGTATATTATTTTACATCGGACTACTCTGAGAAAATTTGTTTGCCTCTCAACAATGTTATTTATGCAGAATTCCCAATATGTAACACAGGGACAGGACGAGGAGGCAGGATTCAAACGCAAGTCTTTAATGAACAAAAATAAAACAAAACCAAAGAAACTAAACAACTGAGAAACAACTGAACAGGGCTACAAAAACAACAGACATGGAGAAACAACATACATGGAGAAACAACAGACATGAAGACAAAACAACAAGCAAGAACAAAGGGCACAACAGGTAGTATAAAACAACAAGAGCTAACGAGAAACACCTGGGAAGGGGCAGAGCTACAAACAAGGGACAGGTGAGGGGCCTGACAAGGGGGCGGAGACAGGAGGTGCAAAAAACCAAAACAAACAGAAGCACATGGAACAGGACAACAAAGGGCACATGGAAATGACAAGACAGAAACAGAAAACCAGAGAAAACCGAGAAAAATGGGCTAGACTAGACAGGACGTGACACAATAACTGGAAATGATTCAAAAGTGTACATTATTTCCACAATGAAAGAAAATAACTTTGCTGATATATTGTGTTGATGTTGACATACAGTATTTCATTCAAGTGGAATCGATATACAAATTTGCATGTTAAGCAATGTTTTTTCCTTGAAAATTTTCTGACACCATCTCTAGATTCTGTCTTCAGATAAGTTATTCAGATCTTAGTGTGGTGAAATCTTCTAACAGAGATTGTGTTGTTTGCCACCATGTTGCTACAGTAGCCCAGAACGAACATTTCGTCAGTCAGTATGTTAAGCTAAGCCCGTACTAAATTAATATTAAAACCCAAAAAAACACGTTACTAAGCAATACTAATGATATGAACTCACATATATTGCACATGTTATTTATATACAAGTCCTTCACACTGTTCATCTCAGTCTGTCTGTGGCTTGTTTACTGTTCCTATTTTCCCAGAGGCTTATTTTTATTCTGTTACATTTCCCTATTTGCAGACAGTTTGCCAAGTTGCTGTAAAAAAGCTTTGAACTTTTATTTGAAAATTTCTGGTTAAAATTAAATGGTTAACTTTCAGAGCGATTTGAAGTAAAATGCTTTGTTATTGAGATACTGTTCACAGTGATGATAATAGGAACCACACTTCTGAAGAGTTTAATGTAATGTCACTAAAAGTTCACTTGAAAAGGTATAGGTATACTGGCTGATGTCCGAGACATGTGATCTTTTTTTTATTTAAAACATATTTTAACCATATTTTTATCCATTCACAGTGCAGCAAAACATAAAGGATGTTTAAAGGCAAAATAACCCCCACTGCAAAATAACTGTATTTTTGGATATTATGCACTGTTCTTATCATCACCACTATATAGAAATCTATGTCTGTACATTTCTTTTTGTTATATTTCAACCACTGAATTATACAGATAAGTGGAATTCCTCTTTAATTTAAATGTGTTGATATATTCATATACACACACACACACATATATGTGTGTGTGTGTGTGTGTGTGTGTACCATGTCCTGTTACCTGGCTCTTCTCCTCTTTCTTATTTAGACATTATCTTGGACCTTGTACCCCTATGTTAATTTTAAGAAATAAGCCACAATTGGTGCTTAACAGCTGGAGCCAAACAACAAAAATACCAAATCTTTTCAACAATAAATATAAATATACGTTTTTTCCAAAGTTTTCCACTTCAAATCCCACCTAATCATAACTAAAAAGCATGAAAGCCCATAGAGTAAAATTGTGCATAAAAATATTTCCTGTGCCAGAAACAAGCAGAATGGTAACATTTTCTGTTTCTTTCTTCTTATTAAGTATATTGCTTTTACTGAGTTTAATGACATAAAGTGTCATCACCGACAACTAGTTTCCACCTCAGTATATGTCCATGGACCACCAGAGAGAGAGAAACCCTGATTTAGTGTAAGCTATCATTGCCAAGCAACCATTGTTCAAGTCCCATGAACGTTTTTTTTTTTTTTCCTTTACAATTTTTGGCATATAATCACCTACATACACTACATGACATAGCAGTACAGGAACTTTTAAGCACTCTATAGGCAGGTTTCTGCTAGCAACAGAAAGTGATTTTCAGTGATTTTCTGAGTTAAAGTAACTAATAGTGCTACCCATGCATTTTCCCACACTAAAATGTAATACTGCTTACAACAGCTCTACCTTAAACACAGACATTTAAAGCTTGTTAGACATTCACCTGTGTGGCATTGGTCAGCGTAAGTTTAGTTGTTAAATATGTTTGAACAAAACAGGGCTTTTGAGTGGTGTGTTTTGATGTTTAGTATTGTTTTGGGTCATTCATATACATACTTCCTGTACATGCTTATGCCTGGTCCTATCTATCAACATGCTCAGTGATCCATGCAACCAACATAATAACGCATAAATACAGAATTCTCTGTTGTGAGTCAGTCATAGTACACAAAGTATATATTTTACAATGGCTAGAAATGCAGATGAGCCAGTCAGAATTTAGGACAATCTGTTTTGATGTTATGATGTTACTGTTGTTATTTTGGTAAAATACTATATGACACAATAACTAGTAACTGTATGTATTTACTTTCCTTATTAACTACTGTGCAATGTGTGTTTTGACATACTATTTAATAATGTAGTTTGGATGCAGCTTTGGTAATAGGCGAAGCAGAAAACCCTTCAAGTGACCAACCTATGCTCCATCCACAAAAGCCTTCTCTTACAGAACTTTAGTAAAATCCCCTTTAACCTAATGAAAAATGGAATAGAGGAGAAATTGAAATGCTATGCTATCCAGCTAGACTATGTAGCTAATGTTAGCTTCATTACATGACAGACCCCCACTGTAAATGTAGGTATTTTTTGTCCTACATATAATTTGGGTTTAAAGTTTTTTTCAGGGTTCGGATTGGGTCCACTAGTTCCACTGCAGGGTAATGTTCGGAGAGAACCCTTTTTTCTTCCAGTTTGCAAACAAGGTTTAATGTACACAAACTCCAGTGGCCCTTACAGAGCCCTGATCTCAATCCCACTGAATGCCTTTGGGGCAAATCAGAATGTAGATTATGAGCCAGGCCCTTTCGTCCAACATCAGTGCCCTACATCGCAAATTCTTCTTTGACTGAATGGCCACCAATTGCCTTAGAAACATTTCACAATCTTTTGGAAAGCCTTCCTATGATAGTACATGCTACTATAGCTGCAAATGTGAGGCCAACACTAAACTGATGAAGAAAGTTTTTGCAGTGGGATGACCAACAAGTCAGTGGTGACAGTCAGGTTGCCAAATACTTTTGATCATCTAGTTTATGAGGATGAGTATTGAGTTCTGAACTGAATGCTTGTGGTCTGCTCATTATACAGTGTTATGTCAGAGTTACTTTTATAAAGCTATGCAGGAATAGGCAGTTGTTTACTTTCTGTGTAGACAAGGAAGCAAAGCTATATTTGATGGGAATGGGTGTGCTGTGTGCAGTAATCTACGTGCAATAATCTACATGCAGTAATCTACGTGCATTACTATGCGGTGTTGACGGGATGGGATGGGCATTGGTACGAATCTACTTTTCCTATAATACTACAACACATATCTTAAATACAGATTTTCATAATGTCTGAAATGATCATGAACACTTAAATATATTACTTTCGTATGTAATAAATGGATGTGTAAGATGTCAGATATCTGGGAGGCATGTGTCATTTCCTGATCTTTGTCTTATCATTCCGCATTTGTGGACTATAAACAACACAGACTGATAAAGGTTTGCAAGGAAGACTAACCATTTATGACCAAAACAAAGACAAAGCTAAATGAAAACATTCTAATATAACTTCAGAAAGCACCTGACGAATCTATACAGTTTAAGTTAAAAAGTAAAACTAAGATTCAAATAAAATTTGTTCTAGATCCAAACATTTACTTTTATTATCCAAGTAAAAATAATGAAGAAAGTACACACTCTCTGGGGAAACAGTATTTCCTATATACCTTCTTTATGTGTTGTACCATGGTACACGATCAACAACCAGTTTAACATACATGTATGTGTGTAATTTTCTTGTATGTCCTTATTCCTCTCTCTTGTCTCATGACTGTGTAATAATGATAATATACAGTGCCTTTGTTTGACCAGCTACCAACCAGCTACCACGCACACAGAGGATGCTAAGCCTAATAATTATTTTCACGATGCGGGTTCATTAATCAATCGCTGCAGGTGACATGTGCATTGAAACATATGCTGTCATCATCTCCCCCATGTTTATGATTCGCTAGATCCACATAAAGCTTATGGGAAGGACAGGTTCGTGGGTAATAGATAGTGAGAAATAGGACAATTTATAAGGAGTAATACTTTTGTGGTGGGCGTTAAAACTAGGAATAAGATGATGCCAATTGCTGTTAGCCTGAAAGTAAAAGCAACCTGGAGGTTTCATTAATTGTCACGTCCTGTCTAGTCTAGCTCATTTTTCTCGTTTTTTTTGTTGTTTGATACTCCCTGTTGTGGCCTTTGTGGTTCTTGCTTTGTGTTGTGGTTCTTGCTTGTTGTTTTGTCTTCATGTCCGTTGATTTTGTCTCTATGTCAGTTGTTTTTTGGTATCCCTGTATTTTGGTTTTCATGGTGTTTTGTGTCTTGTTTTTCCAGTGCCTTTGGCTTTTGTTTCATCTTGTTTGTTTTACATTAAAGATTTGCGCTTGCATCCTCCCTCCTCGTCGTGTCCCCGCGTAACATTAATATTCATCTCAGACAAGTTAGCAGTCTACACTTTTATAGTGAACTTATAGTGAAATCATTTCTCTGACATATTGTGGAGTCTCAGGTTGGGTCTCTGAACTAGCTGACTATTTCACTTGATGGTAAGTGGGGGAGGGGTAGTGAGAGGGATAAATAAAACATGATATTATTGATTAAAGGGGCATTCTGCGCTAAAACTTCATCCACATCATCATTCTCTCACGGCAGTACCTAGTATGCATTGCCCAAGTACATCAAGTGCATCAAGTGCAAGTACGCCAGATTTGCTCCTCAACTCTGGAGCTCTCTTCCACCTCTGGTCATGCAGTCCAATCCTCTCTCTGTATTTAAATCTAATCTTAAAACACATCTCTTCACACTTACCTGCCTCTGGCCTAAACTGCTCTTCAAAAGACTGTGCTCATATTGTCCATTTGTCTTTGTTGTTATTGATACTTTGTGTTCTTTGCTGTCTGATGTCCGTGCATTTTTGTGAACTAATTATGACTAACTTAATTATAAGCGTCTTTGGGTTAATGAAAAGTGTTATATAAGAATAAAGTATTACTATTATTATAAAAAATGTTTGGACATTGAGATATATATTATTAAAGATATTGTTATTTTAGCTCATCACTCGGATCCAATGAAATGCAGCTAGCATCTAACTAAACGTGCAAAATACACTATTATTTACATAGAACATGCAGGAAAGTGACCCTGAAAGGCTGTGGTTAGAATATATGCAGATAAGGAGAGTGGAGTGGTAAAAAAATAAAGATGTTGCAAGTATAAATATAACATACGTATATACAGAGTGAGTGGAGAGAATGCAAATGTAGGTTGTATGTACTGTAAGAGCAGCATGTGTAAAATGCTTAGTATGAGATATGAAGAGTAAATATATATGTGCTGTTTGGCATCAAAGCACTAATGCTAGATTTCTGGCCTCCAGTTTAAGGCAATTGCAGTTCATACAACATCCGATGATGCAATATCTGAAGTGGGTTTTTCATGTCGTGACACAGAAAATCTCACTTTCGCCACCACAATCTCACAATCAACCATTTTGGCACCATTGTAGGAGGTGAATAACAGATGTACTGTAGCCATAATAATACTGTTTTTGTTTTTTTGTTTTTTTATTAAGTAGTATTGAGTATAGTATAATAGAATAATATACCTTCAGCATTTCTTACACCAAAAGCACAATTAAAAATGAACTAAATTTGAAATATACTTGGATCATTTCAAGATGTAAAACATGTTAACATGTACGGCGGGAAAGTTGTTCCTGTTCCATGAAGGCAAAAGACAAGATTAGCAAAGGCCACTACCGGTGCTAATCTGTGTTGCTAATGAAGAATATTTAAGTGCTATGATTTCCCAAAACACAAAGGTAGAATTATGGAAATGTTATACTTTAGTACACATATCATAGCCATGTGAAGACTACATCACATACATTTAGGGTTGAAAATGCAGAAAATACCACAGTGTTCCCCACAGCCATTCAGAGCCCACAGTGTCCACAGAATAGAGGTTGTGGTCTCTAGAGCTGGCGGCCATTGAAAGCTCAGCTTTCCATGACAACGCTTTTGTCCACTAGGTAAAACCTGGATGGCGCTGAACTAGGCCTGTGTTGGTTGGTGTAAATGTTGTCAGGTGCTAGGCACATTTGTCACTTGTGCTAGAAAGGAAAGGAAAAGAAAAATGGAAATGTGTGATAGATTTCTGAATCATCCAGGGTCAAATGGTCTCATCTGGGCATGTTTAAGCAGTGTGTTGTTGGGATGGCAGCACCTGCTGCACAGCCAGCTGTCCACTGAAACACTGAGATATGGTGAGTTTAGATGGAATTGTAATAGTTTCTTGTGCTCAGAGGTGGGTAGTAACTAGTCAGTGTTATTAATGTACATATACTTTAGCAAAATATTGATGAAATATTTTCAAGTCTTAGTATTACTACTCATTTTAGTGAGTAAAGGAATCTATTTTTGCTCAGTTATATTTGCCAGTCTTAGTTACTAATTCTTTTTTTGTGTTTAAAGGTGACAACATTCGTACCACTTTGTGAATGGTCACACCTTTGAGTTTGTAGCTTTAGAATCCAGTGTCTATGTGATCTATTTATCTTTTTGTACTTTTGTAAAAGTTTATTTCAGTCATTATTTTACCCAAGTATCTATACTTTTGCTTAAGCACAAATTTACTCATTTAGCCACTTTTGGTTGTGTTTCATTTATTCACTGGTAAATTGTTATCATTAAACATACTTGTGTATATGTACAAAATGTGTCAAGAGCAGCATAGTGGTAACACAGGCTAATGTTTTACAATTAAGTCAATATGTAAATAACCAACATAACAAAGGTTTACTGATAACAATATGACAATATTTGATCATTGTTAAAAGGTATTGCAATTGTATTGTTGTGTTTCATTTATATGTCATTGGTGGATTATCTGCAATTAGGTTTAGCAATATTAACGCTTTAGCTTCAGAAACATTTAGTCAAAGAGCAGTATACAACAGACAAAACAGTATAAAAATAAATAAAGTGTGAAAGTCTAAGTTGAGCTTTTAGAAATATATTTTATAGCATTAAACTAGATATATAATGTCTCATTTGGTGAGAGGCTGAGTAACGTTCTGGTGGGCCAATTCAAACATTTCGGTTTTTGACCTAAGTTGAGCAGCCCTGCTCTAGAAGCATTAACACAGCCTCAATCTTCCTTGAACAGCCTCAATCTCACACTGAACAAAAGAACAAAACCTGTGTTTTTTCAGTTGTTTGCCATTAACAATACTTAGGATTGGGACTAAGTCTAGCCCTGGACAACACAGCATTCTAAATGAAGATTCTCAGTTAAGGGGCATACGGTCCTTGACATTAGGTTTGGTTTCTGGAAACCAAATTTTCAGTGATTATTCACCGCTGACATTGCAATTTAGTCTCAAGTCTGAGCAACTGGCCCATAGAGATTTATTTCTTTCCTGCTGTTCTTTTCCACATTGTGCTAACTTTCCAGAAGCTGATTTTTTTATTGGTTATTACATTTGTCAGAGTGGTGGCTATGAAGTGGAGCTATTTGTGGACACCCCTGACCATGACCTGATCTGTATCATCTGCAGAGGTGTTCTGCGCTGCCCTGTACGAGTGGCCTGCAACCACATCTTCTGTAAGAAGTGCATTTTACAGTGGATGAGGAGGTACGAAAAAGACAAAAGATACATTCACTGCTCATACGTTTTACCCAAAGTTAACAGTCTGTCTTCATTTAAAACAGGCAAGAAACATGCCCATGCTGCAGAAAGTCGATCAGTCAGAGCCTAATGTTTGTTATGTTCAAGCTGAGTAAAGCCATCAGCCGTTTACCTGTTAAGGTAAGCAGAACCTCAATAAGAATTTACTATTTACTAAAGTGTGTGACATGGAAGGGTCGGAAAAATGTAGTAGAAACCAATGTAGTGTTCAAGTAGTGTCTACTAATTTAAATAATTTGAGAACAGAGTGTGGGTCATTAACAGTAATGTACACTACAGGCCATAAGGATGGAAGCAAGCAGTGATTTCTGAAGTTTCCAAAATCTTTCTAGTCAGTTTGCAAACAGCCAACAGATTACGTCTAATGGCATCTAATGTAACCACTAGATGTCACTAGTTAACCATTTTACCTGTTTAATCTAAAATGCTGTATCTGCATAAGTAACAATTTTGGAGGGCAAGGTTCTAAAACGAATAACAGCTAACACATAATACTAGACAACATACAATGTATAATGCATTTCTGTTCATTTACTCTTGAAAAGAAATACATTTTCAATATTTCCTTCACTTTATGTTAATGTTTCCCTTCAAACTTTTGGCCTGTTGTGTATATCAGCCCATAATCTCTATCTGTCATTCCCCAGGTGTTGCAATGATGAAGAACAAACATTCATGATCATATCACATAGAGGTGTATGATGCAGCAGTTCTACCAAAAAAGTAAATAAAACACAATCCTAAACATAATATATGGTTTAAAGAGTCACTCTATTTCAATATAATTCAGCCTCTAAGATGTAAACTAAGTCAATGCTGGGGAAATACTTTCCGCTTACCATCTTCTCATCACTAGCACAGACCTGCCAGCTCAATTCCAGACGATGGAATCAGTTCAATAGTTTCCTCCTTCTCCAGATTGTTAGTTATTTAGTTAAGCTCTTGCGTATGAGTGCACCATTTAGCTAGCTATCCAGAGCTATAGGAAACTTGTTCAGCCTGCTATAAACCAACGTGGATTATTAGTTTAGCTGTTATGAAGTGCATTCTACCAGCTTAAAATGCTTTATTATTCCATTATTTACTAATAACAGTTATGTTTTCATTTTAAAGAAGCTGGTTAAAGGAGCAATTTGTAAGAAAACTTGACCAATTCATACTCCAAACAATGGAGGAGTCTTTGACATGCTGTCAAAACTGTGATAAGGTCTAAATTATTTAACACTGCTTTTTTTCAATACCTTGTAGAGTTTCATTAAGTAGCATTTGTAGTTTCAAAGTAGAATTCTAATGTTTAAGTTTCTTAAAAAGGGAAATAAGTAAATACAATTCTTTGCAATAGTGGAAAAGATATTAAAATGTTAGTTATTTTACATGTGTTTTTATTGTTATTGAATATTCAAGATAATGTTCAATAGAATATTCGACAAAGAAATAGTTCTACCAATATCATGTTGCCTCTTGTTATTTTCAGTGTCGAAATGAACAGCAGGGCTGCAGGGCCACCTTCCCCCTCTCGGATGAGTACCTCCACAGCTCGGTGTGTCCGTTCGAGTGGCTGCTGTGTCCTCACCCGGGCTGTGGGACACGGGTGCTGCGGAGGGACTCCCAGGAGCATGCACGGACCTGTGGTCATTGGAGGCAGCTGTGCCCTATGGGCTGCGGGGTGCTGCTAGACCGAGACAGTCAGGCTCGGCACAATTGCTACAGAGAGCTACAGCAGCGCTACGAGGCTCAAAGGCAGACACAGCGCACCATTGCTGCTGCACTGCGCAGGAAGATGCTGCGCATGCAGAGCAGCATGAATCACGTGAGGAGGCAGATAGGCCTGATTTGCGAGAGCCTGGAGCTCAGCCAGGGAGCCGAGGGGCCAGTTGAGGACCCCGGAGAGGGAACTAGTGCTGGGACAGGCCCTAGGGCCAGCGACAGCTCCAGCAGCTCCAACTCTAGCTCGAGCAGTAGCAGCTCTTAAGCAAACAACCGCTATATAGTCCTGTTCCAAAGTTTAAATATGAAAGCAATTTGGTTATATATATATATATATATATATATATATATATATATATAACAGTTGCTAATGTGATGTACAATACCATTCAAAAGTTTGGACACCTTCTCATTCAACAGCTTTTCTTTATTTTTATTATTTTTACATTGTAGATTAATACTGAGGACATTAACACTACAAAGAAACACATATGGAATTATGTTGTGAACAAAAAAACACAAAAACAAACCAGAATATTTTTTAGATTTTAGATTCTTTAAAGCTGCCACCTTTTGCTTTGATGGCAGCTTTTACACAGAATTCTGTCAATCAGCTTCACAACCTGGAATGGTTTTCCAACATTCTTGAAAGAGTTCCTACTGGTGTTGAGCACTTGGCTGCTTTTCCTTCACTCTGTGGACCACCTCATCCCAAACCATCTCACTTGAGTTAAGGTCTGGTGATTGTGGAGGCCAGGTCATCTGATGCAGTACTCCATCATTTTCTTGCTTAGTCAAAATAGTTCTTACATAGCCTTAATGTGGGTTTGGGGTCATTGTCCCGTTGAAAAACCAATGATGGTCCCACTAACCGCAAATCAGATGGGATGTGATGTCGCTGCAGAATGCCGTGGTAGCCATTCTGGTTAAGTGTACAGTACATTTTGTTACCAGCAAAGCACCCTCACACCATCCCACCTCCTCCTCCATGCATCATGGTGGATACCACACATGTACAAACCATCCTTTCCTTTTCTGCTTCTCACAAAGACATGGCAGGTGGAACCAGAAATGTATTAGAACAAGGTACACATTTCCACTGCTCTGTCTATTGCTTGTGTTTCTTCACTAAACAAGTCTATTCTTCTTGTTGTTCTTCCTCAGTAGTGGCTTCTTTGCAGCAATTCGACCATAAAGGTCTGATTCACGCAGTCTCCTCTGAGCAGTTGATGTTGAGATATGTCTGCTGCTTAAATTCTGTGAAGCATTTATGTGGGCTGTAATCTGAGGTGCTGTTAATTTGTGATTTCTGATGCTGGACACTCTAATAAATGTATCCTCTGCAGCAAAGGTAACTCTTGGTCTTCTTTTCATGGCGTGGTCCTCATGACAGCCAGTTTCATGATAGTATTTGATGGTTGTCGTGACTGCACTCAAGGACAATTTTTGCAATTTTCTGTATAGGGCTATTCACTGTGTAGAACTGTGTACCAACTTTACCTTTGCACATTACAACTGATGGTCTCAAAAACATTAAGAAGATTAGCAATTACACAAATTAACTCTTGATAAAGCATGTCTGTTAACTGAAAACCATTCCAGGTAACTACCTCATGAAGCCAATTAAGAGAATGCAGAGAGTGTTCAAAGCTGTCATCAAAGCAAAAGATGCAAATAATAAAAAGAAAAAAAATTGAATGACAAGGTCATAAATTTCGACTGGTGCTGTATGTTATATTGCCCACCCCTAGATCTTAAGTGTGCAGTCATAAAGGTTTCAAATCATTGCCTTCTATTATATAAAATGTTGTTGCAGATACATGGTATGAACTTTTTATTTCATGCAATTCTGGTACTGTGCAAATATGTACATTTGTCAATGTAATAGAGTTTTTTCATTATAAACAAGAAAATCTGTAGAGCAAATTTGGTAAACTTGTATTCAGAGTGCCTCACATCTTAAAAGCGCTGTTTATATCTAAAAGTAACTGGACAATAAATGATCATAAATTAAAATGAAATAAAATTATTTTTATATCTCCTAATTTAATGTTCTGAAAAAGTTATTTTTATTGAATATTGAATAAGGCATTAAAATTTGTCTTGTTTGCTAGATTGAATGTACATTGTTTATGTTTGTGACACAAACGGTTAATATGATATGGGCTTCCAAACTACTATCTGCAGATGAGCTATTAAAGAGGCACTGCCCCCAAAATGAAAAATATAATGATTGCTGCCTCTGTTGTAAACATGTCTACTTCTCTCCTATAGTAGTGCCACAATTGTCCTGAGTGTGAATGTTTTGATTAAAAGAAAAGAAATCCTCCTTCCGTGATGATGCATCTTGAAGGTGGGAGGAAAAGTGCTTTTGGGCTATTTTTTTCCCCTCTGGCTTATGCAGAAGGAAGGCAGAAGCTAACATTACTGCCTGAAAGATGATTATCACTTTTGTGTTTATCAGACTCATCAGTGCTCTTCTTTATTACTGTGGGCAGGATTCCTAATGGTTGCATTATGCATTTGCACAATGCATGGTGGGTAATGTAGTCAGAGAACATGAATACATGAAAATGCAAAAACTATATAAAATTGTAAATTCTGTCAAGCCTGTGAGACCGAGGGATGGAATGCCATCCTACAGAATGTTACATAACATGACGAACAAAAACTCCTCAAAATTAGCCTGTTTCCACTGAGTGCTTTTAAAATGCCCTGTGGTCTCAAAGTCACTGTGGCATAACCAAAAATGTTCAACAGCAGAACAAAATGAACACACTACTACAGTTGGGTCGCAAATCCTTATTTATCACTTGTTAGAGACAGTAAAGACTGTACAGAGCGTTCTTTTCCACATATTCAGTGAAGAACATTAGGACACAACAACAAAGGTGAAGACAGCTCTGGTGTGAAAGTCTGGCAGCAATAATCTCGACTGCAATCCCGTGACCTGGAATCAACTTGATATTCTCTGTAACTAAGTGTAAAGTCTAAAAATTTATTTTGCGATGAATATTTTAATAATCTGCATTCACAGTCCACCCAACATTTCATGCAGTCTTTGGTTTCTATTAAAAATTAAAAAAAAAAATAACTCACAGTAAGTTGTGGATCCATTCTGTAAACAGTCATGTAGATGGAAATGATGAAAGTTTGTCTGAACTGCACTACTGCTGTTTGTTGGTGGTGTATTTTAACAAGAGGCCACAAGGAGGCACTAGGCTAATTATAAAGTATGGTTAAGGGTGCAGGTCTCAGTGGAGTCTATAGAAGAACAGTGCGCTGTTGTATTCTGCTGAGACGCCGGCTGGCTCTCCATGCCAGAGTGCATTAGAGGGAGGTATATGTCATCCATGTTCGGCAAAACGAACACTTTCTGTAAAACATGTAAAAGGTATTTAGAAGTCTTTCTAAAGTAGAGGTGTCCAATCAGGCCACACTATGTGGTTTTCATTCCAATCAAGTGGATGCACTCCTGATTCCACGTGCTTAATAAAGTCGCCTCAGTCTTCAAACAACTGATCAGGTGGGCTCCTGTTTTGCTAGAATGAAAACCATTTGCATACAAGATTGGACATCCCTGAGCATTAAACCTACTTGATTCTAATGTGAACATAATTTCCACATAAATATACACATTCATCTACACTCATTGCCCATTTAATCTGCTACACTTACAGACTGTAGTCCATCTGATTCGCCGCATACTTTCTTAGCCCCTTTCAAGCTATTCTTCAGAACAAGTATTATTTGGGTGGTGGATCATTTTCAGCACTGTAGTAGCACTGACGTGGTGTGTTGTGAAGGTATAAGGCGACCAAGCACAGCAGTGCTGGTGAAAGTTAAAACTCCTCAGTGTCACTGCTGGGCTGAGAATAGTCCATCAACCAAAACTATCCAGCATCCTGTGGGGAGCGTCATGTGACAACTGTTTTTTTTCACTGATGACCAACACAAACTGTGCAGCAAACAGAGCAACAACTTTACATCTACAAGGTAGACCAACATGGTAGGAGTGTCTAATATGGTGGATAGTAAACTGACACAGTGTTTAAAACACAAAACAACTGTGTGATGTGACATACATTATACGTCTGGGAATGATACACATTTAATCACATAATTTCAGTGCTTCATCACAGTTGTTCAGTGTGTATTTTACCAGGGATGAAAGGGTGCAAGAATTATGTTTAGCTGTAAAGGAATTTCAAAATAAAATACAGGAAATGTTTAACCTGGAACTCATCTTGCAGCTTTTTCTCAATCCATTCAGTAACATGCCAGAAGGTTACCTCCCGTTCTCCTAGCTTGGGACTGACTCGCAGGTCAAGCTTTGGCGGCACACAGAAACTGTACCTGAAAGAAACACATAAGCATCTGCAAACCATTTTCTCTGTGATGTCTCAGCAGAAATAACAGGGCACCAGTGCATGGTTTATTTGATTGTAAGCTATATGTATTACTAAGATAATTCTCTCTTTTTAAATCTTCATATTTTCTATTGGAGAAGTACATGAAAGGACAATCATGACAAATGGCTGCACAACACATCATGACTGCATTACTGACATACAATGTGCAAAACAAGCCTTTGACCCAATTACTCGGCCTTTTACTGTATTCTGTGAGCATCTTGACCAAACGTACTTGTAGAAGATTTTGAAACAAAATGTACCTATAATCCAAAAAAAGAAAATCATTTTGATCAACCATAGCATATTAATCATTAGTGATAATGTGTTTTTAAGGGGAAATTCCAATGTTTTTTAATGTCATAATTATATAAATTATAATGTTATATGTTATAACATTATGAAGAAACATACTAGGCACAGTGGTGCTGAATTATATTTTAATCACAGATTTAGCTTTAATTTATTATTATCAACATTGCATATAAAAACCCAGAAGACATACAGATTCACTCGTGGTTTAGATACATAAGAAAATGTTAATAAAATGACTATATTTGTATTTGTGTGTAGGCATATCTAACCCTAGTTCCTAACACCACAACGGAAAAGAAATCAGTGTCAATAAGTTATCTGAGATCAAAATACCTTTTTGTGTTGGCTGAATTATGTAGAAATGTTTTTTAAATTGTAGATTTACCCTTTAATACATAGCAAGATGTATCACGATCACAATATGCAGCAGCATAATTGCAGTACTGTTTTTCTCTAATATTGTGCAGCCCTGCTGAAGACCATTAAAGTACCATATAACTAATAGCTTATACTTTTCACGATTACAGACCAAACCTTCATCCTAACCACCACAGACTATTAACATGAGCACTGTGTGTACCATATTCTATCCGTTGGGGGAGGTGGAATGTTGATAGCAAGTGTGCCAGAAAGTTCTCGAACTTCAACAGTGAGCAGCAGAGGCATGTTGGACATCTCCTCAATCTTCTTTTTGATGTACTCATTTTCTGTGGCCTTCTGGAAGTACTTGGATTTAGCGATTTTGTCAACAAATCTCAAAATCCGCCGGCCTGTGCTGCCACCAGTCGTGCTGCTGTAAAAAGGAGGAGGAGTCAGAGAGTCCTCATCACACTGGCCTGAGAGACCCATCAAATAAAAAAAAAAGGGACTCTGGAGTAAAGTAATATAGTGAGGGGGCAGTGTGCCCAAGCACAGATTAAACACATCTGTGTCAATAATGACTAAATCTAGAGCAAAAAGTCATAGATCATTACTTTCAGGGTCAATCCATGTGAAGTCACCTTCTGATTAACTGATTAAATTTGCATTATGCTTTCAGGCAACAATGTCAGTGTGCCCAGCAGGTAGTATGCAAGTTGTAGGCTTGTGTCTTTATTACTTTCTATGTGACAGACAACTTGACTTATTAAGTCTGCATAGGCTTAAATTTTGTTTTAAAGTTATTCTATTATAAGACAAATACCTACAGCACTGTGCAAACGTCAGAGACCACCTATTATCTAGTTAATGTTTTTAGGCAAACAGGCCATTAAAATCAAGTTATTAATGTTTCAGGAGGTAGGTCTGAGGAGATTAGACCTACCTCCTGAAGTGATAGTCAAAGTGATAGTCAAGTGATAGTCAAAGGAATTTAAGTGCAAAAAAATGATTCAGTAAATTTCAAGTGAAAAAGAATATATAATATACAGAGAAAATAGAACAACAGTGCAAGACCTGAAATACCACTGTCAATATCAGGCTAGATGATACTTGAAGGAACTGGAAGACTGGAAATTAAGTTCTGACTTGCATAATTCATTATATAATATACAGTAGCATGCAAAAGATATAAGAGTAAATTATTTGTGAAGCCACTTATCTGGTCTGTAAGCATAAACATGAAAAAACAAATAAACAACACACTGATTTTATGCCTATCGGCGTAGTAGCTTGACCATTTCTTCCTTCAGTGATTAGCCAACATGTTAGTAATATTTAAAAAACGTTTTCCCATATTTATGTTTATTTGTATTTATGCCTGCACAACACTGTGTATCAGTCTGTAATGTCTAATTTTTACCTATTTTTTACTATTAACATGCTGTTGTCAGCAGGTCTTGCAGGAATACCCTTATTTCATAATCTTTGTCAGAAACAAAGGCAGATACAGCCAAGTGAGCTCTGCTGCAGGCTGAATAGGTGGATGCATTGGTTTTCAAGGTGTCACAAAAATAATTGTGAAAAAAATAAAAAACAATTTTGCAGCCAAGTTAGGAGGTATCAGTACATTTCAAAGAAGCAATGTGTAAGATTATTAAACATTCCAAGATATGTAAACATTCCAAAAAAGTAAGTGAAATTGTCAACAGAATGTGAAGAAATAACTGTTTTGACAGTTGTCAAGGACATCAATGTATCATGCTGCAGACATATCTACTGAACTTAGCTTGCTAACTGGCTAGCCCTGGGACATCCTGTCTCATAATACCACTTTGTACCTGAAGAGGCGATAGTGGCAAAAAATCAAGAATGAAGAATTTTCACCTTTCAGCACCAGAAACAGTTCCCTTTTCTCCTAGAGTTCCTTGAGGTTCAGTGGATGGTGCTTCCTCTTCATCAGAGGACCCTGCACTGGAGGACTCCTCATCACTATCAGCCAGAACAGAGAGTTTGGACCTGGTGCTGCTTGGGAAACCCATACACAGCCTCATAAGTCATCACAGACATGTGCTGACAACGAAACAACAAAAAACTCTGGCAGACTGGCAGGTGAAATTTTCTAGGCTAAAAGCACTCTGCACAGACTCACCGCACACGGCATGCCTCAACCTCTCTGACTACCTCTGTATCGCCATCCTTGCCCAGTTTTGACAGGTTGATCTTGGTCTCCAGTGTCATCTGCAGGGCACCTGTGTACTCGACCTCCAGTTCTAGCCACAATCCTAATACACATAAAATACACAGTATGCAGCGTTGCCTGCAACAGCATTCCTACTGGTGTGGCATTTACACTTACAGAGTACCAGAATACTAAATTTAAAGAGCCTAAATTCTGCATTTTGCAACACTGCATTTTGTCTGCTTAGGCTGTTTATGTGTGTTTATGTATCAAATCCAATCTTGGATTAAACAGGCTGCTTTTCCTACTCTACCTTTAATACTGATATATTTAAATCTCCTCTGTTCACTTCAGCATGAATCGGTGGAACTAAACTGCTGTAGGCTGAATAGGTGGATATGAAGTGTAATTTTTTCAGGAAAACACTAAATTTACAATGAAACGTTTCCATATGATTGCCAGATTTGGACTGCATAGGCTGGGGAGTAAACAGTGTGCTTTCAGGGCTTAATTTGGTGAAATTCCCTTCACTTTCCTACAGCTGTCAATACAGTATGTCGTGTCTGAGAAAAATAGAAAATTACATAAAACAAAAAGTCTGTGGGTGATCAGCATCCAACAAGATCTGCCTCTACTTGCCTGTCAATTTCATGGGAAAATGTAGCCTTCACTTTTAAAGCTGCACTATTAAAGATTTGTTAACAACAAGAAGCATTACTGAGTCAGGAAAAAATACATTTAAATATGGACTACTGCGAGTCACCCTGTAAAGCCATCCTGTGAAGTTTTTCAGACCATGCCATACGCCTCACATACATTCAGTGAAATTACAAAATCTGCATGTTGCATGAAACCACAGAAGCACCACATTCGCAAATCTGAAACCAACAAAGTGGGCTCTGGGCTTTGAGAGACTCAATCAAACACAGGGTTATGTAGCTAGCTAGCTCTTGTGTTAGCTAACATTAGCTGTGTAATTACTTCCACTCTAATTACCAAAATTTGTGATAGGATAGCACCATCATTTAGGCATTCCAGCCTTGGCAGTGAAAGTGTACGTGCTTTGGGTGCAAGGCTTTGCTTGGCTGATAAACTTCAAATTACCTAGTTTCAGCTAACTCCAAAATAAATAAATAACTATTTAACTATTGACTATTAACTATGTAAACACTTTTTATAAGGCATGGGGCAGCCAAAACAATGCTAATTTGCATATATCAGTCTTAAAGCACAGTAACAAAAACAGTTCAGGTCATTTCTGGAGCAGAGGTACCCAATCTGGTCCTTGGACCCTCATTTTTATTATGGACTGACTGACGGTCTCAGAGGACCTGTCTGAGAGCAACTGTTCTAGGGGCCATTTAAAAGAGATTTCTATTTAGTGAATCTAAATATTTCTTTTTGTATGTGATAACAATGACACAGAAAATGTATAGTTTTACAGTTTGTCTAAAACTATAAGTAAAAACATGGAGACCCAAAAAACAAGCAAAGGAAGGCTTAATCCAGGTCTTAGTGGAGAAGAATAGAGGATTGTGATGACACAGGCTACACATTACAAACAATTACAGCAGATTATGAAACCCAAACACATGATAATGAGTGATATAAATCTGTAAATGGGATGAAAGCAGGGCCGGGACGTACAGTGTTACATTAGGCCTGCAGATCATCAGGCGGAGAGGAGCAAAAGCCATACACATACACCACTACGCCAGACAAGCCCGATTCACAAGCATAATAAATCCTGCATGCACTCAACAGCTATAAAGCTTCTCATTACACAGCTGTGTGTAGAAACAGATAAACACAGATCATATTTTGTCAGGGTAGAGAGTGACACGGCCCATACGGTCTCTTGCTCCCCAAGATTACAGCAGGATAATAATGATGCGTCATCGCTCAGAGCAGGAACATGACAACACATATGCACAAGCAGGACACCTCCTCCTGCGGGAGAGCACATCTAATCTGCTCTTTTATAAGAGGCTCTGTCCACTCATGTTCACACACCTCTGGTATTGATGTGTGGCAGGGATGTGCCGGTAATCTGGGGCATGCAGGAACCCATTGTCAGCTCGGTCAGGGTCAGTTCATCCATAAAGTAAGGCAACTGTGGAGATGAATGTACACAGCATAAAACAATTCACACTAAGAGTGTAAAAGGCTGCATAATACATAGTCTGATGATACCACAGTATGATATGCAAAATCGACTGTCGTTATCGAATGCCTTTTGTTGGCCAAAATAAACTTTTGTCTATTGTATTGTCTACTTCCGTGGTCCACGTAGATAATGCAAGATAATGTAACTCGATAATCAATTCAGACTATCCAATTTCACTAGACTGTATTACCACGCAACATAAAAACATCACAGAAGCAATTTGCAGCAAATTACGAACGATGGACAAATTCTATGCAATCAAAAAGTGAAATGTTTTTCATTGACCTTGAAAATATGAACATATCTAGCTAGCTATGTCGGTTATGTTGAACATGCATTTTGCCTGACCAGTTAGCGGACTCAACCTAAATATTTAGGCATTTTATTGCTTATTTTATTTTATTTTATTTATTTTATTTTATTGCTGCAAATAATTAAGGTAACATAGTGATAAGGCAACATCACTATACTTCTCATACTCTGACTGCCTATATCATTGGTATTTAGGTGACTGAAATTTCCCCATGTGAGATAATAAAAGGCCATTTTATCTTACCTTATTTTATCTTATGTTATCTTATCTTATCTTATCTTATCTTATCTTATCTTATCTTATCTTATTAATATTTGTCATATTTAAAATGTTAAAAAAAAAGGCCCATTTGCTGTCATACCACAGCCCTGGGAGGTTGCGGCCCACAGGTTGAAACCCCCTGTGGTAGTGTATTCTAATGTAGTGTTTCTCAACCCTGGTCGTGGAGGCACCCTGTCTTTGCACATTTTACTGGATTCCCTGCTTTAACACAACCCCTGCCACTCTGAAAGTTTGTTAATGAGCTGATAAGTTGAATCAGGGTAAGCACTAAAATGAGTTAAGGAAACACAGCTCTTGTGTATGCAGCACATTTTTAAAACAATGACTGAATAACAAAATCAAACGTGGTTAAACATGAAATTTCATTATTTCCCTTAATATCATAATCAAATTGACCCTCTAATTAAGTCTTAAGTATTAAGTCTTACTTTAGTCAAAACACTTAAAATAAAGAAATAAAAACAACTGCTATAAGTATACCCCCTGACTGATATAAATGACATTTGATTTATGCTATAGATCCCAAACTTGGACCTCTTAAAATACATTAAGTTCACTGCTACCACTCAACAGATTAGCTTAAACAGCTTCCTTTAGATTTTTTCTGAGCTTTCACTAACCCTTATTTTGCTCAGCTTGCGCTGAATCTTGCAGGCTACTTGATCAGCCCAGTACTTCTCACGGAGGAAGTCCCAGAAGATTCGACCAATCAGAGCATTGATCCAAACAGGCTGCATCTCCTCTCCATGATAACATACTTTCTGGAGTAAAAATGGTAAGAAGAAAACTTTATTAATCTATTTACATTAACATTTATCAAATGCCTGTTTCAACAGTTTGTTTAACACTTTACGTGTTGACACTTGAAGAAAAATGAACTGTATCTTCAGGACATTTCATTATCTTTATCCATGCACTATAGACCATGTAACACAGTGTTCAATTTTTTTGCAAACCTGCTCTTTCTCAGTGGGGCTGCCTTGTGTGCTGCTAAGACACGAGCTTGCTGGTGGGCTGGCATGTGTTGAGGAGATGAGATAGGTCATGTAGGAGGTGCAGTCCAGCAGGATATTCTCCCTTACTCTGCCCACCAGGTCAGCAGGAAACACAGGCATAGACAAGATGTTCTCAGTGCTGCCCCTGTCAGAGACCCTAGTAAACTGTAAGCTGTGCATCCCAGACACATCTACACAAAGAAGACAATGATTTGGGCAATTAATACAACGCTTGTGAGGTTTGTCCAAAAGTCTAAATTCTATAGGTTCCCCTTTACACCAAATCTAACCAAACGGCCAAGACATGTTTGGTGTTGGCAGTTTGCTTCTTTGGGTTTGCACTGGAACTACGACTAACATAAGCTTTTCCGGGTGAGCACTGTGCAAACTGGATGCCTAAATCATCACACACTTACCCTAAACAAGTTGTTTAGTAATCTGATGCAGACTTGTCCATGTGGTTTCTGATACTGTATGACATACTGTCAACCAAATTTTTTAAAAATCCTGGTCATGCATTCCATTTATTGCAATAGATGGAGTGGTGTTTAATCACTGTCAAGTAGACTGTGAACTGTTTTGTGCAACACTTACTGTGCTCACCTACAACAAATTATTTATATATTGGTTATAAGTATGAGGAAAAATGTAAACACACTACAATGATAATTATGCTTTAAAATAAAAGACTGAAGAGAAATCATGATAATAGACTATAAAAGATGCTTGCCAGACACCCAACGTATGGACAAAAATACAAAAATATGGTGTCAAAAGTATTAGTTCATCTGCTTCCACACGCACATGAACTTGAGTGATATCCCATTCTTAATCCATAGGGTGTAATATGATGTCGGTCCACACTTTGCAGCTATAACAGCTTCAACTCTTCTGGGAAGGCTTTCCACAAGGTTTAGGAATGTGGAAAATGGGAATGAGAATTTTTGACCATTCTTCCAAAAGCGCATTTGTGAGGTCAGACACTGATGTTGGATGAGAAGGCCTGGCTCGCAGTGTCCGCTCTAAATCATCCCATAGATGTTGTATCGGGTTGAGGTCAGGACACTGTGCAGGCCAGGCCATTCTTCCACGCCAAACTTACCCATCCATGTCTTTATGGACCTTGCTTTGAGCACTGGTGCACAGTCATGTTGGAACAGGAAGGGGCGATCCCCAAACTGTTCTCACAAAGTTGGGAGCATGAAATTGTCCAAAATCTCTTGGTATCCCGAAGCATTAAGAGTTCCTTTCACTGGAACTAAGGGGTCGAGCCCAACTCCTGAAAAACACACCATAATCCCTCCTCCACCAAACTTCACAAATGTTTGTAGAAGCAGTCTGCATGTCTAGATAATTGGTTTTGTACACCTGTGGCCATGGAAGTGATTGGAACACCTAAATTCAATGATTTGGATAGATGAACGAATACTTTTGGCAAAATAGTGTATATTGCTTATAAACAGTGGCACCAGCTGTCTTGAAATCTGAATATTGTCTGCCCTTAAGCAAGGCGGAAAGCTGAGTAAATCTGATGTTTTGCTAAACTATCACTCGAAATGACATAATCATTATGCTCCTACCAGATGTGAATTCATAGTGGCTCTCTTCCTTTACAGTTGATGCAGAGAGAAGGTGATGGAACCACTCTTCCTTTTCCCTCCCTGTTCTTCCAAAAAGGTAAATTGTGGTTGGGTGGCTGTATTTAGATGTGAAATGTGTTGATTTCTCAACTCTGTGTGTCTCATGATGAGCCACCTCGTCTGTTTGCTCCTCTCCTCTAGCCAGAGTGATACAGATGGGATATTTCTTGTTCCACACTCTTTTATGTGCCAGAACCGGGGGCAGCAGGAACACCTGTTGCCAAAAGAACAGTTTTTATGGCATTCATGCGTCACTGTATCAAAATGATATGCAATCAAAGCAACTGAAGTAGACCTTAATGCACAGCTTTCATGAGAGACTCTTAAATGGTCCATATTGTGGAACACCTACTTTTACCTTTTCTTCAATTTCAGCTTAATAAACTGCATAGTTGAACTACACAGTTGAAGTTTCAAAACTCTACAGTCCATATATGTAAACTAAGTTGCAAAACAACTCTATTTTTAATTCATCATGTTTGTAATCTCACAACTTACGACAAATTTACATATTACCACCCATCTAGCCCACAAGAAGTGACATGGAGTGTTGTTACTGCTGACAGTTTGTAGCATAGTTACTGGAGTGTAATTGGTATGCTGTTTCTGGCTATTGGTAAGCAAACATGTCACTATACAATTCCGAAGATATGAAAACCGTGTTATAAACAGATTTCCAGACTCTGGGACACACTAACTTCAGAACAATGGGGTCTAACTGCTCACTATGTGGCCATTAAGTACAGAGGTGCAATCTCAATCCCTTCTATAAAATGTATGTATTATAAAACCATACTTATGGTAAATCTTCTACAAAAAACATTGAGAAAAAAATGACATTCTTTCAAGGAGCCACCTTCCAATAGAAAATACCCTATAAATGATGATTTTGTATATATTATTGTATGTATTTAGCTTACTACCATCTCAATGCCTTGGATTTAAATAAACCATAAGATAACCCTAATACATATCTAAGGTTTGGCTACTTAATTGTTTTTACTTAGGACTGCAGTTTGAACTAATTCAGCAGAATGTTCCACACTGGTCCCAAAGGTACAGCAGCAGTACAGAAAGCCTATTAAATGCTAAGAGATAAAGAGCGGTGGAAACATGTTATGTGTTACATGTTATATGTTATGGACATGTTATAAATGGACCTTAAGGGAAAAAAGATCAAATATAAGAAGAATGTAGAACATTGCCCCTATAACAGGAGCTGCACAGACCTTGCTTCCATCCAGCTGAAATGTACAAGATTGGATGAAACTTTTCTCATGCGACGGCTCATCGAATGTGGCCCACCGGGGGATGTTGTTTCTGGGGTAGTCCAACCGAAGACATGTCCCATCCAGACTTGCATATACAGAGTGCATTAGGGATGGATGGTAGGTCTCTGCATCATATGCATACGTCTCATTCATCCAGCCCTGAAATGCAAAAATACATTTACCTCTGACCATAACATAATACTACACCACAACTGTTACCAAATTATCTACAAAGAATCATATTTAAGCAATACATTACCACAACTGATACATTCTACACCCTCTGTCAAGATGTGCTCGATGTCCGAGGCTTGTTTGTTTCAGTTTTGCACTTGCAGTTGTGCTTTCAGTTTTGAGTTTTTACAGCAAACACATCTTCCCTTGGGTAAGGAATAAATCAAATTTTTCGCTGGAAGCTTTAAAAATAGAAACACCGCCACATTTTCTGCACTTTGCAATGTACTTTTACAAAAAGACAGCCTGCCTCCAAAACAGTTGTAGCAGTAAGGCAGACAAGGTGTCATTTCACTCAGCGTGTGGCTCTGACAGGCTGTGGGTGGCTGCTGCTCTGTCTCAGCCGTTCTTGAACAGAATGAATCACAGGCAGAACACTAATGAAAGCCTCAGCTTCTCCCAGAGAAAAGCAGCCAGACCTTAATTGCACACTCTGAGAGTTAGCACACCATGGTATGAATTAATAAAGCCCCAAGGACCAATGCTCTAGCATTATAAAAGGTTTTAGCTTAACAGCAGACTGCCACCTGAATGCTCTGCAGTACCAGAGCTGACAGTTCTGGTTGTTGTTTTTGTCACCTGTCAATTGAAAAAGTGTCTTATTTGTTTCTTTTTTTCATTTTTCTCCTCAATTATAAGACAGTGGGGCAGATTTACTAAGAGAGGCATTAATTACCAAAAGTCTACTGACACTTTATGCTGACTGGGGTGGCCAGTTTAACAAGTTAACTTCCATGCAAATGAAAACAAGCACAACTTAGTAATTAACATATAGGACCAGCGAAACTTAACCATGCGTTTCCACCATGTAGATTCAAGAAAATAAATGATTATTATTATTATTACAAGCTATTTTTTATTTTATGTACTTTTAAAGCAGCTGGAGGAGATGAGCCGAACCCTGTGATACTGTTAAATCGCTGTTTAATTTCACTAAGTGCATAACAGTGCACACATATGCTACAGTACACAGAAGCCACAACGCTCTAATGATGAGGTAAACAACGAGGTAAAGAGTAGCTTTAGTAAAGCTTTTTTAACATCAGTATGGAGTTTTAGATGACACAACACATCAGTAAATTTGCCCCTTGTCAGTTATGTTTTTAGGCCACTGCATTCTTGCTAAGATGATATACAAACATCACATACTCTCAGAAAAAACTACCGCAGCAGCGTGCGGAGGATTTCCTTGCTATTTTGTCCACATGATTACATCCCTGGGAGACCACACTATGTGACAAAGCCTATGATAGAGGCTTCTATTCTATCACTCAAAGATAGATCAGCCGAAATGTGCTTGTAAGCTCTCTCACTATGTTTAGCAGAAGGAATACCAAGGCCTTTATGATCTTCTTTTGATATGTGATATTGTGAATGTGATATTCTGAAAATATTTTGTGCTTGAATTCAAGAAAATCAATAAACACAGTTTAAAAATACCTTAAGTGCATGTGAGTTGCTCTGAAAAGTCTCACTCCCATCATGAATCCCATCATATAGATTCTCATTGAGTCTATATGTGTTCCCAATAGATGTCTGGGACCTGGTCAAACCTAATCGGATAAGGAGGAGCGTTAGCAGGAAGCCCATTGCCAAGCCTTCAAACATTCCAGACCAATAAGGGGACCAAGGAAAAATAAAGTAGCAGTATGTCAAAGCAGCGACACAGCCAAGAGCCATCTTTGGAACTGCAAAACATGGATGTTCTGCTTCTGGGGCATTTTTATTGGTGATTTCTCCGTCTTTCATGACATCTCCTTGTATACACATCCCTGGCATGGCTTCTGCATCTTCTGGTTTGCTGTGGTGACTGAATGAAAGGTAAGATCTCTGTGAACATCGATTACGGCGCCTCACTGTCCAGTTGCACATGGGAAGTCCATCACATTCCTCTCTCTTACTACTCTTGACAGGATACTCATAGGCAATTGAATGGTCTCCACTTGGCCTTCCAAGTCCTTTAGAGCAGAGAGAATCCATAGAACCTGTGCTTTTGTGGTGTTTAGGGCTGCCCACACTGTCCTCACGCATGATCTTGCTGAAGACGCTAAAGGGTTCGTGTATGGCCTCTGTTAGCTTGCGGCGGGTGTCCTCCAGCTCTGCTTTAAAGAAGCCTGCTTTGGGCTCGGAGGGGGACAGGTCGACAGGGGATGGAGGGGCAGTGCGGGAGTCTCCATTGCGGTTTTTAGGCTGGGTCAGCTGTGTCCAAAGGTGCAGGTTGAGCTTGGAGTCCGACTTAGACTGGGAAACTTCAGGCTCGCTGCGAGAAAGCTCAGTGGAGATAGACTTAACCAGGCTGAGAAGAGGCTTGGGCTTGAGTGAAGTGTCCTTTAGCTCCAGCTCAGTGGATAAAGATTTCACCAGGCTGGCCAGTGGACGGTGGGTAGGGGAGAGAAAGCCCAAACCAGAAGATGAGGACCAATCTCCCAAAGAACCTGGAGAAGACGGTGACAGGGGCACGTGGAACATTGATGTATGGGGACTCCATTCGTCATCTGTCTGGATGTCCATGGAACATGGCCTGGGCTTTAGAAGGGAGCTTGTGGAGCTGAGGGATTTCTGACCATTATTGTCCAATGTGAATAGGAGCTCATTATCAGCGAGACTGTCCCATTCACCCTCTGTTCCAGTCAACTGAATGACTATTCCCCTCCTGGCGGACTCGTGTTGCTCGGGTGGACGAGGCTGTTGCGCCGGACGCTGGGTCTCAGAAGGGCATCTTTCATTTTCTGCCATGTCTTATCTTAATGCAGCAGACACAAGGTACCTATGTGTTAGCAGAAAAGACAAAAAGAAAAAAGCATCAACTACTTTGCCACATAAATATGGTATTATTCAATTTTATAGCATTCTTGCTGTCTATTATACATTATCATTCTTTACATATACATCACAAACTTTTTAGTCACAATGTGGATTAAGGAATATTAAAATACAATACGTGCACATTTTCTCATGTGACATCTTGATGTGTAGTTTCTGAATTACTGGAGCAAGAAATAATATCCTGAATAGCTGGATTTACTTACGGACATTCACTTTCTGCTTGGTAGAGCATTGCATGTCCCATTAAGCACTGTGAATTGATTTTGCCCCAAAGGCTCACAGTTCACACACATACTTCACCCTGGAGAAAACAAGCAGCAATGGCTGTTTTTATGCAATAAAGCATGTTATCTGGTGCAGGACGCTGCCATTGTGCATCATCTGCTAGAGCTGCTTGAGAAAGGTTACATAATGTTTAAGAACTGATCACAATTCAGCGATGTTCTGTTAATCTTAACCAGCCTCTTCATAGCTTCCTCACGCCCTTGGCAGATACAGAATCTGTCTTTTAAAAGCTGTCTTTTAAAAAAGCACTATCATAAAAGGGAATTATCAGGCAGGAGAACTGTACTGAAGTCGCATCATTTAACAAGCAAGTACAGCCGTATCAAAAGCAATGAACTTTCCCTATTTTCTAGGTCAAACAAAGCATTTAAAAGTGAGCTGAAGACTACCTCATGTGGTTATGTAACTCTGTGACACAAATTCTGCAGCAGTAGCAGCAGCAGCAGACAAATTCCCTTAAAACTATACTTCTACCTAAAACAGACATGGCATTTTAGATCAAATTTTAGACCAACCTTTCATATCTGAATCCCTATCACAGGTAATTCGATCTTATGTAAACCATGTGAGCTACAGTCAATTTCAGTAATACGTAAATTACTAAATCTGAAGTAAAATATTTTTCTAAAAAAGGGGTGTGCAGAAAATTTCATTTATGCATGCTATTAATAGTGAAATTTTGAAACCCATTCCACATATTATGCGTAACTTTTAGCCTGCATTTGAGCAAAAAATTAAGTACATAACCATGCAATCCCATCTGGCAGTAGAAGAATGACAGTGACTTTGAACATAGCAGTGTCTCAGGATGTCACCTTTGCCAAGACAGAAATTTCTGCCCTGTTAGATATGCCATTGTCAACGGTAGATGTTGTTATTGTAAATGGAAGCGTGAAGTACAACAGCTTGAAGTGGAAAACCCCTAGTGGGGTCCCCAAGTGCTGAAGCACACAGCACAAATAATCTGTTTCTTGGGGTTTGGGCTTAGCCTCTTAGTTCTAGTGAAGGGTAATGTTAATGCAGCAGCATGCAAAGACATTTTAAACAATCATATGCTTCCAACTGTGTCTCATCCACACCGAAAACCTTTGAGATGAATTGGAACATTGATTGTGAGCCAGGCCTAATCATCCAGCATCGGTTTTTGACAATACAACGTCTATTTTGACTAAAGCTTTTCCAGGAGAATGTTAATGTTATCGAGATTATGGGGGCAATATTTATATCCATATTAACGTTTTCCAAGGTTTTGGAATGGGATATCCAAAAAGGTCATATAGGTATGATGGACAATTTGCATAGAAACCACATAATCAAATCTATTTACAATAACTTCACAATTGAACAAGGTTTGTGATTCAGACATGTATTTTGCAAAATGCTAATTGGTAAGCTTTAAGCTGTTAAGTGTTTATACCTGATAGCTCGAAACAAATCTAAAGGACCTTTCATGTTTGCACTCCAGATATGTCTTGGCTGAGTTTATTTGAGGACAGTACAATTTGGGGTATGAAGGAAGGCCATTTTATGGTCAAAGAGTAAAACCATGCAACATGCAATAGATCATTTCTACACGTATACTTTTGAGTGTTTATACAACCCTTCCGAATTTAACACATCTAGGAGTAAATATATGTCATTACAACCTATTTCTGGACTATAGGCATGATCATTTCTCTTCTGGCTTAGCCTGGTGCCTAATGCCATGGAATACCTCAGTGGGCTTTATATTAAAATGAAAGACCACTTGACTAATACGTAGTATTAGTATTATTACTGGTACAGTACTGTAGAGTAGTAGGTCAAAGGTCTCTTCTGTTCCCTTCTGCTGTTCAATTCTGCTGTCTACATCGCTGTGCTGCTAATATAATGACCTGTCAGAATCATCCAAAAGTGCAGTTCAAAGATGCTTAAGGTAGATATATAGAACACATTCTTTGTCTCTCTAAATGTTTGTTTGCATTTAGCTTATGCAGATGGGTTGCTTACATATAAAAACCCAAGATTCCAAGATCAAGATTGTCAGCAAGTGAATATTACAGAAAAGCAATTTAATTTGCCCCATTTTTCCATATGTAGCTGACATAAATGATCATAAGTCTAAAATGATCATTTGAATTAGTTTGTGTTTCTCTGCACTTCTAAGACCTCTTTTAAGAGGCATTATATTACTTAGTTGTGTTTAAACGTAAGTATACATTATTTATGTCACTGGCATTTTATGACAGTCTAAATAATACAGGCTGTCATTAAATGTCAATGAAAAATAATGCTATTTAAAAACCATCAACTTTGGTCTACATCAGTCTACCTCAATCCAGAGAGAGTCAAATAGTCCTGTATTTTTATACAAAGCGTACACCACATGTGCCCTCAAAAGAGAAAGTCAGATTTAGCATAACAGATTAAGTGTAACATCAGAAAAATGCTTCCCATGGATTATATTCATACTAACAAGGATTCACTGAAACAGATAACATACTGGAGCATAAGTGTATGACAAAGCTCTGGATGGATACAAACAGGCAATATGAAGCTACCAGCTCACAATAAGTTTCAACTTTACATTACATTATTCTGATTATTAGCATGTTGTCACGTCTGAAAAACTGAAAAACCAGAAACCGGGTTCAAGTAAGAACTTGTTCTCTTTTAGGGTTTATGGAAATTATTAGCACATGAATGGTCTTGGATGGGTTTCTTTTTCAACTGTCTTTTTATAAGCATTCTGATTATTCATGCCATTAACATTAGTCACTGGTGTAACACCATGTCACTGGTATTGTATGAATATGTTGTAACACCAGTGACTGTCACACCATTGACTTTCTGTATAAAACAGGATTTTTTTTTTGGCTGCTTTTTTGGCTACCAGTTAACCGTGTGAAACTTTTAAAAATCAAGGATATTTTTAAGTGGTTACTAAGTCTCACTGAAAATGAATAGTCTACAAGAAGAATAAGAACTGTGTCAGTATAGCTATGGATAAGACACAGAGAAGAAGAGCAGGTCAGTACGGATGTGGATTAGACACAGAGAGAAGTGTGGGCCAGTACAGCTGTGGATCAGACACATAGTGGAGTGCAGGTCAGTACAGCTTGGAAATCAGACAGATAGTGCAGTGCGGGTCAATACGGCTGTGGATCTGTAAGTGAATACATGCACATGTTTGGTTGATGTAGGTTACAGGGTGTGGTGGTTGTGCAGGGGTTGTAATGACCCTAAGGGAGGAAGAGACATGAAAACAATTGCAAATTGATAAGATGGTGTATGTAAAACGGTGTCTGTCGGTCGAGCAGAAGTACGGTAGATCGGCGTGTACTTTTCCACTCCATTCATTCTTAAATGGAAACTTTCGGAATTTAAGTTTTTTCCAAAAACGGTATCAAGAAGCTATACACAAGCACACCATTCCTGATCAGACCGAACATTTCGGAGTCATAACGGTAGTCGAAATATGGAAAACTGCGGGACGAGTTAGCGAAGAAGACCACACCGTCGGATAACAAAAGTGTTGCGAATTGCGCAATCGTTATTGTGCTAATCGTTCTTGAGGTACAACAGGGCTAGATGGTGGTTTAATTGGAGCAGTTATGTCATATCTAACTTCACCTAATTTCTGGAAATCTTGTAGTAAATGAGAAATAGCACACCTTACCAAGTGCCAGTTACTCTCCCTCTTCTTCCTCAGTGGGAATCATCCAGCCGGCGCATCCTGAGCAGAGCACTTGGTGCTTATTCTCCTGAAACATTCAGCTCCAGAAACGCTGGCGATACAGCTGGCGACAGCAGAGAGACCGCTGTGTTTGCTACCTAGAAACTAAACTAGTGATGCCGGTGGGTGTGCAGTGGCTGTTGCAGCTTTGCACAGATGGACACGTACGAGTTGGAGTTGGCATGGATTTGAAATCACACTGATACTGGTAGTTTTTTCCTGAGCTCTAGTCTAGCAGTCTGCCACAGTATACAACGCTACAGCGGTCTAATGTGTAATACTGTGTTGGCTCTTCACGCACGGAGTCAAACACCTCCCCCTTTCTGCCTCTGTCCAGATGTGATTTAGTTCAACAGCACCGGCTCACCAATCCCGATTATGCAGTGCATGGCTGCGGTCCACTTTAATCCAGATTAAGCACTCCCAGCCCCAACATGCTCACCCTCAAACACATTGCAGCACATGCTGAGCTTGGTGCATGTTACAGCTGCACATTAATGAAAAGGGAAACTGACCTGAAATAACGCTTGACTTCAGAATTTCAGATGACAGAAGAAACACTGCTGGAAGTAACAGCAGCCCCTTGCAGCTTCCAAATCTCAAATGGCATTATGAATGCATTACCCTTTCAGACTGTGCTAGAACAGGAAGGTAGGGCAAACGAGAGCTGTTCTGGCCCAGATAAGGCGTTATGGAGTGGAACCCACATTACAGCACATAATAAAAGCTACAGATAATAGATGGGTGCCAAAATAGTAGAAGAATACAAGACATTTTAAACACTTAATAGACATAATTATACATAATTCTCAATTTCTGCATGTTTTTCACACTAAAATGTTTCAGATTCTCATATAAAATGTAATACAGGACAATATCATAAGTAAAAAAAAAGGAATGATTTTATTTATTGAAGAAAAACACTCATCACCTAGAGAACAGATATATCACCTAGGTAAAAAAGTATCTGCCTCTCTCCACCAAGCTAAACCAGAGTTTCTCAACCCTGGTCCTGGAGGCACCCTGCCCTGCACATTTTAGTGCTTTCCCTGTCCCCAACACACCAGATTCGACTTACCAGCTCATTAGCAAGCCCTTTCAGAGTGTTGGTGTTGTGTTAAAGCAGGGAATCCAGTAAAATGTGCAATGCAGGTGCAGTCTTTCACATCACTCTGGAGGAATTTTGTCCCATGTGTCTATGAAGTATTGTTTTAATTCACTGTGCATTAACTGCCCAGTTCATATCTTGTCACATCATCTCAATGAGCTTGCTCTTGCTCTTGTGCTTTGGATTGTTGTCTTGCGGCATAACCCAATTATGTTTGAGCTTTAGATCATTGTGGAATTCTGTATTACAGAACCACAATCTTCCAAAAAGTTCCACAGGCATTCATCTCTTTCATAAAAAGAAACAAGTATTCATCTCTTTCATAATTACTTCAGGCCTTGATGTAGTGTGCTTTAACCTACTTCACACTGCAGGAAAGGTTTCACATAAAGGACCACACGGTCACTTTCCAAATCTATTAGGTCTACCCTGTATTGTGTCTAAAACACATTTAGTACAAATATGCAGAGCTAAACTGTTGTAGGTTATATATGTAGATGAATATATGTAAATGAGTTGGCAGTAGTGATTTCCTGGAAACAATGATTTTAAAAAGCTGTTTGGCAGCTTGTTTTCCATACATGGACAATATGGACTGAGTAGAAAACAGTACATTTTGACAGAAAATCGGTTTTCCACTATATGGGCAAATTTATATTCAACAGGGCTGGCAATAATCAAGCCTAAATGTGTCAAGTTTAATGATCCCAAATACCAATTAAATTTGGTGAATGCGTAACTAAAGTGAGTAATTACGTCACACAGTTGGTGTTGATTTTTTTCATTCAATAAAAGAAATGATCATTTAAAACTGTATTTTATGTTGACTAAGGTTGTTTTTGTCTTATATTAAATGCTGTTTGAATATTAAAAACCTGTCTGGCAGATTTCAAAAATATAAGAGGGTGCATTCTCTGCATTAATGCTGCTGAAAACTTGTTAAAACTCCATTATGTAACTCATGTTGCATTTGCTCTATCGTGCAGTACATCAGTTATTTACAGTCTGTTTGGAATCACATGTCATATTAACACCACTGTAAAATGCTGTGTATGTTTGTTATGTAAAAATAACTTCACATATTATCCAGATGTAGCTGAAAATTGCATTAGAAACTATCCACATGCTGCATTTTCAAGCACCACTTGCCTGTAGGTGGCACTCAGCTGCCTGGTAGGGGGGATTCTTATTTGGGGGCTGTAACTCCTCCCAGTCGTCCCTATCTGCTCTGCATACCTTGCCATCTGTTTTAAACAGCAAGTGACACATGCAGTGGTTCAAAAATAGCTCCAGCTTTGGACCTAGAAACTTCTCCTAGCTCCAGTATGTTGGTGTGTTTGGTGTGCCACTAGCACCATGTTTTCAGCAAGCAGTGAGGACTGGACAACGGAGAAGACTAAGAAGGGTGGTTTCAGATTTTTGGTGTGGAGTGTGGCGCTCATGTGTTTCTGAAGAGTCCCTTTAGCATCTTTTAATGCTAAACTAACATTTTTTTGAGACTGAAGTTTTTGAAAATGGCTTCAGTTTTGGGACAGTTCATGGAGTTCCATCCAGTTCATGGAACCAATGTGCAACTAGACCTATCTAGAACCAGGGCCACCCGAGTTGAGAGTTTCGCCAATGGAATCTGCTTCAGTAGACATCCTCTGAACCCTGGAGAGATCTTCCTGGTGGAGATAGAGGACAAGGAGCTAGGGTGGTGTGGCCACCTCAGGATTGGCCTGACTGCACATGACCCTCAAACTCTTGAGACGGTTCCTGAGTATTCTCTGCCTGACCTGGTGGACCAGGGAGAAAGTTGGGTGTTTGCAATCACAAGAAATCATAATAAGGTTATCGAAGATGAGACTCATGAAGAAGCAGAGCAGGCAGCAGATGGAAGAAATGAAGAAAGCAACAGACGTAAAAGTTTCTTTACTGACACCCACTTGTATATAGAAAATGTGTGCATACCTAAGGACAAACTGGTGGGACGGAGTCGGCCTGGACGATTTAGTCACATACTGGATGATCTGTACAAGACCAATGCTTTGCCTCCAACTGCCCGACGCAGCCGCATAGGAGTGGTGTATGTGCCGAAAAGGCAGGGCTTTGCTGATATGCATATTATCATCAACGGTGAAGACATGGGTGCCTCTGCCAAAGGAATCCCCACCAATCAGCCTCTCTATGCTGTCATAGATGTGTTTGCTGCCACTAAGTGTGTCAGAATTGTCCAGGTAGAATATGGCTGTAAGTTCCACACTGAAATATAAAGTATTATGTTGTTTCCTCATTATATGAATTTTAAAATATTGTGGATGTTTTTATCAGCTTAGCCTGCATGTGTGGAAATATCAGGAAGCTACTGTTTACTGTTTTGCGATTAGTGATACAATGGTTCCAAATAGTATTCGACACTGGAAAACTTAAATAAATTAACTATAAATATATCATTTCAGTTTCAGAGAAAACACCTTTTGCATGGTGAGTGTTCTTTCACTCAACACACATGACCCAGCTAATTACTGAGCTGGATCAGATCTACTCGGCCAGGAAATAGTGTCAGCAGTAAAGCACAGAGGTGAACATGTAAATGTCAGGGCCTTTATTTTTCTTGCTATGCTAGTCGTGTGCTGGTGTTCACCTACTTAACTGACAGACCAGCTGCCTGTGGAAAGAATACAAAAAGAAATTATATAGTCTGTTTAAAACAAATGGCATGGTTTGACATTTGACTCATGATAATGGTAGCATGGAAAATTGTCCATGGACCAGTGTATTGTGATCTTGAGGTAAATTTGTGCCCACATATCCACATACAATATGTACACATGGAATTTAAGAACTGTATGATTTGATGGTGGTACAGTGAGTAGCATGAAAAAATGATGATCAGATGATGAATGAATGATCTGCTCATAAAGTAACACAATTTAACCACTTTTTTTTTCCATCTGCCCCTTCTGTTATAGTTGCATCACTGCAGACTCTGTGCCGAAAGACCATTCAGAAGCATATTGTCCACAGAATGGCTCTGGACTGGTTGGAGCTTCCAGAGATACTAAAGAATTACTGCAAATTTGAATAATGAAGTGGTGATGGAGAACCATTAGCACTCCCAAAGCCTGGAAAAGCCTAGGCTACGGGGCATTTAACAGATCCCCAACTGTCAAAGGTGGATCATTACACCTACCATATGCAATTAAATAGCAATAAAAATGTACCAAGTTTATTTCTTCTATGCTCATCTTCACTGACACTGAGTGGTAAAATCTTACTGTTTTACTGCATCCCTGTTCTTCTGCAAGCCATATTTGTAATCTTGTAGCATTTTGTTTATCCTTAAACAGAATTGTCATATGTAAATGTAATGCACTGATTAATGTTAGCAACACTGTACTGTGAATTTCTATTATTCTAAGAATCTATTATTCTTTCTTTTAATAAACATACCAGTAAATAGCCTGACCTGGTTTCAGCTTTTAAATTGAATGTGTTATGTTTTCTGCTCTTTCCATCAGCTGATCCAACACCAGCACCTGAACTCACTAATGCTCTTGTGGCTGAATGCAATCAAATCTTCACAGCAATGTTCCAACATCTAGTGTAAAGCATTCCCAGAACAGTAGAGGCTGTTGTTGCAGCAAAGCACGAATCAGCTCTCTATTACCCATACTCTTAATTTCAGGAGAAATGTTGGATGAGCTGACGGAAAGAACAGAAAAATATCTACATAACCTACCAGAAGTTTTCAGTGCTCTATCGCTCCAGAACGCAGCATCACTACTCCACAGTCCAGCGCTTGGGTAGGCCCATATGTGACTGCTCCACAGCGTCCTATAAGTAACACTTTTAGAAGTGCAGAACAGAACACCTGGGCCAGAAAAGCGCGCACAGCAAAGTAACTGAGTGAACTACACATCAAAACTAATACAATCTCAACATAGAGGAAAATATGGACACATTGCCCCCTACTGGCTGCTTAGGGCTATAACTAGCATATCCGAGTACTGATCACGTGACCGGATCATTTCCGTCTTAGAGTTCGGTTCATTCAGGGCGACTTGTATCCACACTGTGAGCTGAAATATTACATCTTTTTACATTAACTCTTTCAGTACAAAATGTCTTTTTGTTCTTTTTTCGGGAAAGAAGTGTATAAAGACCATTTTAAACCGGGTATGTCATGGATTTAATGGTTTTCTCCCTCTTGTCTGGCTAATGATGTAAGCTAGCATGTATGATGGAAGTAACTTAGCTAGGTTGCTAGTAAACTTTGATTATGTTAATATTTTGCCTAAAAACGAGTGGAGTCTACGTTACGTTACAGCCCATTAGTGTTTAAAAGGTTCTTATGGCGAAGTTTACTCTTGCCGTGAATGTTGCCCTTAAGTGGCTGGACCTGCAGTACACCTGCTTAACACGGCTGATCCAGTCGGTTTATTAGTCAGCCCTTCCTGAGCTGTTGCGTTGCAGCGTGAAACACTGCAGGGCAGGAAGCTCCAGGTTCAGTGCACTACACTAAGATCCCTTAATTAGCTTTGTAGAAAGTAAATTTATGTTTTCCATTTGTGGTGTTAAGATTTCTGTTTCTTGCCTGCAGGAATATATGTTTGCTCTCAATGTGGACACCCACTGTTTTCGAGCAGGTCCAAGTATGCACATTCCTCTCCCTGGCCTGCCTTCACTGAGACCATCCGTGAAGACAGTGTAACTAAAATGATGGAAACACTCACAGCATATAAGGTAAAATAATACTAAGAAGAAGAAGAATAAGAAGGAAAAGAATAGTTTAGCTGTTTTTCTACAAAAAAAAAAAAATGGGTAAAATTTGTAAAATGTAAATTAAAATAGACTGCAGTGACATGCAAATCATTTAATTTCTCTGTTTAATTAATTATAGTACATAAAGAACATATCTAATGTTTTCAAACGGTGACTGGTCTGGACTACAGGCAGGTCCATTTAGCACCCAGACTCTTTTACCACAGAGCCATGCTGTTCGAATACATGCAGAATGTGGTTTGGCATTGTCTTGCTGAAATAAGCCACGCCTTCTCTGGATGGCAGTACATGTTGTTCCGAAACCTGTATTTATCGATCAGTATTAATGGTGCATCACAGGTGTGCAAGTCACCCATGCAGTGTTCACTAAAGCACCCCCATACCATCACTGATGTTGAGTTTCAAACTGTGTTCTGCTAACAAGCTGGATGGTCCCTTTCCTCTTTAGCTTAGAGGACACAACAGCAACAATATCCAAATTTCAAAATTCAAGTTTTGATTCATCACAGGACACTTTTCAACTTTGCCCCAATCTATCTTAAATGAACTCAGCAAAGAAGGCAGTAAAACTTTTTTGCCTCTGTCCCAAATGTTTTGAAACAAGTTGCTGGCATCATATTACAATTTTTTCTCAGTGTTAACATTTGATAACATTAAAATAATAATAAAATGGTTCTATATTACATGAAAAACAAATGCACTATTGCAACAACTTGTAGAACCTATTTTTAGTATGACATACAACCCTTTTTGCGAAGAGTGTGATCTATGAGATCTGGTATGGTTTAATTTGTTTGGGTTTGTCTTTATGCGCAGGTTCTGTGTGGCAAGTGTGGCAATGGACTAGGCCATGAGTTTCTTAACAACGGCCCAGAGGAAGGTTTATCACGCTTCTGAATTTTTAGCCACTCACTGAGGTTTGTCCCTAAAGGTAAAATGGAAATGCCATCATTGACTTTACCCTGGTGCAGTCATATGGCATTTAAACTAATCCCAAAGTGTTTCACATAGACATTAAAAATTTTATTTCTTAATGCCACAGATCTGAATATCTCTGGCATTCATTTAAGAATGATCCCCTGTGTTTTACAGATAAAGGTGGCAAACACTAAGGTGAGGCAAAGGTCTAAGAAGCTCTTCTGTAGCTGCTGTTGCTTGCACAAAAAGGGATGCTCAGCTGATGAAGTGGACAGGAAAAAGCCCTACGGGAGGTCCTGTGCACAGATATTTATGACCATCCTGTTTAATGACCACTGTAATAAAAATTATTTAGTACAAATATGAATACTAAAATACTAATGTTTAAAAGTAAACCTTGAAATGTTCTGTTAGTGTTTTCAGATTTATGTTTACCATAAATTTAGACTAATCATGTTTTAATTCTGAACCAAATGTTTGCTCAATCTATGCAGTAATGGAACTACAGTAATAGAGCCCTGTTCAAAGTCGTATGGCTTCTCAAAAGATGAAAGTAAGTGGTTTTGAAACAATACTATGGGTTTTTTTTAGTTATTGTGGGATTTCTACACTGTGGGTCTGGTGCTTCAGGCCTGCCTCATACTGTAATGAGTTTCATTGAGGTACATAAACATCTACTAAAAGTTCTCTGAAATCAATAAAAATAAGGTTTGAAAATGCTAGTTTGGTCTTTTTATTTTTGAACAAATGAAAATACACTTACAGTACTATAAATAATATAAAACACAAATACCTTGTACATGCACACACTTACAAATACCTTATAGAATAGAGTGTACAGTTACAGATACCATCTTCTTTACTTATTCATCATTAGTACATGACCAGATGTTATTTGGGTGATGCAAATAGCAGTTCTGTAGTCATAAGATTAAGCCATAGATTAAGGTCTGTAGCATAGCTAACATGACCAGCAATGGGCAACAGTATGGTGTCAGATCACCGTCAAAAGTAGGGGATGCAGAAACACAGGGTGAAAAACATACACCTGCAAGTTATAACATTTCGCGTTTACCTAAGAGCATGAAAAGATTTGCATGTGCATATTTCATAATATCACGCTCACGCTGTCTTTTTTGTTCCATTTTCTAATGTGTTTTGCCTTCTCGACCTGTTAGTTTTCCTCGCGCACAAAGTGCGTTTCCTTCGGCTGCTCTCTCTGCTCAAGAGCTTTTTTGCGTTCGAGTCTTGACGGGGCTGGTTTTGACAGTTTGCGGACGGACACATGGGCCGGTTTTGTCAGCGAATGCTATTGGCTGATGGCACCTGGTATCGTGACTGACCGCCCACTACAAAACGCCTTCTCCAGAACAACAAAGATGGCGGACGAAGAGAACCGCCGACTGCTGAGATCAATTAAAACCAAACGTTGGTTTATCTAATTTACAGATTTAATTGTCAAGCTTAACACTTTTTTATGAGCACACAGACGTAGCAGTGGAAGTCTCCATGTACTAGGATATATATTCTAGTAACTTACTTTAAATGAAGTATGCTAATGTCTAGAAATCTATGGAAACCGTTGGGCTTGGCTGCCTTGAGAAACTAAGCGATGTGAGGCTTAGCCAGTCCTTGTAGTAAACAGTATCTGCCATTAGATGGTGCTGTCAGGGTTTGTAGATAGGTTGAGGGGAGTAAGAAGAAGAATTAAGCATTTGAAAAAGACTTTGGAATCTATGGAGTCTTAATACAGTGATAAGATTCTATTAAAGGCCTGTAGTGGGAGCCTGCTTTTGCCAGTGACTCTGTGGGCCTATAGGCTTCATAGGCATTTGAAGCTAAGCAGGGCTGTCCTTGGATGGGAGACCATTCTTTGAATCTCTACTTTCTATTTTACATTGTAGCAGTAAACTGTTGATCTAAAGCGTGGCGGAGAAGTCTCCATGTACTAGGGTATATATTCTACTAACTTACTTTAAATGAAGTATGCTGAATTCCAGCTTCAGCTAGTGCCTAGAAATCTATGGGAACCCTTGGGCTTGGCTGCCTTGAGAAACTAAGCAATGTGAGGCTTAGCCAGTCCTTGTAGTAAACAGTATCTGCCATTAGATGGTGCTCTCAGGGTTTGTAGCTAGGTTGAGGGGAGTAAGAAGAAGAATTAAGCATTTGAAAAAGAATTTGGAATCTATGGAGTCTTAATACAGTGATAAGACTAAACCTTTTTGGAAAGGGGAAGGTCTGGAACAGGCAGCATTTTATGATATGGTAAGTATTAGTTATATGAATTTATATATCTTATTCTTGTTTGCACAGATGTTCTTGGAGCTCATCTGAGCACAAATGTGAAGAAAAAAATCGGTCAGCAGTGTTTCTGGTTGTTATCCGACTTCGACAGTGTGTAGTTCAGTCTCAGTCTAGATTATTGAATGCAGTGCTTATTGATAAAGGTTTGTTAAAGGTATTCCTGAACTCATGTGGAGACATTATCACAGAAACATACTGGTTTATAATGCAGTGCTGTTTGAGGGGTTCGAAGCTCAGGGACAGTTGTTGTTTTCAGCATTTTCCTGTACACAGAGATTTCTCTGGATTCTCTGAATCTGTTGCTAAAATTCTACACTGTACAGGTTAAAAGTTTTAAACTGTTTTACTAATGTACTGCTTCTGTGTCAAGCCTTGCCTCATTCTTGCACATACAAGACTCTGCCTTTTCCTGGATGTCTCCTTAATATCCAAGCAAGATGTTCTTGAGCATTTCCTAATGTTCTACGTCTTAGATGACTGCAGCAGCACTGGACACCCTGAAACAGAGAAACAGATGGACTACTCCAGATGGATCACTTCTTTTCGTGATCGCAGGTTTCAAGTTTGCGCCCACGAATGGGATAATTACACACGAAAAATAAACTTGCAGGTTTTTGTTTTTCAGCTTGTGTTTTTGCGCCCCCTGGTTTTGACAGTGATCTGACGCCATACAACCCCCCACTCCCAATATGGTCGAACTGCAGCCTCTAACTGTACACCAGTGCGGTGGACATACACTAGATATCTAAAAATAAGGACACCCTTTCTCATGAGTGAATTTAGCTACTTTATGGTGTAGTCTTTGCTGAGTAAGGAGTTCAATTGCGCACACACAGTTTGTATAATTTATGTAGTAGGAAATCAGTGTTAGTAGAATGCCACACATCCTGGAGGCACAAAGCCCTGCACATTTTAGCGCTTTCCCTGCTTCGAGCCACACACTTTAAATCAGTATGGGACTGGCAGTGATCTGAAAGGTTGAATCGGGTCGGATGGGAACAGAGAAAACACCAAAGTGTGCATGGCAGTGTGCTGCCAAGACCAGGGTTGGGGAACACTGGGCTAGAGGAATGTAAAGTCCCTTGTCATGGGGCTGTGGAGTAGTGTTGGGTGATGGAGCACCACTGAATAACTTTTTGTAAGATCTGGAGTGGCGTTTGCAATCCAGGACCAATCATACAACTCACTAGTGCCCTTTGACCGAATGCAATCAAACCTTCACAGCAATGTTCCAACATCTAATGGAAAGCCTTGCCAGAAGAGGCTGTTAATGCAGCAAAGTAAAAGGGTGCGTATCCTTTTAATGCACTAGATTTCATAAGAAACTTTGCCTACTAACATTTGGACATAATCCACAGGTAACTCCATCTGTTAACAGATATGACAGGCATAAATTATGGTGCGTGACGTCACCGATCTCTCTATGTAGAGGCTCGTGCCTTGCTTCGTAACTTAGCGGTGGTTTTCAACAGGAAAGCAGAGCTAGTTCACTAAAAAAGTAACTACTGTATAATTCTAGGTTTACATGTGGCAGTTTATTTTGTATTTTAATATTCCTGATAAAATGTAACGTAATGAAAAACTACTCAGGCCGGCTATTTTAACGACACAGCTATAATCGCGTTAGCTAACTGGCTAACACAGTAAACATTTTCTGCGCATAGCCAGCTAACGTTATTACTTTCTCTCTCGTCATTCTGTCATTTGCTGTTTCAGGTGGAAAGATGGCACATCATCCACTACAGAACTGTGTTTCAATATCTGATTTAAGCCCAAATATAACACACCCGGTGAGGTTTTGTTGATATGCGGTTTTAGCTAGCCAGCTAACATTCCTAGCTAGTTTGCATACCTGACGTAGCACATTTGCGTTACCTTTAGTAGCGTTTGCTGTTTTCCAGTGCTAGTTTTGTAATGACCAGAAGTGGGAGAGGAGCCTGAAACCATTCTCAAGTAAAATTACGCCCGTTGTTAGTTAAATAAAGTAATGCCCAATAGCCAACTTGAATGGGAGATGAAAAATTATCTGGTGAAAAAAAGTACTAAATTTCTGTGGAACCGCAGAGAAACTCCTCAGTACACTTCAGTCAGACATCATACAGCTACGGACATCCAGAGATGCCATGAAGTAGTTATACTTTTCTGGATTGTTATCTTAAGATCTCAAAATATTCCAAAACACTCCAGAACACTATAACTACCTCATTGCCTCCCTGGACCTCCGTAGTCAGCACATATCCTTCTGGTATTAAATAAGATTCTAAAGCTTGACATTGAGAGTGGTGTGGATGGTGAATCACCACAAATGAAATTAAAGCCAAAAAAGGCAATTATAAACTAAACTTGCAGAACTGACCAATGTTACTGTTCACTTCTGGTCATCACGGATTGTATAAACTATTCATATGTTTATTTATTATAAAATTTGCAGTTTTACTAGGCATATATAAAATGTAGAGAGATTTTAAAGTAAGTGTAAATGTGATGCCTAAAGTCATTGCAGATAATGAATTGCATATAAAGAAAAAACAATCCTTTACTTTCAGAATGTCTTTGGGATTATTATTGCAAAGACTGATGCAAGAGGATTTCCAGACAGAAGAAGTTAGTGACCTTATCACTTTAAAATGAAGAAAAAAAAGGGTTTTTTTTTTTGGCTTTGTTTTATACTGCATACTGATACTTTATATCATTCCTCTTTTCTTCTTACATGTTTTTATTTAAGATTAGAAAAGAATAAATGTCCTGAAGCATGTATTGACTGTCTGTCCATGTATGGGTTATCAGTAAAGTTTCTTTTTTATTTCCAGATGTTGGGGCTGAACGATTCACTTTCGGCTTCACTATTAAAGACTCCCCAGACCATTTTATCAATGTGTCTTCATGGGGCAAAAAGGAATATGTTAAAGGACTTTGCAGCAGGTTTAGAATTGGAGATTGTGGTGAGATACAACTTGTAATGATTTTCATGATCCCATTGTAATTTTTTGCACATTGCTGTAGTACTTAGCTTTATTATTCGCTTTTCAGTTGTCATAGAAAATCCTCTTGTTGTGACCAAAGATCCTGAGAAAGAAGACAAATTCTGCCCTTCAACCCCAAGGTAAAATATCACACATTTTTGAGAAACCTACACAAGAAATGTAGTTGTTAGTTAAAACTGTGCTGTAGAAAGATGGATTCAGGGAACTTCACTTTCCTAGTTGGTATAGTATTTTGCAGAAGACAGAGACCATCCTTTGGCTTATTTAAATTCCAGTCAGCTGCCTTGTAAATTTCTTGCTTCATTGCGTGTCTGAAATGGCTAAAGGAGATATTTCTTAAGAGATTAGATGTGTTTCAGTGTGAAGCATGGTGTTGCTGTTCTTCCTTCCAGTGTGAGAAGACCATTCAATGCTATGGGTCTGAAGGTAAGTGTAGATGTAAGGAAGCTGAGAAAATAAAATAAATGAAGATTAAATAAATGAAAGGATGATCTCTGGCTTTTGCACAGCATGGTACATATGGAATAAAAATAAATCATTCTGATATTTCATTGTCCATGGGCACCTGAGTGACACACTGGTTAAAGTAAACTAATCAGATATGTGCCAGATATGTAGAGAAGTTATACTTCATATTTTTTCCAGTTTTTACAGATTGTTGGTGACAGAAACCCATTCAGCCATAAGGATGTGCTTAGATTTAGAAACAGAAACCAGGCTCCTGTCCCTATTCCACATACCAGTAAAGGACTCAAGGGACTTCTACTCGCTGGGAGACATTACTGCAAATGGACAAAGCCTGGATGGAAATTTCATTAACATTCTTGCTGCTGTGCACTCAGTAAGAAATTATCAGTTGTCCTCACATAGAGAATTTATAAAAGATAATAAAAGTAAAATAATTTATTGGCTAAATAATTTATATGATGTTCTGTTTAACTTATCTCATAAAGATTGGAGAGCCAAAGTGTTTCACTACTTCAGATGGACGGAATGGGCAGAGGCTAGCGATTAGACTTTTTGATGAAACTTTGACATCCTTTCCTTTAATATGGTATGTCTAAAATATATTCACAAAGTGACATTTTCGTAATACTATATAATATTCATTCTTACTATTGATTTTATTTTTAGTTGGGATCGAGAGACAATTCACCTTCTGCACACATTGACACCAGTAGAAACAGGTATTGTAATTCACAGAAAATGTACTTTTTACAGGACTGTGTTGTGCATTTTATTATACTGTATATAGACTAATAAGTATATTTATACAGTAAGGTGAAAATAGCATAACTTTTGCCAACTTTTTTCAATTTTTTAAACAAATAAATAGTAATTGTGCATTAAACTGTGCAAAAGTATTTTTATTTTTTTAATTTTTTACTTAGTGCTCTTCATAGTGGATGCTCGCATCAACTTAGATGCTTTTTGTAACAGCATGGTGGCAACAGCAACCTCAAAAACAGTCATTACCATCAATCCAGGTGACGATTCCACTGTGCTGCTGTTCTTTTAAAACTCTGAAATCAAAATTATATTCTTAGTTATTTTCAGTGAAGTTAAGTTATTTTTAAATTTCTTTTACTTGTTTTAATGTCTAGACACAACCGAAGCCAATCAACTATTCAGTTACGCAAAGGAATTAGCAGAACGTGGAGCACTACATGAGCAAGACGCAAAACTGAGTGATAATGTTCCTTGTAATTGCAAAATAATATATTGTCAGCATATTTAAATAAAACAGCATAACATCATGTATTGAACCTGTGCCTATTCATTTTATTTCACAGTGGAATCTATTACTGATGTGCTGACAGTGAAACAAATTAAAGCCAAAGCCCAAGGAAACTCTTATACTTTCCAGGGTGTGATTTATGCGTTCATTACGACACTAGGATTAGATTGCTCCATTTCCAGGGTCATTTGCAGCAGGTGGTAAGTGTGAATTCTTGCAAATACAGTTTAGCTGTTTTATGGGGTTTATATTCACTGCATGGTCTAATTTCTGAATGATTTATGTTGCAGTTCCAAATGCAGATTTCAAATCAGTGACGATGCTAGGACCTGCACCAACACATCATGTCCAAACCAAGGACAACCAAATGAAACCACTGCAGACTTTGATCTGTGGGTGGATATCAGTGATCACACAGGAACTCTGAAGGCCTGCAGTCTGTCAGGCACTGTAGCGGAGAAAACACTGGGGTACACCGTGAGTACAATAAAGGCAAATCAACTTGTTTACCGAAGCCTTTGTTATCTCAGTGTGTGCCTGATTGCTTTTATCGCTGTCCTGTTCCACTATTCTTTTCCATAAAGGGCCAATATCATAAAAACAATATCAGGTTTTCCTCACCTTTTTGGAATAAGTTATATGTAGCATGTAAACATTGCCTTGTCCATTTTATGATTTGTTGTTCTACATTTACAGACTGTAGTCCATCTGTTTCTCTGCATAATTTGTTAGCTTCCTTTTACCTTGTTCTTTAAGGGTTAGTACCCCCACAGGACCACCACAGTGCAGGTATTATTTGGGTGGTGGATCATTCTTAGCACTGCAGTGACACTGACATAGTGGTGGTATATTGCGCTGGTATGAGTGGATCAGACACGGCAATGCTCCTGGAGTTTTTGAACACTGTGTCCACTCACTGTCCACATTTGGTAGACTATTCTCACAGCACTGCTGTGCCTTATCTACTCATACCAGTGCATTTAACATGCCACTTCCACGTCAATGTCACTGCAGTGCAAAATAGTAATGCAAAGTGAAGTTTTGTTGTAGACTGGCCCCATTGGATAGCTAATTGATCAGATTATGTTTTGGGGATTTTCCTTATTAGCAAGAAATTGAATAAAAACATGCAGTTTCACAATCCACAAATAACCAAAGACTATGGGGGTTGGGGGGGCGGGACCGTAAATCTATGATGACTTTAAGACAGCTGTTCACCAGACTTAATCAAATAAAGAGAAAACCTGAACAAAAGGAAAAAACATGAAAACTGTATTTGTAAATGAGCTGAAAAAAATTTCTGTTTACAAAGAAAACTTTGTTTCCATTCTAGCCTGCAGAGTTCATGTGCCTCCCAGAGTCTCAGCGGACGACCATGAAGTGGAGGTTTCTACTGGAGAGATGCAAAATTTATCTGAGGGTATAAGACCCATTTCTCTTTATTTAATTTAGTAGTTCCAAAAATTAAAGTCTTTACTCTTATAAAGCCTTCAGTCCTGATTAATCTTTGTCTTTTTGTATCTGTCTAAGGGCAGTAATTAATATAAATTCCTATTTTAAGTTAAATATTTGTGGCTACAGCTCATGGCCTTGCATTTCTGATTTTAGAACATTTCTGAATATTTTTACAACTTTACAAGTGAAGTTGGGTTTGTTGGAATTTGTTTCTGAGAAAATGATCATACCTTTGTGCACTTGAGCATGCATAGATTCTTAACCTAACAGCAAATCACAAATTTGTAAATGTCAGAATCTTTGTGAAAGTGGGTTTTAAGAATAAATGTATTTTTTAAGCGGATGGTGAATGAAGCAAATGGTTCACAAAAATGCCTGTTTTCCTTTTTTATCGAATTAAAGAAACAAACATATTTCTTCAGATTGAACAGTATTTAACCGTATCAGCCTTACATATAAATTAATATTTATAAAATTAATATTGATCCCCATTACCACCGCTGTAAAGAAATCTTAAGTTCTTTTTTCCCCCTGGAGTAGAGCTTTTTATATGAATCACTTTGTCCAACTGTTGATAAATGATTAGAATTCCCCTTTAATGTCCCCTTTAGTGTCTTTTCTAAACAGCTTTCTTTTATTCAGGTTTTACCTTCCCCAAAAAACTTCAGTGGCATGAGGGCAAATATCCTTTCTTGTACACTCGCTGATCCAGTGGAAGTGAAGCAAAGCATGTCTGCCAAGGTCATCTGAATGTGTGTCCTGACTGATGTGGAGCAAAGAATGTAAAATCAAATAGTTGTAATGTTCAGTAAGTTATGGAAGTTAGACAAGAAGCATATTTCATGTATTTGAAATTATAGTGTTGAATAAGTAATAAATATTTCTTATTTATTTATTTATAGTATGAATATTTCTATTACGTTCTGTGTGTTTATGATTTGTTTGTTTCGCACAAAATAAATATCATAAATATTATGAAGGTGTTTTACAGTCTTTCTCCGGAATTGTCGTTGCCCTTGCTTTAAGGCGGAACCATTCATCGCTGTACGTGTTTCAGTAGGGACGTGTTTAGTTGGGTCTTCCGCCTAGGTTTGTCATACTTGTAAATAATGTGGATTTAACAACTGGTATTTAATATTATCATAGTATTTCGTTATTTATCTTGGATTGGTCTTGTATCCGTTGACAGGTAAGAACTATTTGCATCTATGTTTATTGCTCTGATAACTCTGTATTTCCTCTCTGCGTCTGTTCTTTATGATGATCTCGCTGCTAGCTGTGGTTTCTGCTACACTTTCTCATCTCTAATATTTCCTGTCACAAGCTGCATATATAACATTGGGCTACAAAATAAAATCATCAACACACCGTACCTAGCTAGCCGTGTTTTTGACTATTGCACAGAAACGGAGCAACACTTTCCTCAACGAGGTATTTTCTGTTTTCAGCTGTGCCCAGATCAGATCAGCACTGGTGTCCATATTGCAAAATTAACCATGAATGTAAACCAAGGCACAGTCGGGAGTGATCCAGTGATTCTCGCCACAGCTGGATATGATCACACAGTGCGATTTTGGCAGGCACACAGTGGGATCTGCACAAGAACTGTCCAACACCAGGACTCCGTATCCTTTCTGTTAAGAAATACATGGACAGACACTGTACATAAGCTTTGTGTGTTTACACGGTAATCAGCCACTACATGCTATAAGCCATAAGCATGCAAATGAAATGAAGCAGAAAGTGAATTAACTAAGGCATGGATCTTAAGAAAACAGGAAGTTTTGTTAAAAAGAAAGAAACACCTTCTGAAAAAGAAACTTCTGACTTCTGCTGTAACGGGTTTAGTGGGCAACACTTAGTAATGTTAGTTAGTTAGTTTGTTTCTTTGACATGTTTCTGTTGGAAAGACTGCTAATCAGTCTGGCCACCATTGGCTTGTAGTTTAATTACTGAATAAAACTAGCAAACTAAAATAAAATAAAAAAAAACATTGACCATGGCAGTCTTAGAATTTACTGAATTAGATGTGCACAAACCTTCTACACAAATAAAAATGCTTGCTGAGTATTGCAGTAGTTAATGTGATTTATTTATGTATTTATTTATTCATTCAGTATAAAGTATAAACACATCTGAAATAGGTATTTGTTTCAGTGTACTTCTCAACTGTAATTAAAACTGAATGAAAAATGAAACTTGTTATTATTATTTATTTTTTCAGAACAGTTTTGCATAATTGAATTGTAAACAAAGTCATTCAGAACGTTTTGATGTGAATGCTCTGTTTGCAGTAGCAGTGATAGGAACCAGATGTCTGAAATGTTTAATGCCTCTACAAGCTACAACACAGAAAGTTGTTACATATGATTGTTACAAACATGTTGCCTGGTGCCTAGGTGGTTTCTGACATACACCATTTCTTTAAAATTAAATATATTTAATAACAGAAATCAATTGAAAAAAAAAGCTGTAATAACTCCCATGCAGAGGGGAGAGGTTCTTGCTAGGCGTTGCAAGCGAAAACAAGCATCCAAAGATTTTTTTATTTATTTACCACTATTTTACCATCATCAACATTACATAGCAAAACTATAATATATGTAGGGTCATTGATCATTTCAGATAGCAAATAAAATGCCTGTAATTTAATTTTAGATACCTGAGTCCTATCATCGCTATTATAAATTGTCATAATGGGTAATTATTGTAGGTTTTCATATAAAAGATCAAAACAGATCAAAACACTCTTAACTCCCAACATCAGCAGGTGAATTCACTGGAAGTAACACCTGACAGAAGCATGATTGCTGCAGCTGGTGAGTTAAACATGGTTTGTTCAGGCAACAAATGTAAGCTCAATGAAGCGCATATTTTCATTGTATTCTTACACTTTACTTACACAGGTTATCAGCACATCCGTATGTATGACCTAAATTCAAATAATCCAAACCCAGTAATCAACTATGATGGTGTTAGCAAAAATATTACATCTGTCGGCTTCCATGAGGATGGGAGATGGATGTACACTGGAGGAGAGGACTGCATGGCACGTATATGGGATCTCAGGTGCTAAAGAACTACCATTAGGCCTGAAAGCCTTCTTAAATATTTAAAGATAAGTGTTTGAAATACACTGACACACATTGCATTCTTTCAGATCAAGAAATCTTCAGTGTCAGAGGATCTTCCAGGTCAATGCTCCTATTAATTGTGTGTGTCTTCATCCCAACCAAGTAAGTGTGTGTTTAATCTATCTTTAGTCAGAAGTGGGTCTTTTGACCAATATGCTGACTTGTGACTGTTTTATCCTGTAAAGGGAGTAAGAGGTTAATTCATGTTGTACTTGACTATTTTCTGTCTTTAAAGGCTGAATTGTTTGTTGGAGACCAAAGTGGTGTTATCCACATCTGGGATCTTAAAACAGACCATAATGAGCAGCTCATCCCAGAACCAGAAGTGTCTGTGAACTCTGTACATATTGATCCTGATGCTAGCTACATGGCTGCGGTCAATAGTTCGGTCAGTGTCCCTAACTTCACATCACATTATGTACATAAAATGTTATTCTCTGTATCACATCATAAACATATGTATTACCGTTGTTGTCTTCCCCAGGGTAACTGCTATGTATGGAATTTGGCAGGAGGAATTGGTGATGAAGTGACGCAGCTTATTCCCAAGACCAAAATTCCTGCTCACAAACGTTATTCGTTGCGGTGCAAATTTAGTCCCGATTCCACGTATGTGCAGCCCCTATAATAATTTAAAGAATCACTAATACAAACAATAGGCCATCTGATTTGTAGCACCTGACCTTAATTCTGTTGTAGATTGCTGGCCACCTGCTCTGCTGACCAGACGTGTAAGATCTGGCGGACCTCAAACTTCTCGTTGATGACGGAGCTGAGCATTAAAAGCAACAACCCTGGAGAGACGTCTCGTGGTTGGATGTGGGACTGTGCCTTCTCTGGTGACTCACAGTACATTGTCACAGGTGTGTGGTGTAGACACAAAAGGTTTAACCTTTGAATCCAAAATCACTGAGTGCCAAGTTTCAGACAAAATAGGACACGCTCTGTCCGAATGTTTTTGGTATAAGCCTAAATGCACCATTTACATGAATGTAGAAAAACACAAAATGCATTTCTGCCTGTCTTTTTGTCAGTCATTGAGTGGATACATTGGAAATGCAGTCAATTACACATTCCATTTAATTTAGTAAAGTTTGCGCGACTAGTGTTGGGCAGTCATGTTACTGGATTTTTTTTTGAACAATGGCAGCAGTCATAGCATCTAGACAGAGGCACAATCATTAAACACATATGGACAGAATAACAGTAACTTTTTTTTAAGCAATTTCTAGTCTTTCTACTCTTTTCTACTCTAGTTTATCTAATAACTTGTATTAATACTAGCACGTCATCACTTGGAACATCAGGAACAAGGTTAGTGTTTTAGCTCTGTGTCTTCATCCTATCTATACACATAAAAAGGTAGGGAGTATCACTGTTTTATTTATATCCGTCTCTAAAATGGAATTACATTATTTATTATATCCCCCTCTTGTGCTGCATTATTTGTTCAGAGACATGATGTAAATTATAGAAGTTGCTACCGACATTAAAAATGTCGGATATTATAAATATAGTGACTGGGCACCCAATTGTTTATCAGAGCGTTAGGGCTTCTCACTTCAGTTTCTTTTTCCACAAACAGAACAGCCACAACTCTGTCTCCTCCTTTTTCACCACCATCACTATATATATAGTGTCTGATGAGTTTTAATAAACATTAACAAATAAGAGGGGATGGTGGAGTGATGGTACGCCTAATGTAAAGAGAAGTGTGGTGGTCTACCACATTCTTAAAAATATAGTGCCTGTAGCAACAACAGAACAATAAGACTTTGAAAAGCTGCTAAGCTATCAGTTGCCCAGTCTACTTTTTTGTATAAGTGTTCATGTTGCTGCATTTAATTTTCAATATCGCCTGTAGGGACACAGTATGCTATTTCAAACAAGTCTTTGTGTTTTGGTAGAGACGTGAAAACGTCGGCAGCATTTTTAAAAATAATAATACAGTGTGGTTTTTTTTTTTGTTTTTTTTTTTATTAATATTACTTTATTTAAAACCTTTTAAAACTTACTGATTACTGATACTACATTTATTGAAACTGAAATTGAAGGGTCAGGGTTTGGGACAGACACGGCTCAGTAGAAAGTACTCTATAAATAATGACTATATTTAGCTTATTGCTCTCTCAATAAATAATGTAGGTTTTAAATAGATCATGTTTCTTGTTAATATCTAAGGTCTGAATACTTTTTTTTTTTTACTGAGGAGCATGATTTGATCTAATTTGGTAGAAAGGTGTATAAACATTTTTGGCATTGTACTATTGCAAGAAAGAATATAAATATTTGTACTTTTTCAGCTGTAACTGTCAAGACTTCTTACTCAATAATGTTTTTTTTCTTCTTTATACTGGTTTTTAGCTTCTTCAGATAACCTGGCACGTCTGTGGTGCGTGGAGACAGGGGAGATCAAGCGGGAGTACAGCGGCCATCAAAAAGCTGTGGTGTGTTTAGCCTTTAATGACAGTGTGCTTGGTTGATCAGAATCACAGTCTGAGACCATCTCCAAGAGTAGCTGCATCTGAAGAAATAAACTGGACTGATAAAGATAATAGTTTTTACAGATGTACCTATCACTGAGTCATTACGTCATGTATTACATCATGTATTACGCCACATTCCGCATTGAATGAAGTGATGATGTTGGACAACAGTTACTACGTAGATCACAATAGTTACATATGTAAGGTCGCAACATTATGACAAATAAAAAATGTGTGTTATTTTGACTGATTTTGTACAGTATCTTAACATTAAGCAGTGTAGTGTAGTCCATGTGAGTTTGTGAGATTCTTCAGATCATGTGTATCTGACTCATCAGATCCGCTGAAGAAGAACATCAAAATGCACATACAGGAGTGCACTCAGTGGAAATTTCACTGGTTCAGTTCCCATATTTTGACATACAGCGCTTCACATCAAAGAGTCTGATTCAGCAGGTATCTTTCTCAGTGGAATGCATTAATTATGGCCTTATTAAAATAAGATTCATATATTGCAGTGAAGGCCAAAACACACCAATCCAACAAGAGTCAATCGTAAACTAGTGTTCAAAAGATTGGAATCACTAGCCACATTAAGGGTTTTTGTTATATACAGAAATAACTTTATTATATACTGTAAAATTAAATATTAAAACTGTTCACCAAAAAGTAATGTTAAATGTTTAAAAAAAGATTTTATGTGATCCAAATACTATGATCTAAATACTATAAAATACTTTAATATATATTTAAATACATGTTTGAGATATCTGCCTTGAGAAGTACATAAGTATTGGATATTGTTTCATTCTTGATAGTCTACAGCATGAAAGCCATGTTTTAGATTTGTGTGGCTTTGTTCAGGACTCTGGACACATCTAAAATATCTAAATATCTCTAATTTGTATTTAAAGTGTTCTAGTGCCCTGCTAATTGTTTTAAACCCAAGACATAGGAAATTAGCATTATTTTATACATTTGTCTGCCTCCTAATTCATTTTGGATTGTTAAGAAATAATAAGGGAATCCAAACTTTTGAATACTTTTTCAAAACATTGTAAAACATGCCAAATACTCTGATCTTTGAGCCTAAAATCATGAAAAGAGTGTCTTGTAAGTAGTCAAATCTGTGCTCTGCTCATAAATGTTTTCTTAGCAACTTTCGCAAGGTTGGACAAAGTTTGTGTAGCGCTTTAGACACTTGTTGAGTTTCTAGTTCAAAATGCCACACAGCTGAACTTTGGAAATGACAACAAAGCATTTGCTAATGTTCATGCTTTATTTTTATTTTTTTTGTTCATGTTTTATTATAATCTTTTTTTTTTATTTGTGTGTGTGTTCACTTTCATATAAAAAGTGAATATTTTAAACAATAACAATGTATATGTTTTGACAAAGTGCCAATATATTGGAACATATTTGAGAGCGAAGCATGGATAGATCTGTTACAGGAGCTGCCCTATTAAAATTAAGTTAAAAACAACACGCATTTCTGCTAGAGAAACTGGTAAAGTACATGTTCATTAAAGTCTTTAAGTGATAAAAAAACAACTCTAAACCATCTCAATGTAAGCATCTTTAATATGGCTGCCCTGTACTGGTAATATGGTTGTATCACTTTCCCCTGTCCCCCCCACCAGGGAACCATTCTTAAAAGTAATTTCACAGGAACTCACATAACCTGCTCCATATTGTAAGGTTTTACTGCATTCCACTACTTTAAAGCTTAAAAGCATCTGGATTCAGCTATTTTGTCTCGTGTTTGATTCCTCTCGCTAATACTGTTGTGCAGATCTGTGTAACACCACACGTTTGCAAATAAAATGTATGTCCGTCAAATGCAATATTTAATCCAATTGGACTATATTTAAGGAGCATTTCCCTGTTTTTAACCAACGTTCTGTATAATTCATTGGATCTGAAATGCTTTATTCTAGAGAAATATGCTTAAAAGTGTTCAGTGTTTACAATGATCAACATTACATATAAAAACTCACAAGTTGTGTAGGTGGCAGAAGATTGTAAATAAATGGCCAAATGGGCTTTGTAGAAATTGTGACTTGTTTTCTTTCACCATCACACAGTACAATTAACCATTTCACATCAAATCACTCTAACAATTTTCATAAATGGCGGAACTCCCCTTTAATGTAACTGAGCTCTCTGTTTTAGTGACTGTGTCTTTGTAGAGCAAAATCATTACTCTGGTTTTGCATCAGGCTACACACTTAGAGAAATGAATCATTCAGCATAATGGTGCTTTATTGTAGACCAACAGTGCTTTCAGTTACTCATCTGCATCAGGTTACAAGAAATACAAGCAGCAATGAGTCTTTGAGTTGAATAATATTGAAACATCTTGTGGACTTTGCAGATAACATGACAGGATGCTTCTGATTGCCTCGTCAGAGTAATAGTCTGTGTTTAGTGCGTGACCTTTCCGCTTTCTCTCAACGTAGATGCTCCTCTGTGACAAAGTCTGAGAGAGGCCCCTGTGTCTCCCTGCTGTGTTCATACACTCAGAATGAAGAATCATTCTGGCAGGTAGTAGAAGCACACAGACACGCAAATGTTGCTGGGGAAGCAGATGTCAATGCAGAAGTAAATCAGTCTTTCTTTGGGACCTGCAAAGAGGCAAAAGAGAGGCTCTGATCAGTTTGGTGGAATTTTGAGCGCTGATCTTAATGCCAAAATGACCACACTTTCCAAGCTTTGTTCCTGTTAGTCACTGCAACTCCGGAAAAGGTCACAACTGGAGTGCTGGATTAAGTTTCTCGGTTACACTTTGCTCTTTAATGAACTCTGCAGTATGTACCCATGGGCTTGGCTGGTTATGCAATACAAGCCTTCTAAGTGTCCCCATATTTTCTGTCAGCATGATGAGTAAGTAATGAAAAATTAACAAAAAAAAAAAAACAAGTACAAGACTGTACAAGACTATTGGATAAAATACATAAAATACATAAAATAACCCAACAGACCGCTGTATAAACAGCATCTGTACTGTATAAAGCCATAGTATTGATTCAGAACTATCACATTTTAAGACGTTTATAATTTAAGCAAATAACATATTTCTTTTTCAACCTTTTGGAATATTTTAGACAAATGGTTTGGATTTCTCTTCCCCCTAGTGGCATTCACTCAGGAATGCTATCAGACTTCTCAGAAATTCTCATTAACATAACCATGAAAATAAGTGCGGGCTGCTGATTCATAGATAAGTGGTTTTGTCTACTATAGATGCATTTATCAGTTCTCATGTAATAATTTAGTTTGGTGACTAACTTAGCCGTGAGCAAGAGGGCCAGTTTCCTGGACAGGGATTAAACCTGTTCCTGGACTATAAAGCTCTCTAAAAGATTTTCTATTGAAAGGAGAATGTAGTCCAGGTCTAAGCTTAATCCTTGACTGCAAATCCAACCCTGAAAGTATCCCCACTGGAAGCTACAATTGTGGTACTGGAGGTCTCACCATCGGCTCTCCTGGTCCAGTAAACAGGTCCTTGCTGGCAGAGCCTCTGCAGTGGCTCCTGCAGTGTTGAGGCTTCCACATGACTACCTGCCAAAATGCCCAGAAACTCAGTGTGTCTCTGAGTCTCGTTTCCTACCAGCCAGACCTGACTCACCTGAAATAAAACACCACACATTGTATCTAAATGCATATCAGCACAGGGTGAATTATGGCTGTATGATGTCATACAAATACACTTATTTTGTTGCTCTGTTACATGCTGCAGTTCTTAATGGCATAATTGCATCTTCTGTGGCTTAAGTGTTTTCCTTCAGCACAAAAAAAGTATTTGTAATTACACCATTTACTCTACGGTGAGATCAGATAGGTGCTGTGTGTTAGCAGTGTAATGGTTCGCTGAGCATGATAACAAGCAGTTTATATCAATAGCTCATTGTGTTCAGAAATGGAGATATTTGGTCCAAAAGTGCTTTTGAACAGAATGAAACTTCTCTTCTGGTGAGCATATTGAATTACCCAGATTTCTAATGGCCTTAATGAAGTGCAATGATGCAAAAGTCTAATCTCAGTCCAAGATTTCAAGTGGTTTCTATCTGGACTATGATACACATCAAGTGATCTGTAACAACCTGTCCATTCAGTGTGGATCATAACCCGCCAAATAAACACCTTGTTAAGTGCTGAGAGAAGTGTGTCCAGCACAGGTCTCGGCCCTGTTAACGGAAGGGCTCCTTTCTTCCCAGTAGTGACTTATAAGAGGAAAAAAGCCAACAGAGTGGCCATTGTGCACTCCATGGTCCCATCCTGTAATGAGATCCACGGAAGGCAGATCAGATGTGCTAAGGAATTCAGGCAACAGCCAGGCCAAGCTTGCCTGAACCTGTGCGGTCCATTACTCCCTTTCTAGAGTCACGGAGGAGAAAGCAGCCAAAAGAGCTTTCTAATCAGCTCAGGAGCACTGGGGTGGTGCTCTGTTGAAGTGTCAGTCAACCTACCAGCTAGAATAGCATAGCAGCATTTAGCCATAGGTACAAAAAGGGCACAGAGTTTATGCCAAGAAGAGCTTGAAATGTTGGAGGAATTCCATGATTTGATGAAGCCAGAGATTCAAATGTGGGTTAATATTATTTAGTAATAGAACAAGATGAGCTGTGATTCGGTTGCAGGCAGCACACCAACTCCAGTGATCTATTTATAAATCAGCTTATAAAGAAGTAAGGACACTAGTGAATAAAAAACAGGTGATAACAGGTTAAATAATTAAAGAAACAAAGCACCGAACATATGTTTTTAATAATGGCAAAAAGTAGCCCCGTTGACTACTGTTGTTATTAGCAAATGTTGGTCAGTGGAGTGATATAGATATAGTGACCAAGAAAGTGCTGGTTTCAGATATTACAAAATGACTACACTGCTTTTCAATCAGACTATGTGGGCAGAACTACCTGTCAAGTGTAATTAGTATAGAGTGTTACCTGTTGCTGTGATTCATTGAGGAGAACATGCATGTTTTCATAGTCAGATGTCTCCATTTGGCGAAGAAAACAGGTGTCCTGGTTGTCAGGTTTGTAACAAATCAACCCCTGAATGAAGAAAACGAGACCATATGGACTTTGGATGGGAATTCATTCAATTACTAATGCTTCACTATGGATATGAACAGACGATCTTACATGTTTCATATCAAACAGGACTGTAGAGGTGTGGTTGGTTTGCGAGGTGACATGATATGTCACTATATTGTTGCGTTTGTCCACTAACGCAGACTGATTGATCAAAGCAGCAGAGTGGTCAGGAACTGTGATTCGGACAACCTGCAAAGAAGACTGTTTGGAAGAACTTTTATCTTTTGGTATTATGATGCCTACTAACAACACACAATCCCATAGAGCAAACCACTACCAAATCTGCATGCTAATATTTACAAAGCAAATGATAGAATGAGTTCTAATGTTTAGTATAGATATATTGTGATAAATACTCAGATAAGATTAGGTGAACTGTGTTCCCCCAGTAGGTGATCATTAGTCAGTAATTCTAAATATGATTATGAATATATGTCCATGCTAATTTGAAAACGGTGCTAATTTGTAGTGGATACCATGTTTCTTACCTCTGTGTCTGACTGGAGCACTAATGTCCCACTGACAATGAGAGCGATGATAATGATGAGCAGTGTTGCTGTGACGCTGCCCCAGAACACTCTGTGAGGAAACCTGGAGGAGCCCATGGGGCAACAATGCTAAACAGATACAACAACAAACACACAGATATTAGATTCTTTATTGCAAAACACCTTACTTTGGAGCCTGCTTACGTTTCATATATGAAACTGCTACAGTTTTGTGATTTCCAAAAACCTTTTTGAGCTAAACTACACTGTCAGTTGTGGTACTTTGCTGTAAACACTGGAAATGTTCAAAAGACGACCTTTCCTAACTGCTGTACCTTATGCTGTATTCTGCTATAATTACACTTATTGGCAGAGAGAAATAAGTCTGTCAACACAAATTAATGAGGAAAATTAAAGAAAAGATCCAAGTTTAAAGCTTATTAGACTCTCACCACGCATTGTGAGTCCTCCAAACTGGTTTCTGAGTGTTTCCAGCACATCACCATTCTGCATCAAGTTGCTTCACCTCACAGTCCCTGGCTCTCCCTTCTCTGCATCAGGCTGTGTTCATGACCGGGACTGACCAAGAGAGCCTGTTGTATACCTGCCCAGTTCTTCACTGCCATTATTTGCCACCCCCCCACCCCTTACTACTCAGTCACACATCGGATAGCCCAACCCACTGGCTTCTACCCCACCCTGGACAATGGACAAAAGGGAGAGGCAATGGTTGTTTTTTTCTGTGGACAAGGCTTGTCATCACAAAGAGTCAGTTATTTTAGCCATCCATTGCTCTAGCCCCATAGCTGCTGACTGCCCAAGGTGACTTTAATTTCAGCCTCTGTAATGATCATGGAAATATCACATAATTACAGTTATTAACTTAAGCATATGCTGGTATCAGTTCATTCACTCAGGCCTTTGACACTTTGATTGAAAATATTCTTATTTATTTATTCTCTATATGATGAGCACTTTGTTCAAGGCAAGAAAAAAATGAAGTTGATGAAGTGACCACTTTATCAGTTACATGAATGTGAAACTGCAGTCAGGTAGAAATTACTTTCACTCTTTTTCTAACTCTACAGGCAGGTTTCCTTTTAACATCGACAAAAAACATCCAGATGTGGTACTACTCAAGACAACACTCCAATCTCTTAACGTAGACCATAATATACTCCTTTAGCAACCAATTGACCATCTTGTCTACTGGAGGCCACTTTTCCTGTTTTTGGTACACAACAGAACATGCAAGTGTTTTATATACTAATTTAAAACGCTAATTCTTTAAAATGTATAATTAGTGTTTATAGGGTTAGGACTATTTTGTTATACACAAAAACAAAATACATTATAAATTTGGACAAAAAAAAAAAAAACCCTAACACTGTACCTGGCAAAATGTACAATGACAATGAACGTACATGGGTATTATTATGGAATATTTAAAGACAGAGGTAGACCCAGTTGATGGGGCACATTATAAAGAAACGTTTTCCTAGTGCCTTTAATACAGGCAGCATACAGTACAGTTCACTGGCAATGCCTGATGGTATGAAAATTATGTACACATCCAGTCCCTTTAATAATGCTCTGTGTTGTATCAAACTAATAATTCTCAACATTATAAACTAATCAAATCCTATTTATTACCAAAGCTCACTTTAAACTTACAGAATTTAAAATACTTCTTTTGTTCTGTTAACATCGTCCCTGCTAAAATTTCCATCATGCAGGACACTTGTTAATTGCCAATAAATAGTAATATTTATCCTTGCAGGGCAGGTAAAATCTCTGCTATGCTGTCGACATAATAGTCAGGCACCATTTTCAGACGGTTTGGGCAGCCGCTCCTTTGGTGAGCCTCTGCGTCAGCTACTGTTGACACACCGGTCAGGGTCAGTAGTGTCTTCAGGCCACAGTTGGAACCCAGCATTATGTCCGTGTCCAGTCTGTCCCCAACCATAAGACACTTGCTAGGGTCCAAACCAAACTGGTCGGCCACGCATTCAAACATGAAGTTGCTGGGTTTCCCGACCACCTGTGCCTGCCGCTGTGCTGCTGTCTCCACAGCCTTCAGGAGGCAACCGGTCCCTATAGGATCACCAGGAGAGGGCACCATCAGCTTATGTCATTTTACTTCACACTCAAAAGATGCATAATAAACACGGTGAGAGCAGTGGTATGTAGTAACTAGTTACGTTACCCATTTACATGTCCTTGAACATTGTATTCACAGCAATGTTAATGAATTTATACTTATGAGTATTTTTATATCGTAATATTTAAGGAGCCATTGTCACCTAAAACTAGCATTTAATACATCATTTGTCATGTTACGTAATAATTTGTAGTGTAGAATAGCATTTCTCTGCCTTCTTTCTTTTGTGGTAACCATTTTCAACTATATATAACAACAAACAATAAATAAATAACTCACAAAATCTGTGTTTGTATTTTTGCAGTGCTTCCTCTCACATTTAAATTGAATTTTTCTGCTTTTTAAACTAGAAAATCCCACTTGGGAGATTACTACAGTACATTTGTAGCAGCCAGGAACAGATGGGGAAAAAAGCACAGACTGACATTTCATGCTGGTTTAGTCGGTCACCTCAGCATGGTCACACTGGTTGACCAGTGTACCAGTGTTACAACACAACATGTGCTGGTTTTGCTAGTGATCAGCAATGCTGGTTTATGCTGGAGGTAAGGAGGCATGTTTACCATAGATGAAGTAATGGTGTAGTCATTTTTCATTTTGGCTTTGAGAATGGTTTTACTCCAATCTGGTGGTTAAATTTTTTAAAGTATTCTAAAAGAAGAAGCACAGAGAAATGCCTTCAGGTTCAAACAAACTTCAGGTCTAATGCTAGCAGATTCCTCCATTTCTGCCCACCTTTAAGTGAGAATAAAGTAAAGTAAAGTTTGGAGGCTCACCCGGTACTGCTTTGCCCCCCTCCAGGGGCAGCCTGGTGTCAGTGTTGGTGCCCACAAACTGGCAATCGGGATCGCACAGGTACTGCAGAGCCCTGTTCAGCTTCATGTAGCTGAAATGCTCATCGAAGCCCACCAGCACGGCTTTGACATCCGGGTCCAGGGGAACGCTGGCCCAGTCGCTTTGACCTCCAGACACTGGATCTGGACCTACGCCAACTTGCTGGATCCCCATCGCCTCCAGTTCCTGCCTCATGGCATGGCTTCCAATCAGATACACCTTACCTTGGAGCCTGCACACAGTTTTGAGGTACATGGCAGAACAATATGCCGTGCCAAACACCTCTTCTTCGCTAGCGTCGAAGCCCAGTTTGGCCAGCTTGTCAGCGTACATTTTACGTGTTTTGGTGCTGTTGTTGGTCACGAAAAACACCTTCTTGCCACTTTTTTTCAATGAGTTGATCACTTCGGGGGCTCCGGGGATGGCCTGATCGCCCCTCCAGATCACACCATCGCAGTCAAAAAGCACACTGTCCACGGATTCGAGCAACTGCTTGACCAAAGCGCCGCTAAGCCGGCTGCACTTAGACACGGCCATTGGGAAACAGGCTGCCGGTTTATTCTCGTCCACTTACACAGTGACACAGCGAGTTCAAATTCCCTGGTCCTTTCTGTCCGCAGGGCCAAATACACATACAGCCGCCAGTTGACTGCTTTTATCCGCAAAAGCTAGTGTGGCCAGTACTCACAGCAGTGAAAAGCGTTACAAACAGCGTGGAGAAAAGGCAGCAGCAGATGAAAGATGCCTTCTTGTGTAAATGATTCATTCGCACGTTCTTAGCCACATCCCCACCTGACCTTATTGCATTAGTCATACGAGTACTTCCGCACCGGCTTAAAGGAACAGTAAGCCGAGGAAAGGCTACAGTGACTTCTGTTCAGTTCAGTTTGACAGATACATTTAAGCCAAAACTCTCAAGACTATCAAGAAGAATACAGTTCATGGCCATTCCTATTGGACAGTCTTCACTTTAGGCTTAAAAAGTCAGTTTACTGACTTGACTATGAACTATGTGTAAACACATTACAATATATTCACTATATTCAACATAGGGCGGAAAACAGACACTATGCATACCTGGCCATGAATTTAAAGGAGCAATATGCAAGATTTTTACCTTAAAACTTTACCTTAAAAAATATTGCGATGCTGACACATCTACTGACGTTAGCCAGCTAGCTCCAGCATATATCCTTACAATACTATGTTGCACCTCAAGAGACAATAGCGAGTCACTGTAGTGTCAAATCAAATCCAGTCCAAGAAACATTACTGCCCTGATCGCGTTATTCTTATTTTGCCAGTCACGTTGAAGGTCCTGCTTGTTTAACATTATTTAAGGACAGGTAGACAATGAAAAGAAGAGTAAACACAATGAGGGCTGAAACTCTTGACAAATGACTGTTAGAATGACTGCTGATGTTCAGCAGTAAACGACAGAAGCGATATAAACAAAGGTGGTGTTGCTTTACACTGCTGGGGATGCTCCTGGTGAGTACCGGGATGAAGTTTGATGCTGAACTGGCAACATTTCTTCTAGTCTAAGAATTGAAAGGGGAGGAGGGACTGTGCACTTTCTGGTAATATGCTGCCCCCTGTTGTTTGGAGTATGAGTTCGACAGGTTAAACCATCTTACAACTTGCTCTTTCAAGTTCTGGAATAAATTTCAGTTGACAATGAAGAATTACCAGTAAAAATTATTTTTAGGTTAGGCTTAATCTGACTCTGGGAAACCAGCCCTATATGTTCAGTGTCCTGACATCCTTTCTATTTCCTTCTAATTTTTTAATTCAGCTACCCATTGCTGTCACGTTTGTATTGTGCACACACGCACCGGGCACATTATGAACACCTCCATGTATCTACAACCACTATCCATTTTATCAGCCCCGGTTATCATATAGGTGCACTTTGTAGTTCTACAATTACCTACTGCATATCTTTCCACCCTGTTCCTCAATGGCCACGACCTCCCACAGAACAGGTATTATTTGGGTGTCAGATCATTCTCAGCACTGCAGTGCTACTGATGTGGTAGTGGCGTGTAATTATGTGCACCACTGAATACATTCGCAATGAGTCAGAAAGTAGTTACCTGTGTTGCAGAACTAATGATGCTAATCAGTACCTGATCTGCCTACCTAATGTGCTTGTGGCTAAATGCAATCAAATCTTCACAGCAATGTCACAACATCTAAGGTTATACCCTCCCACAAGAGTAGAGATAGATTCTATTAATACTCTTGATTTCGGAAGTGACGTTGGACGAACATGTGTCTACAAACTTTTGGACATAGATTATCAAAAAGACAACGTAATGTACTCCATTATATAGGGAGCAATCTTGCTTTATGAAATACCCCCTACTCTCTGCTGGCTAGTGTGCTAGTGCATGAAGGAAGTTGCATTATAAGTTGATCGGTACAGGGAAAAGACCAGATTAGCTTTTGTTTAACCAAAAGCAGATTACAAAATGTTTATTTTTAAACCAGTCATCCACCAAAACAGCATACAATGTGATATATAAAAACAAGAGCCGAGGGAGTAAAAAAAGGACACTGTGTTAAACTAATTGTCTTTCTTCTGAGTGGGACATAAAGGCCAAAAGATCTCTCCAAGATTTTTGAGGAATCCTCTGTGGTAAAAGCCCCTTATTGGATTGTAAGAGGTAGCACAGTGATGTCCAGAAACAGGGTGACAGTGCTGGCACCCATGACCTTTCCTTTTAAACCATTCATTAGATGTCTGATTGACCAGAGCCAGATAACAGTGAAACATGGAATATCCCGCCAGTAGGAAGAAAACGAATATCAGGAAACCAAGCATGAAGACTATCCTGGGGAAGGTCAAGAAGAGATGCTGTAGAGAGAACCCAAAAATCTGGTGTTATTTGGGGCTGGAAATCTTAGCATTATTCACAGCCAGAAATGTGCCTTATACGCTTATAGCATTTGTGAGATTTTTTTTTTTCAGTGGTCATGCTACTAAAAATAAGGCTAAAAAAAGACTAAATAATACCAAATAAATACTGCATTAAAATAAAGATTGTGTATTTAGTAGTTAAGTAATTAAACTTACAATATATTAAAACTGTTCACATAAAATAAACAGATTCACATGATTAAAATATGTTGCTTATTATATTGTGACTACATTTTTTTTTCATTAAACCTGGCACTTTATCCTGTCGTATACAAATTCTTTTGTCTTTTCAAACCTGTGTCTGTTATTTTGCGACATTTAACATTTAGTGGATAAGTTCTCTGGTGTCATACTCTTTCCTGATACCCAATATCAACAGTGATTACAAAACAACAATTGTTTAATGTCAAACACCACCCCCAACCCACCTCATCTGCTGTTGCAGTTTGAACATGTCTGAGCTGACCAGAGCAGGAGAGTGAAGGAAGCAGCATAATCACTTTTTCATACTCATTCAATGGTGTATTAGGTGCAATAATCATTGTAGTTCTGTTTAATCTTTTGGATTTTTTAGATTCTTTTTGTCCCTTGCCAAATTTTGGTGCATCTGTTATACAAATTATACAATTGATCAAAACACTCAATAATCTAATGCACTATCTAATGCAAACATAAAAATAAAAAAGGTTACTGTATTGGTTTTATTTCCAATATTGCACCACTGCGTTGGTATGCAAGTACTTATAACCACTTATTAGTATGCATTCTGTGGTGATGTACCTGTATGACAAAAAGAGGTCCTGAGGGCTGCTGTTGCCCTTGGGCATCAAGGTAATGCACATGCATGAGGCCAGACCGCAGGACAACATGAAACAACATGTCTGCTGTCAGCACTGCAATGTCACCTGCCATGGCACACACACTCAGCAGGTACAGCAGGAAGTATCTAGTGTTGTGAGCACCGATACAGTTATTCACCCAGATGCAGTGGTGGTCAAATCTCTGGACACATCGGTTGCAGACCCCTAAATAGAACACAACAGTTTTAAACAAGTTTGTCTGTGCCTTTTGTACTGTATTCTTGTATAAAAGAACTAAAAACAGTTAAACTTGAAAACTAAAATAAGATAAAAGTCACATTTCTATATAATGAAACTGAAAATATGGCTGTCAATCTATAACAATATCGATCATAGCATACTACATGAGACTAACATAACGGTAAGAAGGATTTCTGGCAGCCGTGTGCATAAACACCACTATCTTTTTATCTATTACCACAAACTGTTCCCTGTGGAAAACTCCTTAAATGGCTAGGACCAACCAGTGGATCCAAAGTTTTACTACACACTTCTATAATCTAAGAAAAATACAACAAGCTAACATTGTGGTTAGTGTAGTTACTGAATTATAAAGCTTAATGTGTAATAAGCCTGGAATTTTAAAGGTTTAAATATAAATTTGCAAAAACCTCTTACTGAAGAATTAATGAAATACATCAGGACAAAACAGTGAATTTCATTCCGAGTACTGTTTTAAGCCATATTTTCTCTACTTTTCTAAGTAGAGGCAAAGGAATGCTTTGCACTACTGAGAGATAGAGAACTCTGGTCAGACTATGGAAACGCAACAGAATGCATAATATTAAGGTGTTACAAAAGCTCAGAAACAAACCACAGGACGTACAGTACATTGTAAGATTTTACACCTTTGGTACAATTTTGAACTCTTTGGTACAATTCTATAATGGAACTTTTACTTACTACAGTGTTTGGATCTGGCAGGTTTCACCCACTGGCATGTAGGACATACAGTTCCCTCCTGAAACAATTTCTCATCGTATTTGTAGACCTTCAGTTGAGCTGCATGATTATTCTTTGTCAATGTACCTGAAAAACAAAACAGAAACTTCAGTAGGACTACAGAGGTTCTTTTCTTAGAAAACAAAAGAGAGGACATTATTTGCTTACCTGGATCTCTACTACAACAGAGGTAAAAGACATAGACCTTTAATGCCAGGAGGACATATGGAACACACACATTGACCAAAGTGGTGTCCATCTCCAAACAGAACCCGAAAACCTCATAGGAGTATTCTGCATACACAGCAGCCTCAAGTAAAAGGTGTAAGTATATGAAGAAGTTGTTTCTGTTACAGAGGAGAACCCACCATGTTTAATTAATATCATTAACATAAACAGAACAATACTACGTAATAACAATATAGAGCAACTATAAGAAGCTTGACAAAGAGCATGAAAAGCTCATAGAGAAATGTGAAATGTTGCATTTGGGCAAACCAGACTAAATCAGTCAACGTTTCAATGTCATTAGCAACCAGGAATGTTGCAAAACACATAGCTGTTAGGAAACTGAGTGTTGACAAAAGTACAAAATTGCCTAATATTAATACCCATGCAGAGAAGCTATTCTCCTACAGCTGCAGTATTCAACATAAGTGTGGTATTGTATAGGATACATGCACCACTATTCATTACACAATAAATAAATTATAATAAAGGTTACAATTATATTTTGCTCTACTTCTTACCTCTGGTGAAACAGTTTGTGCACAGTCCTGTGGCAAATGTTCTGAATGCATTGTGGAATCCAGGGAGAAACCACCTATGTAATATAAGGCTTAGGTTTATTTTTCAGCTATTACTCAACTTCTCTATATTATCCAATAACTCCTATGAAACTATGTATGTTGGCACAGTGAAGAACTTAGATATGCAGTACTACCCAGATCTTTAGGGTTTAAGGGGTTAAAGAATTAATTGAAAGTTCAGTAACAAATGTGTCAAAACGGAGTTCACTTGAATTATCAGCAAATCTGAAAGTGAACTATAACAGATCTAAGTAGTTATAGCCCAGGTGAGCACAACAGAACCATTTTCTTGTATTTTTCCTGAATGTGTCTTGTTAAAGTGTCAATTTAAACTTTCACTTTACATCATTCTGACCTGTTAGGAAGAACACCATTGTATCTTATTTTAACGTTTTGTATATGCGATGTGTGCATATAAGGGGCGCCCTTAGAGCCAAACTGTATCCGGGTCACATGACATGCATTTATGTCAGTTAATAAGTATGCAATTTTCCTAAAAAATATTAAATGCATGACATGTATCAAATTATTACAAGTTATATCAAAATTGTATATTTAAACACAGGTAGCTTCACTGGTGGCTTTGGATAGAATTGGCTATATTTGATGAATCAGCAACTTTCTTTACAATGAAGCATTTAACATTAAACAACACTAAATGACCTCGTTTACCACTGCAACATAAATAAACTAAAATTCTATTGCCTGGTACATTTCACACACTGGTACTGGTTTACACTTGACTGTTTTCCATCCATGCATTGTTTGTGTATTTAAGCATATTGAATAAAAAGAAAAATATATAAATGTGCTAAAATGCAACAGGATATGATAGAAACACATTTGCCAAACAAATAATGTATATGATATCTCAGCAAACACACAACGCTAGCAAAAGGCGGAGCAGTTACATTGTCTCAGCAACCTCAAATGTTAAGTAATGTTGCCATATGGTGTTGAGACTCAGCAACTTAGCTAAATTCCAAGGAGTTTCATGCAGAAGTAATGTAATGTATGAAGGACTCTAGGCGTACATACATATGAAAAAAAGTAGTTCTACACTTTTGTACAACTGAAGAAAATTATTTGCATAATATGCAATATGCTGTTTTCTCGCTTGAATTGCCTTGTTTGATTATTTGCCGTATGTAATGTTACAGTCTTGATTTCAAAAGTGCTGTGTGCTTTGCAAGAGCATGTGTTCAGCACAATCCTTTTAGATTCAGATGTAGGCTTGCAAATCAAATCAGCCTTGGACTGTTAAACTGGTTTTCTCGTTGAGTCCTTTTGTTTGTTTTTGATTCAGCCAGTGAAACCAGTACACAGTATCCAGTGAAGCAGTGCTGTAAAAAATATGTTTTATTCGCAGGTTAAAAATATTAAAAAACGGATTATTTAAGGCACATGACCTGGACAGCTAGATTTATATGTGTTCTGACAGCTGGAAGCGTTTTAGCAGGTTACTACAAAACATTATAGTACATTATTTAACTCTCACTACAACCATTAACGTAATATCAACTTTGGTATTTGTGGTGTACAGCGCCGCCCTGCGGACACTCCAGTGCCTACCTGAGTGAAGGTGCCGTACAGCCACCCGAAAGGAGTTTGCTGCTGCCCCGAGTACCTACAAACTAGCGCAATGCAGGTGAGCACAACCACCACGTAGACGGAAAAAAGAGTCAGAAAGTCCATTTCTGATCTGCAACACTGTAAAAACAAGACACACACAAATAATGGATCCGGACTATTCTGTGAGAATCTTTGTAGCTGAAACTGTAAAATGCATAGCAGAGTAAAGTTAGCAGGCTAAGCATTTTGTAAGGCTTGAGGTAAGTCAGCACTACCTAACGTATCTACACCTCAGCCAGATTTAATTTCATTACGTTCAGTCTTTTAAACAAAGCATACACTACACATTCAGTGAATTATAAAAAAAGGAGATATGACTTAAATATTTACCTTTCTTTCAAGTGCAAATCATCCTTAAACCTTTCGTTGATATACGGTTTGTTTCCTCATGCCGCGCAATGACGAATCCAGTGAAATCAGGAACCGAAGGGGTCCACAGCTTCAACATAAAAGTCTCCGATCAGATTCACATTGTAGATTTTAATCAACAGTTAAATTGTATATTGAATGAAAAACTGAATGAACAATTATTATAAACACGTCCATATATATATATATATATATATGGCCTAAAAGTGAGTGTTGATGTAATGTGTCATCTTGTATTTATTATATTGTATATAATATATTATATATATATATCTCTTGGTCATATTGGGACTACGGAATTATTTTATTTTAAATGTGGAGAATAGATTGAATATTATGTGTTTTCAATGAATTTCACCATGCAGAACAAATTTGGTTGTGGCACATGAATATGTTAACATACTCAATAATTTACAATTTATGTAATAACATAGTTATGCAGATAATTGTAGGCTCTTTAGGGAAATACAAACCCACACACAACAAAATATTTCCAGAATCACACTACATATTTGTGGCGTAACTTCATGACCAGTGATATGCTCATTACCAGATTCTTTGTTTCTAGGCCGTGTGTGTTCATTCATACATAAGTTAAAGCCCCCTGCAGATTTTTTAAAATGTTTTTGGGGAAATGTAATAAGTTGATTGCTTCTGCTTATTTTACAGTTTCAGAGCAACTCTAGATGTACCTGCTCTAACAGTGCTAGGCTCAGGTTGCCATGGCTGAAGCTCTAAACTGAAGCTGCAAACATTTCTCAAGTTACACTATGCTTACAGCACTACACAGGTCATGCCTTAAGGAACAGACTCCTAGGAAAAAACCCTTCAAGCACATCACTATCTAAGAACGGATACAGATATTTAGAAAAAAAGGTATGTGTGTGTCTCAACCTGCATCTGTCCACTTACAGCATTTTATGATGGACTGAATAGACAGTGTTCTAACTGTTAATGGTTATCACTGCGTATGTGTTTCTCTGAGCAAGTAAGTGAACTGTTGTTCAACTTGGGTGTGCTTTAACTTTTGGGTCTGTCCTCAACTCAGAACAGCTTTACAGATCTCTTCCAATAAGTTTTGGTAACTAATTCACAGTTTAGTGTTATATTGATGTTATAGTTGACATGTATGTTGTTTTTCTTAAAGGCTGTGGGGACACTTCCAAGAAACCCCAGCTGATAATTTAGAAAATAATAGATAGAATAATATGATTTTTCATCTTGCTTTAGAGGAATTATAAAAGCTATTTAATTTATCTTAGTTAATTATTTATCTTATTTAGTTCTCAGCATGTTACTACAGCCAAGAGTGCTCTAAAGGCATCCACAGCCACAAAATTAAATGCATTTTCTTTGGAAGACCAAACCGTTTCTCTGCTTGATGGCCCAAAAGCCTTGTGGACCAGTAAGATGAGACATTGATTGAGGAAGAGTGCCTGTTTGGAGATAGAAGCGTTGCCACTAAATAATTTAAGTAGTTAGACCTGTATAACTTGCCTTGGTCCCTGTTCATCTGCATGGTCTGAATTAATTTTTTTTGCATTTTGAAATTGTGTTTTGCAGTTTACAGCCAAAGGGTTTGCATTTTGGGCTAACTAGTGCTGTTCAGTCTTTCGAATATTGATGTAAAGCAGATGGCGAGGTCGCTGAAACCATGTTAGCAGTTCAGCTTGGACTTGAGCTCTCTCAGAGTAAATCAATCTGCCTTCCAAAGTCTCTCCCCAGGACACATGATAGAATGTGCTCCTGCCATGTGGTCAGGGGGATCTTAGGGATGCACCATTTTAATCTGCCTAATCCAGAGCATAGGCTTTAATTGCAACGTTCTTGTTCAAAGCGGTGTGACTGTGATCCTCACGCAGACGTTCTAATTAGCCACCATCGTCCTGCTGGATCCCCATGCTGATACTGGGCCACTTTCCATCCCTTGGAGAGGGAACTAGCTGGCAGAGTATGGGAGGAAGGTATTTATAGAAAAATGGGGCCTCACTTTACCCTTTTTGGAGAGAGAATTATTAAGGATCTGTGCTACGCTGTCCCAGTTTCATGATGTTAGCTCTGCAGGCAAGACTGGCTGGACTTAGCCAGAGATGCAGAGTCAACCCAAGGAGCAGCAGCAGCACTTGTCACCCCTGTCCTTTTTTTTTTTTTTTTGTGACACTACTCTGCGTGATTGATTTTGAGGGGGCTTTGTATAGGCACTGAATGGAGGTTCTGTTGAACGGGTTTACCAGTGACTCATGTGGGAGAAGTGAACTGGATATTTTTGCCTTTAGCGCTTGTTGATTTTGTACAAAATGAAGAAATTTCTGCAGAACAAGAGAGGGAGATACTCTTTACGTCAACAGAAGTCTGGCCCTCGATATCCACCTAAAGATTTCTGTAAGTTCCAGTGCTATTACTCGGCTGGGGGCACTCAGAGAATGCAAGAGAATGATTTTTTCATTTATAAGTAATATGGACATGGTTTTTAATGTATCACCATTAATGTTATCACTTCTAATCATAGATTTGCATATTTATTAATGGACCTTAATGCTATTTTTTGCATTACTCTCCATAATTCTGGTAAACCTCTAAAATTCAGAGTTAGGCTTTCCCTGAATTGCCCCAAATGCACATCAAGATGTTTAATTAATAGATTTTGTCCTAAATCTGCCAAATGATTATTTGTATGATTCCTGCATGAATGTTAAAGAAAGCACCATGTAGTAATGTGTTTCTGATTATGTTCTGGAGTATGAAGCTGAGCTGAGGGAGCTGCATAATGACCTGACTGCATTCTTAGTGCTTTCGACTTTTGACTCGGTTGTGTGTTCTCAATGAGGTCAATGACAGCAGAAGGTTTGAGGAGTCAGCTGAGACTCACTGCATGAGAAGCTGAATCTCGTTTATAAAGCATAGCACTTGTAGGGTCCTTGTAGAATCAATAAAATACATAGCATAACAAGAGCAAGTGTCCACAATTTCTGTCCCTGAAGTCCAAAATCTGGATTGTTAGCACAGCTTCACAAATGATCAGCTGTCCTCGAGAGATGCTGGATGACCTAATGAGACAATGGTGAGAGCACAGGTCTGGGGCTAATAGGTTAGTCATGACTAGGGATGATACGATACGAAAATTTCCCATTGTAATATCACTGGCCAGAATTATCATGGTTTTTGGTGCTAGTGGTGTTGAGTGGTACCAATTTTGTGACAGTTTCCAAATATGTCACAGTAGCAAATGAGCTTAGGTAACTGTAAGACCTGTAAGACCTGAAATATGTTTAAATTGTGCGTAATTCTTGTGTCATTCAATGCTAGTGCTATCATATTTATATATATCATATATTTATTTCAGGGTTTGTGAACAAAGTAAAAGTATGTTGCACCACTGTGTGTTATTTTTACAAATAAAAATACATTTTGTATTATCTATAATAAACTGAAAATTCTTTGTAGAGAGACTGTAGCAGTAGGCCATTTACTACCTTTAAGAACTTCAGAATTTATCACAAGTAAAATTATCAAAATGATCAACCTTGACAATCTTAACTGGCCAATTTCAAAACTCATATCCTTGAAACTAATGATCATCTTATCGTTAGCTGTGACAAAATACACATAGATACGCATGTATTGAAGAATAAGTAAAAAAAAAATAAACTTTTCTCTCTCCTCTATTACAGTCCTCACCATGCCAACATCTAACCAGGGCTGGCCAGAGGAGTTTGGCTTTCAGCTCGGAGGGAATGGTCCCAGCTATATCCTTTCTGTGCAGGAAGGTAGCAGTGCTCATCTGTCGGGCCTGCAACCCGGAGACCAGGTGTTGGAGATTGAAGGGCAAGATGTGTCCACTCTTGGTCCTCAGGCTCTAATATCTCTAGCCCAGACACAGAAGAACATCCCACCCAGCATTGGGGTGGTCTCAAGAATCCACCAGGTCAGAGGACCATGGCTGTGGAGAGAAAGTACTCAAAACTGAAGGCCAAATTACTGTTTCAGAAATACTTAAAATCAGTGAGAAGATGTGACAAAAACCTCATAAATGGTTTGTAGCATTTGGTGCAGTAATAATCCACAAAAAGACTTTTCGTCTTGTTCTGCCTGAATCTCCACCCCAAGGTGGGCCTTTTGGAACCAGGACCACAATATTATCTATTTCTCGCTTGCAGCATAGCCAGCTAACTGACTGGCTTGGCTCTTTCTTCTTAAAGAACAGGACTTTCTCCATAAACTCCCATTGAGCTTTTCTGTTAATATTACAACCGGTCTCAACAGGTCTCCTCTGCTGCAGCTACAAGGCTAATGTTAGCAAAATGGATCTAAATCATCAGTTGCTTTAATTTACTATGAGCTGTTAAGTTATCTAAAGCAGACCCTGCAAGACATACTGTTATCTTTTAAAAAGAAGGTTGTGTAGTGTCTTTACCCACAATGCTGAACAGTGATCATAAGCTTTCATCGCTTATTGGCCTTGTAGCTCTAGTGCAAAATTAAAGCGACTAACTTCAGACACCAATCATGTATGTAAACTTGATTCATGTAATTGAGATTTTAAAAAGCTTAAATAAACAATACTCAACAATCTCTCAACTTTCACTGACTCTGCAGATGGATATTACCCCAGGTCCTGATGGTCGCTTTGGCTTCACTATAGTGGGGGACTGCCCCTTGCTGGTGGAGGACTGCTCTCCCTGCTCTCCAGCTGGTCGCAGTGGTCTGAGGGCAGGTGATTATGTTATGGAAGTAAATGGAATCCCTGTGAAGCAGCATGAGATGGCTGCTGCCCTAATAAAAGCATCGCAGGGCCGCACGCTACGTCTGGGAGTGCTGTGCATGGGCAGTCGTCAGAAACGCAGCAGTGGCAGCATAGACGAGTGCCAAAAAGGCAATGAAGGCACGAGACTGGACCGCAAGCACAAGGCCCTGGAGTTCAACAAGAGGGTGAGGTCACAGAAGAGCAACAGAAAACCAGTTATAACAAACTGTCATCTACTTTTAATCTACTATCTCACTAATATATATATATTTGAACATTTTTGAACATTCATGCCATTCTACCTCAGATTGAGGAGGTGTTGGGGAATGAACCTGAGGTAAAAGAGAAGCTGTTTGGTGTGCTGAAGCAGTTTGCTGCAGAGAGAAAGGTGGAATGGCTGGCCTCTGTTCTTCCTGACATCCTGACCACCATGGAGCAGCAACAGCTCATCTCCAGCATCAGGTAGACACCCAGTGTTTGTTCAACACCTTCAGTGTGTGCTAGTTTTTAACCTCTATTTCAGTGCCTGTCTGACCTGAAATGATTTGAGCTTGTCTGTAGTGCTGAGTGACCACTAGGGGGCTGCCATTTCGGTGTCTGTATGATTCTGTGAAACCAGTGCTATGTTTTCTAAAAGTGCTATTCAGAATGTATGTGAATTGGTCTGCGTTACTGACTTCAGTGTTGACACTTTTGACATGTAGTTCAGTATGTATATGGTTGTTATATTTATGTTGAATATGGCTTTTCCTTATTCTGACTTCATTTGCTGCAGTTTTGTTGTGTTTCCTTTGCTGTGTGTTAGAGGATAGATTAGTGAATTTTTCTTAGCATTAAAGCTGATGATAGGTTGGACTCCATCTGCTAATGTAGTGCTCAGGGATAATCCACTGGCTGTCCTGTGTGCTATGAGTTCATGAGTGAAATTCCCCTCTTAACACATTTAAACCCACAGGTTCAAATGTGCTAAGAGCCAACTAGGTCAATGATGTGATGTGTGGCACTGGCCACTGAATTCCATAGCTGATCAAGTGCTGGCCTGTGTCTGAAACAATCTGTTTGCTTGGCAAGCGCAGAAAAACAAACAGGCCCGCACAACTGAATGCAGCTTGGAATGATTCAAGAGTGATTTGCCTTTTCAGTGCAATGGAGTGAGACAGCCAACTGTGCAAAAGATTGCTCCTCTAGGGCCGGAATTCTATAAAACGCTTATTAATCCATTTACAGGCTTCTTTGTAATGAGTATTATGGGGCTTCACTGATGGAGAAGAAAACCTAAGTAAATGATTCCTTAACATAATAACAGTTTGATTATTCTCATTGGTAAGAATGGACAGCTTAGCTTGAACTTTTTTGCTATCTGAGATAATAGTTTCTGTCATTAAGTTTGTAATCCTCTTCAGGAGTGGTGAAGGGCAGTGAATGTGGACATCAGCATGTGCTCAGCAGTTTAAGGCCCCTCAGCAGTCGAGGGGCTAATCCTGGGTTTTGTCTTGATGGGCTTTATATAGTACATATTATTGTTGTCCAAAGAAAAACATCTCTCAAAAATAGTAACTGTACAGGAGAAGGCAAGATGTTCACCAGTGATGTTAATTCATGTAAAAACAAAAATGGCCATACATGTTTTTTGATAATGACAGTATACTACAAGTATAATTACAGACCGTAGACTCAGTTTGTCCATTCAATGCAAAATAATAAGAGCACTCAAATAACCAGTCAGCTGCCTTACAGTGATGTTTGTAGTGTTTTAGTTCAGTTATAACTATGCTTCTAGTCATAGCATGTTTTATTTTAGAAGTATATTCAGTTCCCAATTCCTAAATTGCATTGATTAAAAAAAATCCGTGGCTGTTTATAACAGTCATAACATTCACAGAGCCATTCAGAGTGTTTTTATGTAAAATGCTTAATTTTAGACAGACTGTCTCACAAAAGTGTTTACAGTGATCTAAGAGAGTAGGTTTCTTTACACTGAACCGTTTCACATCAAACCACGTATACTGTTTACCAAAACTGAATTATGAAGAAAATTTATGCTAGCCTTTACTTATATTTATATTTATATTCACTTATATTTTACTTATATTTTCACACTGGCTAAGTAAGAAAGTATTGCTAGACTCTACACATGATTCACATTTCTGTGCATGCAGAATAGTACAGTATATCAATAGCTCAATCAATAAGTTGAGCTAGCTAGCATGCAGAGATGTCTAAGTGTTGCATAATGTTACCATAAAGACAGTTAAATTGTTAAGCAAGGTCATTACAATGGCTCCAACTGTCTAATAAGCAGGTGGAAAACAAACTAGAATTTGAGCCGTAAGTGGCTTAGTTTGTGTTCTTGAAAAAAAAGCCCTAAATGAAAATACGTTGTTGAATCTTGGAAACCATATGATGGGGTGAAAGATTTGCCAGCACTATTTTTGAGCCAAACACACTTATGTTTAGACGAACTTTTGATTCGTTAACACCCACTAACAAACATCTGTGATTGGACAGGGTGCGGCTCTGATCAAAGAAATTTGAAGGCTGGATGTGATCAGCAAGGGATGTGTCAAGCAGACCTACACTGTTAGAAATGGGGCATCTCTGCAAATATCTCAGGTCAACTCAAACACTGACTGCATCATGCAAATAAAGGTTTAAGGTATAGACTGGGGTAAAAAAGAGACATGTGCATTAAGCGTTTCATTTCTTACTCCCTCTATTACTCAGTATGGTTTTGCTTCTCATTTCTCACCTACTGAACAATATCTGGGTCAGCATTTTAAGCCTCTCTGAGTAGAATACAGTTTTGTGTTGGCCTACTGGGATCCTACCCAGCCCTCAATACAGATACTGTCTTTTAAATCATGATGGAAACCGGTTCTTCTTCTCTCTGCAGGCATTGGCAGCCTTAGTTAGCCACAGACACACTGAGGTGTTAAAATTATTTTAAAATAGCAAAGATTACTTTTCATCGAGTATACTTTTCTATTTAGGTATTTATGATCAATTGCTTACTGTTGGTTTGCCACGACTAAAGTCAGTATATCCTGAGAAGTACATAAGCTATGGACATTTACCATAAGCTATAGACATCAACACCTTCTGTACTTTACAGAACATTTCTAGATATTCTGTCATTTGAACGCTTTTGTATTTCTCGTAGTTAATATGCACCAAAAATGTAGACACCTAAATTAGCTTGTTGGACATCCCAGTCTAAAACCATGGGCATTATTATGAGTTTGCCTTCTACCCTTTACGCCCATAACAGCGTCTATTTTTAACACAGGTAAAATCTGGCAACCATATAAGCTTTATAACCTGATGTAAAATATAAAAAGGCCTATGAACATTTTTAAGAGGGTGCTAGCAATAATAACTTTAGTTATACCACACTTTTTATACATAAAATGCAGCTCAAAGTGCTTCTCAATGAAATGAAATAAAACATCAAAATCATTCATACTAAACAGTAAATAGCAGAACTGACAGCTGAAAATGCTACAAAGAAATTTTTGTTTAATAAAAAATTGTAATAATAATATAAATAAGTAGAAGTATGAGCAATTATCATATAAATATAATATACAATATAAGAACAACGTAACTAATATAATGAATAAAATAAAATTTTACATAAATACAGGAACAGGACAGAACAGAAACCTTAAAGCATGCTAGGCTAAATAAACTGTTTTTAAAACAGTAACAGATGATGCCTTCATTGGTAAAGAGTTCCAGAGGATTTGGAAGAATGAAACTGCTGGAGTGTTCAGTAAAGCAGCACTTGGTGAAATTGTAACATATTCTGTGAGGCATTCAGAGATGTATGTAGGTGCTAATCCATTAAGATTCCATTAAGATATTTATAAACCAGTGTTTCATGTTCTGTCTTTTTGTATGAGTTGCTGTACTGTAGCTGTTCTGAACAAGTTGTAGTTTTTAAATTGTGAATACAGTGAATGAGCTTCTCAGCATCTTACAGTTTGTAGCAACTTAGTTAAATGAAAGAATGCTGTTCTCATAACATTATCAATGTGACATTTGTAAGTTAAGTTGTAGTCTAAAATTCTGTCAAAATTTCTTATTTCATCTTTTGATTGTAGAGCAAAACTTTCTAACTGAAAGCTTTTGTTCTCTTATGAGAATGAGAGGGTTTTTTTTAATTTATTTAAAATACTATTCATCCAGTTAATGATACTGGGCAAACACACAGTTTATTTAATGGAATTGTATTATTCGATTCTACAGAAATACAGAATTCTGTATCATTGGTAGAACTATGAAGACTAACTTTAATAATGTGAGGCAGCTGGAAAAAATTCAGGGAGTGCTTTAGGGGTACTTCCCTAGTGCCATGCCTGACTAAGAAAGTCTCAGTTGTTACAGCACCACAACCTTCTGTTGTAGTGGTGAGAGTTTCTGGCTAAAGCTTTAAAGTTACACAAGCTTTTTGTGTTTTAATGTTTCTCATGCAGTAAAATTTGTGGGCCATTATTTACCAAAAATGGTCATGATTAATATTTACATGACCATAACATGCAACCCCCTTTATCCCTTTAAGCATTAACAAAGTTGTTTTGTTGTTGTTTCATTAAAACAGATATAAAATACATGAAGTCTGTTCTAATTGACTCCTGATTGGTGCCTCATGTAAACAGCTCTATTTAGAACTTTATTTAAATATGCTGAACATTATTAAAATGAATCTCAATAAGCACTTCTTTAATCGCTTTAATTCTGTATAAAACAGTTACCACCTTTATTAACCTTCGCTAACAATGAAGCATTGAATCCTCATCTCTCATATCACCACTCTCTACCTCCTTCACACATATGCATGCTGTCTTGTCTCCCTCTCCCACTCTTTCTCTCGGCCTCTCTCTCTCGCTCTTTCTTTCTCTTTCTCTCCCCCTCTCTCTTTCTCTCTCTCTCTCTCCCCTTGCTCTCCCTCTTTTTTTCTTTGTAAATCTCATGGATTTTCTCCTCATTATGCAGCTCTAAGCTTTCGCGGGTCACTATGGACTAGCGGTGCTCTCCTGACAGTTTGCTGCTGATGAGTTCTGGTTATACACTGAAAGATTGTTCAATTGCATCCTGCTCTGTTGCAATATAATTGGGCAGCAAAATATGTTGTAAGATATACATACATAGGTGTACATGGGTATATGTGGGTGCCTTGTTTTTCTTCCATTTGATATAAAATTAATGGCAGCATAGAAGAGAAAGATGAATTGCTTGGGGTGAGTATTTTTATTCATTGTAACTTTCAGAATGATTGACTGAATTTGACTGTTGGAGTGCCTACGCTGTACCCACTGGGTAAATTCAAGTATTGGCAAGGTGTTCATCTGTGCATTGTTAGGACTGTTTTCCTGCAGTGAATAGATATAGGTGATACTGATAAAATGCTTGGGGATATTGATTAAAATTAGTATCACAATTTTAATCCTGTGTTACGGTATTATCAGATTATTCTTAAATTAGCATGAATGAAGTTAACAAATCCATTGTTGTTGAATTGACTGTTTTGTTACGGATCCAGTATTATGGGAATTGTGGGCAAATGCTATTATGCTATTATATCTGATTTCATGTACATATTTGCCAATGCTGAGGCCAATGCCAAAACATAAACATTAGTGATATGTGGAAAGAGCATATAGATCCAACTGTTTATTTCTAAAAATACAAATGCAATAAAATGAATGTTGTTGTTTTAGTGCAGGGACGCATTTTGGAGTGCAACAAAAGCTTCATCATATATTATTTTTAAATGGTTTGGAATCTGAGACCTAAATATCTGTCCCATTCAGATCATTTTTAAGCGTCTGTGAACACCCATGTGATTATCATTGTGTATTCCTAGCATTGTTAGCTCTTACTGTTAAAATAAATGTAAGGGAACTTATTTTATATATTATATTGTATTGTAAATGTTGAACCAGATAAATATACATTTACAGTAATAGTAAGGAAACCAAAATATGTTGTACTGTATTTTGTACTGTTTTTTCAAAACGTTCTAAAGCTTCCAGTGGTATACAATGCTGTGTAAAAAGTCAGAGACCACCATTTTAGTTATAGTTTATTTTAGTTATAGTTTAGACACATGATTCTTTTTTCAAGAAGTTAATCATCTTGCATAAGGAAAGGAAGAAACAAAGAAAAAAAGTTTCCAAAACTACCCCATGTAAAAATTGTCACACATCCCTTTGGCTCAGTACTGAGCCTATCCACTGGGGACTTAATTTCCCATGATACCCTAGGTGAGCATGTGACCTCCAGTTGGCAGCCAGCAACATATCCCAGATCAACCTCTCCTGATTACTGATTAGTGTCACCTATGTCTGGTCTACTTAAGATGTGTTGTTTGTCTATTCTTCACAAAGGAGTATCAGTATAGTCAGTGCTTCTTGTTGGGTTTTTTGGACTTTGATTCTGGATCTCCCCTTTGTGTATTTTTGCCTTTGTATTCTGACCCTGTACTTGTTTTATGACTTCGGCTTTGTCTGGTGATTTGGTAAATTAACCCTTTTTCTTAGTCTCATTTGCACACGTCTTACCTTGGCCCGATCATTACAAAAATTAAGTGTGTTGTAATGTACTAAAAATGTACTTTAATATCAGCAAATACTTTTAAAGCACATTATAGTTTTGTGTGCTAAATACAAGTGCAATATACTCTCATCAAAAGTATAGTTGCACCCAGAAGGAAGAAGGAAGATTGCAATACTATTCAGAAGGAAGATAAAGGTTACCAGGAACAACAAATGATAAATTGATGAAATTTGAAAATGATAAAATGAAACATTTAGACTGATATGGGCAATATTTATTGAGCTACACATACAGAAGTAGTATCTCTTAGTATGGCATTGGGCCACCATGTATGCTCATGCAGCATGCCAGACTTGCTGTCATGGAGTTGTAGAGGTTCCTAATGGTGTCCTGTGATAATTCATCCCAAGCAGCTTGAATATTCTCACACAGTTCCAGCAGATTTTGTTGTAGGGGTGAAGGTGGAGTGACACCAGGCCTTCTGCACATGTGACGTGTGACAACAAACCATTCACCTTGGTGCTGACCATGGTACCTCCACTCACAGCTTCATTGGTTGTCTCCACCAGCACAAAAGCTTAAACTTAAGATGACCCACTGCCATTCTGAGTAACATAATGACAGTCTGGTACAACACCCTTACAGTCTTTGATGACGTTCATGTGGTGTAAATTAATAATTTAATTTTAAGTAATTTATTTTTTAAATATATTTTTATTGAGCTTTTTATACAAGAATAATAGTAAGTAATTTATTAAGTAATTAATCATGGGAATACAAGAAAGTATAGTAAATATAATTAAATAAGTATACTTCTTAGGTAGATTTTTAAGAAAAAAATCTTAGGAAAGTGCTTTCCAAACAATCACCATCAGCTAAATATTCACAGGTGTTTCTGTCAGTTCTTCCACTGTGAGAAGAAAATTCAAAGCTATGTGACTGAAAGGTTTAGGCATGTTTTGATATTCATATCAGTATCAGGTTGGGCTGATACCTAAAGCACTGATACCTACACCCCAATACCCATGTGACATAAGCTGAGTATATGCTGTTGCGCTAATATACAAATGACTCAATCTGGAAGTGAAGGATGGTCTGCTCGCTCAGACAGCTGCTGAGACTGTTGGATGCAAAGGTCACTTTAAACAGTCTGATTTGGTATATTCCTGCCAGGAACATGGAATATGGTGACTTTACTGTGTTTGACCGAATAGTGAGGTATAAATGTAAATCTGTGATTTCAGAACTGTTTCTGTAAAATAGAGAGACCATATTATTCTATGGTGACAGTGTAGTGTAGTGCAGTTTTAAAATGTAAGCTCCTCGGATGTGATTTCTGCTGTCACTGTGCTACAGAGATTGATGTTGAGACAGATGCAGGGCGGAGTCAAAACTATGAAACATACTTTGCAGCTGTTCTGACATGGAACAAAACCTGTTTACAGCTCATTTAACTGTACTAACTGTATGTTTCATTCATTTACACTAACAACTACTTCACTGAAAGCAATTCATTATGGTAACGGATTCGGTGTCAGCAAACACTGAAAAGCATGTCCACGTGCTTAAACTTGGTTGGAAACAATGGTATTGATTCCTCTCTAGAGAGGATGTGTAGCTGTCAAGAAGCCTTCACTAAGAAAAGGAAGAAAAAATAGTAACATGTATATAATCAAAGAAGCTACCGGTGTTCTCAGAACTCAACATCATTGATTACGTTTGGAATATGATGATATGCAGAAAATGGAGACTTCTGAGACTGAGCTTTTGTGTATGATGTATGATAAAATGTATGATCTGAATTGTCATACTAAATGCTGCCTTACTAACTTATATTCAGTTGTCGGCTTTTCAGGGTAATTTTCTGTTAAATATATGTTTCCTACTTTTTCCTGATGCTAAATGATGAGTAACTTACACTTAATGACTGGACATTAAGTCAATAAAGGGTGGTTCCTGATTTTTACACAGTCTGTTTTATCTGCCAGTACTGCTACACCAATACTGGTATAGACAGTGTATCACACAACACTAAATGAAGTAAGGTACTATATATGGCATCCTACAGTTGCTGTGTGCTTGTAAACCTGTAGGTTTCACTCCTCTTGAGTCATGAGATGTCTGCCAGTTATCAGATTGCATCATATATCACTGGAGTTATGTTCTGAAGTGGCACATTTTTACATTTTTGAAAGCAATGAATTGTTGACTAAGCATTCATTGCTATGCACAAACTTTGCACTTTGATTGTCAGCTTTCATTTGGTTAACACCATATAAACACCTTGAGCACATTGTATATGCATACTGTATATATATTTTGGTGACATTCATGTAGTTATGGAGGATGTATTAAAATACATTTTACAGCTGTAGTGTGCAGCTAAGTGCCATTTGTAAAATAACAGCTCTAGATTTGTTTACTATATGATAAATATGTCTTTGTTTACTACTAGAATATCAAAGTAAATGCATCTCCACTCTTGTTGATTTTTACTTTTATGCATCATTTGAACACAGCTGCTGCCATTTACATTGTGGGAACATTTCATGATGAATGGACCAACAGAAATTGCTCAAAATTGCTTAGTAAAGAAAAAAAAAAAGTCTGGTTCCATTGACTTACATTAAAATTAAATAATGTTTTTGCTCTTTCCTGTAAAGATGCCATACTTGAGATACTTGTTTTTCTTTGGACAGTGATGATAAAATATATAATAATTTATAATTAATCTATTAATTTATAGATCTAACATCACCAGGTGGAACATAAACAGAGAGGCATTCTGTGATATAAGCTCATGCTTGTTTCTGGGTCTTACTGTCTTACTGCACGGTTGTGTTAAGGTCAGATGACTCAATCTTTTACTTATGTTTTGGGTGATTATTTGGGAGTTTTTTTTCTTGATCATTATCCTCTTCATTTGTCACAAAATAATGAGGGAACAGGCCATACCTGACTGTGAAACTGCTTATCAGCCAACTGTCCGATTAGTTTTGAAAATGGAGACACTATGTAATGAATGGTTAATATTTTTGTTAAATGTTTCATCTTTAATTACACCTGACTGCTTCATTTAAAATCCATTGTGGTGATGGACAGAGGCAGCTGTATAAAAATCGTGCCACTGCCCAAATACTTATGGATGCAGCATTGACACATTTTGTTGGATGCTTCCATAATTTCCTGTAATATGATATTTCCTATGAAGTAGACAAATGATTGAATGACTGAGCGATTCAAAAGGCAGATAATAGATTGTGGAGGCACTCTGGATGAGCGTAGCAGGCTGTTTGTGCAAGGCTCTTTAAACTCTTCTTCATCTCTCACTGTGCTTTATTTGAAAGCTCTTGGCATTAATGCATGAAGACCCTGGGCACCTTTCATTTAAATCACTCTGCTCAACCTAGCATATGTAATGTGCACCTGGAGGCAGCTTGGGATTGTGACGGCAGGCTTCAGCACATAATAGAATATTTGCATTTTTTTCTCTGCAGAAGATCTTCCATCATTGTTATAGACACAGAGCATGTTTGGTGAGAACGCATCTCGTTGCAGTCCAGATGTCTTGTATCTTACAGTTATTGTAGCATTAATTTATATTTTTTGCACAAGCCTAATGGGCAAAATTGGGCTTTTCAGACAGCATGTTAAGACTAAAGCAGGAGGTGTGGCTGATGACAATCAGCTCATTCTTGCATCGGTAAAGTTTTGTCTGGCAGATTGAATTTCAGTTTCTGCATGTTTTGCATGTGTGTTGTATGTGATGTCTGTTTCTTAGAAATTCAGATTAACAGCCAGTTTATTCATGCCATTGTGTGTGGTTGTGGCAATTGGCCAATATACTTACAGTTATCAGCAGATATATGATATTTTTGTTGATTTCCTATACTTGAATTGATTCTGCAGGGGAAAATTGTCATTTTGTTTGTCTTGAAGCAGCTAGGGGTGGGCAATATGAAGATATTTTATCGGTATAAGGGTAAAATGCACCGCAGTATGTTTTTAAGAGCATATAATGGATCGTCAGTACTTAAAAACACTTACCAGTCGCGAAGAAATGTTGTGGGTCAGAATCAAACTTAAAGTGTTTATTCTTCAATGGTGTCTCCAGCAGTGAAAAGCAATATTAATGATAAATTTTGTTTTGCTTCTATTTATATTATTTCTTTAGTTTATTGCTAAATGTGGTTTCTTTCTGAGAGTGGGCCACAGCGGTTGCTATAATAGTTGCTCGCCTGAAGCTTCAGTCATTGTTGTGTTCCTTTTATTAGCTACATGTTCTTAAATGACCTACCTGGGAGCAGGACCTTGAACATGACTGACAAGAGATAAGAAAATGCCATCAGAGCAGGGCTATTTCTTTAACTTCTCATGTTGGTCTAATTCCTGATTCTACAGTAACTAACTTTTGCCTCTTGAGGTACAAAGTGGTATTACAGACAGGACAGGCCAAGGCTAGCAGGTTAACATGTTGACTGCAGTAGATATCTCTGCTACACGATACATAGATGTCTTTGACATAGTGTCAAAGTGTTATTTCTTTACGTTCTGTTGATAATTTTAGTAAATGATAGAATGTTTTCAACTGAAAATCTAAAAAAATCATAATTAGTCCTGTCTAACTGGCTAACAGAATGTGAAACACTGAATAAAGTCTTTGTGTTCTTAATTTGTATTCTTGTTAGCATTTGTGCTACAAATAATGTATACCGTGATGAATATCGGGGAGAGGGGGACCACAAGGGCATAACCATATACCCAACCGTATAACCACAGTCCTGAGATTTTCTGGTTGCTGGTTCACTACTCCTACCACCAGGTTACTAGCCAAATAATTGGCACATCGAATAAATGAAATGTGAAATCCGGGATGTGCAAAAAAAAAGTTTTTTTTTACCTTATGTTAAATTGAGCAAAGTAATTGCTAAATAATAATAATAAAAAAGTAATTGTGCACTATAGAAACACATTTAGGTTTGTTTGCTGTATGTATTAAATCATTTTAATCATTTTTTTTAGAATTTTTTAAATATAATAATCAACATGCTGTTTGTTAGTAACGAAAATCTGAAGTTGATTAATAGCCAATAAAGCCACTATTAGAGTAGGTGTATTTAGCTCTAGGAGTGGAGGGCTGATGTCTAGCACAGGTTCCCTACTCAGACACACCTCATGAAACTGGCAATCAACAGATGAGTTTAATCAAGTGTGTTTGAGCAGGCAAATTGCCAAATATATATATGTATTGGCAAATATATATATGTATATAACAATGTATATAAATATAAAACAATTAAGAATATATTGAATGATGAAATTTGCATTTTTGAAGAAGCAGTTGCTTCTGAGATATATGGCTTACTTCCACTGAGATATGAATAGAAAGAAAATGAAAAAGAGACTGTGAGTGAGAGAGAGAGAGGGAGAGAGATACTCCCACACCTTTGCTATTGCTGTATGCTGGCATCTGTACTGGGAGCTTCTGCAGTGAAAGCTTTAGAAGAAGAGAGCAGACACTGAGGCTGGTGCTTGTTGGAATTTTTCACGCCTTTCTGCAGAAATCTCTCTTATTTTGCTGGTAACACTTGGCTCAGTAGGAAACCAGAATTATTCAGAAATTATTCAGCTTCCGAGAGCCATCATCTGTGATACTGAAGGACACTCTGTGCTATTGTGGTTAACAGATTTTTAAAAGGTGGAATTTTTCCAACATCTTCATTTGTTTGAAGGAAAAGGACTCTGGGCATTTCCTTCTCATACCTGTTGAAAGCTTTCTCTGGCACGCAGCTGAAACCTTCAAATGGGGAGCGTGACAAGCTGAACTGATCCTACAGCTGAAATTCATGGCTCTTCAGAGCTGATTTACTCCTGTCCCTTTCTGCTGCCTTTCTCTCATCATGTTTGCTAGGATCTTCATCCCCAAGAAGCACCGGCAGCGCTTTGATGAAGCCATCTCCCAGAGCCTCATCAACCGTGTGTGCCGGAGCAGGAGTCTGAACGAGCCAGGACAGAGCCGCCTGCGCCGCAGCCGTAGCCAGGACCACCATGAACGGGCGCAGAGCTCCAAACGGGCCAGTTCTGTCCCCCGAGACAGCGGGGAGGACCAGGAGCGTGCACAGAGGAAAAGCACCTCTGGAATCCCCAGCATCCCTCCTACAGGACCCAACCAAAGGTACATACATATATACATTATCATATACTTTATACATAAATACATACATACATGGACAAAATACAAATTTTTGGCCTAAACTTTACATAACTTTACATTTGGGTAAAATTACATAAAAGTCTAAATATTCAGCTAAGCACAAAAACACTTTTGCATTTGCATGTTTCAGCCTTCTGAGATCAGTACTGCAAAAATAAATGGTGGAAAACAGGATCTGTATATGTATACTGTAAATGCACTGTATATAAACATATACGGTATAATAAATAGACATATATGTATATGTATTAATCAGATGCCTACTTTAGAAATATATCAACCAGATACTGGTGGTGTCAAAGTTAATGTGTTAGTATGATAAATGATTAATGACAAATTCCATTTTTCAAGTTTCTAACCATCTGTAGTTCCACCCTAAAGGCCAACTGCTCACTACACTATGACTGCTATAGCTGACTTTAATCCTGTCATTCAAATACAGTTGTTAAATAGCAAGTTCCCTTGGTGACTCTCTTGATAAAACCAAAGCTTTTCCATTGAAAGTATTATTGACAATGTAAACACATTTGTTGATGCTGCAGTCGGTATTTTGGCAGACTAGAGTAGACCGTGCTCTTGGAAGAGATCTATGAGTAAATCAAGAAGCAGCAAACTAACAAAAGCAATAATAATATGGGCAGCTACAATTTCCATGAAACAAGACATAATATAGCAGGAGGTTACTTTCGCAGAGGACATGAAACATGCAAAATAATGTTCTTGAATTGCTGTAATAACATCTTTCTGATAAAAAGTTCTCTCATATAGCTGTGACATAAGGTACTGTTTTTTTATGGGGAAAAAAATTCTTTAGCACATCAGACAAATGTGATTAATTACACAAAATATTGTGATTAACTGCAAATAAATAATTGAATCATTTGACAGCCCTCCCAGATACTTTACAGATATATTTATACACAGATACGTACCTTCTACCTTTACAAAATGGTGAGAGCATGGTAGTGAAAATATCATTATGCATTATGCACTAGTCTGTGTATGTTACTGTTTGGATTCACATTCTAACTACTTTGACCGCATGTGTTCTTGTTCAGTTTGACATTAATGTGTTAGTAAGCAATTCAGAATGAAATGCATGGGGCTGAGCAGGTCGTGCTGTACTGTCACATTGCTCTTCTAAAACTGAACAGTAAAATGGGCTTTTTTTGCGTGAGAAATGTTATATGGCATGAGGCTGCAATCTGTCTTTTCATGAAAACATCTATGTTGTTGCCTCACAGTGTGTAGAACATTGAACATGCGTCACGCGTAGGAGGGCGTGTGTGTGTGGGTGGGTGGGAGAAGCACTGTTGACATATGTCTGTTTTAGCCTCTAGGTAGAATGAAGCTCAGAGGAGTGCATGATATTTGTTCATTATTTACACACATTAACACTTAAAAAAGCTCCACATTATGGTTCATGTGCTGCTCACCTCTGTTGTGAGTGTTTTACAATACAGCATACATAATCATTTTAGAGCTTCGTTAAATAGCAAGTGACAGCTCACAGAATTAAAGCGGAGATTACAGATTACCCCTGCACTATACATAACATCCCATGAAGCTGCTTAATGATGTCTCGGTCAGAGCCACAGCACTGCAGAACCTTATGTACTATTCCATCTGCAATATACCTGTGATCAGTTATTGTATACAGTGTGACCTTCATGTGGTTTACCTTCTTTTAACTCTGTGTTATCACTATTACTACTATATATACTAAAATAGCTTACTTATTTTTTTTATATATGTTATATATAGGTTAAATAATTATATAAATATTTTGGCATTTTTTTTTGTTCAGATTGTTTGTTAGAAATTGAATAGGAATAAAACAACTACATACCTGCAGATTAACCTATAGTTAGTTCAAAAGTTAGTTCTCTCCTGTCCTAATGTACTTTTAATCATATTAGATATCCTCTAATATTTATATTATGATATTTCTCATGAGCACAAAATGCATACATTCTTAATAATTGAAGATTATAACTCAGATACCGTTCCTAATGCAACAGCTAACAGTGTATTTTGACAGATAATGAAATCTGACTTTTCTTCATATGTAGTAGATCATTTTGCACAGTATATCAGGATGATGTCAGAATGGCTGTGTATTCGTGTTCAGTTGCAGCTCTTCAGGAATTACTGTTTCCTTTCCATGCTGCTTATGTAATCCCGGTACTGGAGTATCCATTAAATGTCACTTACCATTGATCGCCTTCCACTTTCTAGCCTAATCCATAAATCTACATTTGGCTGGAGTAGTCCACCTTATATAAACAGTAAGGGGATACTCTGCAAACGTGCTGCTTTTCCCCATCACTGACGTCTTTTACTCAACATCTTTGGTGTCTTCTCGAGGAGTTGCCACAGCAACTGAGCAGCACGCTCTTTGATGTTGAAATGTCAAATGTTCTCAGTGAGAAGCAGACAAATCATCTGCTCTTAAATGGCTCTTGCTGCGTTCGCTAGTGCATAGCCATCTACTTTTTCTGTTTATTGCTTTGCCTGGTGTGTAAGCAGCAACCAGAAATAGAATCTGGAATAAATCTGTTTGCCACTTCAGGTGTTTAGTGTCCGTGATTCAATTTCTGGAGATCTGTATGGAGACATTCAGCTTCAGTCTGGAAATCTGTTAGTAACTGCATGGAGAAATTACAGGGTGTAAGTGTGCATTCCTTTAACCTATGCGGCTACTTTTTGAAGGATAAAGAAATCTGACATACAGTACAGAGTGTATCACATTTCCCAGAATTTGTATCAGATTCTTTTTCTTGAGAATAAGAACCTTTGAGTTTAGTATTGGGCTGCTTTAATATAAATTTCATGAAATGATTACAAGCATGTAACTTGTCTACATACACAAAATAGGTAGCAAATCTTATCTGATAATGCAGAGCTGTGCAGAAGTCAGAGACCACCCTTCATTTATGTAATTTCCACTCAGAGTGGAAGTCATTTCTTTCAGTTTTTATATGCATTCCATTTTTTGGGAGAGGCTACTTTCATGGAGGACATGGAACCTGCAAAATAAAAAACTGCTCAGCTTTTTGGGAGATCTGCTTTGATTTTTCAAAGAAATCTGCAGGAATTTTTGTCACAAATCCAAAATTAGAAGTTGAATTTCCTGCGTTTCCACTTTTAAGGATGTTGAGATCTGGACCCTGGGGTGGTCAGTTGATTAGGACTCATTTTCTAACTGTTTTTAGGATTCATTTTTTTCTTAAAACCCACTTTCACAGTTTTCACGAATCTTAAATTCGCTAATGTTTTTCTACTTGTGATTTGTTCTTAGGTAGGAAGAGAGTCTATGCACACTCAAGAGCAAAGTTCTGTGAAGATGTGAACAGTTCTGTAGTTATTGGTAGATATTGGTGAATGAGGCCTGCAGCATATTGCTTTTGATTTGCTAATTTTCTTCATTTTGGCCTGTTTTCTTTTTTTCACTATGGGCCTTTCAGATCTATAGTGTTGAGTTGTCTGCTCACGTAGGAAAGGATGGGGACGGATAAAAACACAAATTACTGCACTAAGCCAAAGTACTGTTTATCTGGTGGCAGTTTTGGTGGTCTACTAAGTTTTACATGGTTGATAAAAGTATATTTGTAACAAGTATATTTTTTCACTTTTTTTTCCCTTCCTGTTGGAAACTGATTATTTTATATTTGATCTCCTTAGAAATATCTACTGGAAGCTTAAGAACTTGTACTTAATGGGCCTTTTGACAGAATGAACAAATAAATAAATAAATAAATAAAAGCTTGTCTCTTATTTTTGCACAATACTTTATCTTTCCAAATTGTATTACCTAACACAGTGCCTAAGAATTGAAAATGACCTGGTTACCTTATCAAGCAGTTAGCATAAGATAATAAATGAGATAATTTTCTTGTAAATGACCAAAAGAGCCCTGATTTCCATGGTATTGTTGAATTGTTGTTGGAAATGTTTTAAAGGCTTCATAATGCAAAAAAGCAACTACCATAAATAAATGTGAAACTGTGATCTGCACTGATACGTTTAGGTTTCACATTACAACACATTAATGTGAATATAACTTAGCATTAATAGCATTAGGCTATGGAGCAGGAGGCTGTTTACTTTCACTGTGACTTGCTCGAATAAATCATACACTTTTGCCTAAATGAGTAAAATCCTTAAAGGGCATGATTATTATCAGATTTTATATTGCGGTATGTCTAAAACCAGTAACTGTCTCATTCCTACAGCCCTTAATGCAGTATTGCGTCAAACACAGTAATTTCTTGAATTGCCTTCCCTATTTAGGATCATCCGTGTATACAGAGGAAAAAAGAGCTTTGGGTTCACTCTCAGAGGCCATGCTCCTGTGTGGATTGATTCTGTCATTCCAGGTATGTACTCTTTCTTGTTGTTATCTATCATAACAATGTTCTTAGTTTTGAGCTAGAGTATAAAGTAAACACCAAAAGATTTTAAAGGGATGTGGATGCACAATTACAATCCCAATCCCAAAGTTGGGATGCTGTCTAAATTATAAATAAATGTAAAACAGAATGCAATATTTTGCAAATATTGAAGACCCATATTTTATTCACAATAGAACATAGAACACATATCACATTTTGAAAGTAAGACCATTTCATGGTTTTACAATTTCATGAAAATAATTACAGTAACTAATTTAGAACTTGATGGCAGTAATGCATCTCAAAAAAAGTTGTGACAGGGCCATGTCTACCATTATGTAGCATCCCCTCTTCTTTTAACAACAGTCTGTTAAGGCCTGGTGAGGAGACTTAATTGCTGGAGTTTTGGGAGAGGAATTCGTTCTATTCTTGTCTGATGTAGGATTCTAGCTGCTCAACAGTGCTGGGTCTTCTTTGCCAGATTTTTTGTTTCATGATGCACCAATGTGCAGGCAGGCCAGTTCAGCACCCGGACTCTTCTTCTGTGAAGCCATGCCATTGTGATGGATGCAGTATGTGGTTTAGTGTTGTCTTGCTGAAATATGCAAGGCCTTCCCTGAAAGAGACGCTGTCTAAATGGGGGCATATGTTGTTCTAAACCCTGCTCAGCATTGATAGTGCCTTTCCAAATGTGTAAACTGCCCTCGCCATAGTCACTAATGCAACTTCATACCATCAGAGATGCAGGCCTTTAAACTGTGTGTTGAATCCACAGGACACAGTATCTGAAGTTTCCAAAAAGAATTTCAAATTTTGATTTCCATTTGGCCTCAGTCCATTTTAAATAAGCTTTGACCCAGAGAAGACAGCAGCGTTACTGGATTGTGTTGACATATGGCTTCTTCTTTGCATGATACAGTTTTAACTTGCATTTGTGGATTGCACTGCAAACTGTGTTCACAGACAGTGATTTCTGGAAGTGTTCTGTTACAGTACAGAATCATGCCTATTTTTAGTGAAGTACCACCTGAGGGCCCAAAAATCATGACCATCCAGTATTGACTGTCTGCCTTGTCCTAAATGCACAGGGATTCAGATTCTCAGAATCTTTTTATGATATTTTGTACTGAAAATGGTGAGATATCCAAAGTCTTTGCAGTTTTACATTGAGGAAATATTTTTCTGAAATTGTTCCACAATTTTTAGATGTACTTTTTCACAAATTTGTGAACCCTTTGCCTTCTTCTGAGAGACTTTCCATTTCTAAAATGCTTTTTCTATACCCAGTCATGTGCTTTAGTTGCAAACTGCTTCAGCTGTTTTTCTTATTAGTATCATTTACTTTTCCAGCAGTTTGTTTCCCCTGTCCCAACTTTTCTGAGATGCGTTGCTGCCATCAAGTTTTAAATGAGTTAATCATTTTCATGAATTGGTAAAATGTCTCACTTTCAACATCTGATATGTGTGCTGTATTGTATTGTGAATATAATATTGGTCTTCGAGATTTACTAATCATTGCATTCTGGTTTTATTTACATTTGTTGTTTTACACAATGTACCAACTTTTTTGGAATTGGGGTTGTAGAATCAGAGGATCAGGATCAGCTGATATTTGCGACTGCATTCTGTAGGGTCTGAAATGAAAAAAGGAGCTACACTGAAGCCTTTAATGTTATTCTCATTTTATTAAGTAATAATAACAAGCAAAACATCAGCCTTTGGCCATAAAATACGTAGGATCAGCAGAGCCTGACAGGCAGACTGTATGTTATACATATTTAAATAACAACATCGACACGATGTCCTGTGAATGAATTCTCTGTCATGATGTTACTATGATGTTGCTCATTCTCTAACGTGTACCATCGTGGCTAAAGCCTGAAAGATGTGGAACAATACTGAGAGAGAATGGAGTGGGTCGTGGTGTTGCTAAGGCTAGTGTTCGGTACATTATGTATGAAAGTGTGATGATTGTGTGTGCGGAGCTGCAGAGGGGGAGGTGAGTGTGTGAGTGTGTATGACGATATTCGCCCACTTCAGGCATGGGCAGTGTCAAGATACGCACTGACTCAGTTAGGCCATGTGGGGCTGCTTATGGAAATGTGGTAGGCGTCCAAAATCGTGATGAAGAAACCGATTACAAACCTTCTTGGAGCCAAGACTGAGAGTCTTGATATTTGTGTATTACTGTGTGTCAGCAATACAATAGAATACGACAGATTTACTGATGTTTTGCACCATCACACACTCTGAAAATGCCTGCCGTGATCTATTAAACAGGCTCAGTAGTGCTTTAATGTCAAAGGAAAAATGAAAGGGGCATTCACTGGGCGTTTGCTTATTTGCCTATGCATTTGTAAGCAATTACTCTTCAAAATTGGGAGGAGATTATTATAATGAAGCACTTGTACAGACTATAATACAACTGACTCGTCAATAGTAATAGATAAAACTGTCTGTGTGTTAACATCTGGGAAAATCTTGCCTTAGTTTTTTTATTAATATGGCTGCTATTGTTTGTGCTCAAAAACAGATAACAGAATTTTTCAAACACATTTATTTATTTTTGCTGGGAAAAAACACCTGCCTTGTGTGCCATGTTATTCTTAATTTGATGAAGGAAGTGAAAACCAAACTAATTTACATGTTTTAGAAAGATGGTGCATTGAACAACTATCTGCTAATATGTTTTACAAGATCAAAGACCTGAAAGTATTCTAGTCCAAACCGATTTTTAAAAGCACATATTGGAAATCTCTACTGTTTTCTTACACAGGTGTGCTGTGTCTTCACTGTGCTGTAGGTTCTTTGAAACACTGCACATTGTTATAAATGTGCACAATCAATATCACAGTTACCAGACAGCCTGAGAGTAGCTGTTGAACTTAAACAGAGATTTTACAATATCACATGGTTTTCAAATGCATTTGAAAAATGTAAAAATGAATTTGCATTTCAAAATCTTTTTTATTCTCGAAATAAGTTTCTCTGTGAGAATGTTTAGCTAGCCATTAGTCAAACTTCAACATAAAGAGTCACAGTTTAACCTTGAGGAGGGGTTTAATTTTTTTTCCTGTTTGGAGGAAACATGCTTTCAGGCAAAAAACAAGTGAGCCAAACATGTGGTTATATTGTTCTGCTTGATAATCACAAACCACAAACTCCACCAGCGGGAAGTGCAGACTGTTGTTGACAAGCACATCTTGTAAATCTTAGTAAATCTGCCCCCATATGTACCAAGGGGTATCATTCAGGAGAGTGATCAAGAAATTGATATATTATTGTTATTGTCACAATCCCTTTTTTGAGTATATCATGTGCATGTATCATAATAAGACAAATTGAAACCAATTACAAAGAGAACGTAAACAACAACAACAACCAGTGTACAGTAGCTGCACAAACTACTACAAAGCTATCATAGTTACAGTTAGAGTTACTATGTCTCCATCTCTTTCTAGCTAGTCTTTACAGTTTAACATCTCTGTTTTTGTGTGCAGTTTTTGAATGTTATGTTTTTGAAGGCAGTGGGCCAATAACATATGTAGATAACACAACACACCACTAAATTGTAAAAGAACAGCGACAGTTTTGCCTCCTGTGATGTATGTGTACTCAGATACAGCAGGTTAAGTGTGTTTATATTTAACAGTATGCTGTACACTGTATGTGCCAGAATAGACACTTTACTCATTATACCCTTTCCCACTCCAGACAGCCCTGCGGAGGAGTGTGGTCTTAAACCAGGAGATCGCATTCTGTTTCTCAATGGCCTGGATATGAGGTGAGCTCCACAGTGTGTTTCCTCCACGCTCTTTGATTCCGAGCTGCAGTTAAGTCATACTACAGCAAAGCACACAAGCTACAGCTCCACGTAATTCCGTCATTGATCTGAATATTAAAGTAGTGGAGGTATACAGTCATTTAAAGTGGTTTGATATGAAACCACTCTGTGCTCATTGTAAAGAAACTGATTAACTGATGACTAATGGTGGTGATAAGAAGCAGAGGTTGTGATGTCCACAAAACACATGTAATTATTTTATTTACAATCAAAAATGTTCTATGAATCAACTTGTTTTCTGAGTTTTGGTATCTAATATGAATGATGGTAAAATAGTGGCTTTATGGTTTTCTGTCACTATTTTGCCATGCATCGTTCTGTATGTTCCTCTTTACCCTTAATGGATTTTTTAAAAATATATTTTAGGTCAAAGGTCTAGGCAACTATACTGTAAAATAATGTCTCAGGCAACAGGAAGTGTATTCATTACCATTTTATTTAATAGCTTTCCTTGAAGACACATAAAGAGGCACAAATGTCTGGTTACCATCACCATCACTGTGAACATCTCTGACTCAGAGTTTCTCTAAAACAGAATACTTCACAAAAACTACTCTGGGTTTTGAATTTGTTTACATCTTGGCCATTTAATTGAGCAGAAATTTAGAAAAATTTGTGTAATTTCTCTTTAAGCAACTGAACTATTTAGGTCCATTATAAGGTATGTAAATTGACCATTGTTGTTACTTAGCAACTGGTGGTTATTGGAATTTACTTATGGTGAAATGTGCTGTAATTAGATTTAACTACACAGGAAACACTTTTCAGCCAGTCACTGTGTGGTCAGATCTACAGCCCTGTTTATGCCATTCGTCTTGATTGATCTGATCACAAGCGGAGAGCAAGACCTGGCCTTCTCCAGTGACCTCTTATGATCGAATTGTGTGACTGGAGAAACAGTGCTGCACACATTTACTATGTCTCGCTGTTGTCAAACAAGAATGTACCACAAGTCCGTGTTTGTGTATCTGTACAGACTGTTACAAACATGTACAGCACAAGGACTGTTGACCCAACTCACAAACAAGAGGTTTTCAAATACAGATTCCAGTCCTTTGCTTCTTTAGCAATTATGTATTTCCTGTTGTGAGTAAAATGTCTAAATAAATTTGATAAATGACATTTTACTAAATTTATGTGTTACTAAATTATGTGGCTTATCAACATAATTTCCTGCAAATTTATGAAGATTTTGGTATGTATTTGCAGGAATGATTTTGGTGACTATTTACTTCCAATGTTTGTTAGTACCACTATCCCAGCAGCTTCAATTCTAATCTAAGGAAGTGAAACCGTTATAGCTGATTCAAGTCATTAGCGATAATTGTAAAATCATGTACTTAAGTTTGTGTTATTTATTTTTTTTGCCGAACTATTCCTTTAACACAGAGCCTCAGATATAATGCAGAATTCCTTTATTGGATATTTCTTTTGCCTTGCCCTTTAGAATTTTATTATTCAGTAATAATATATTAATATAATTTTAGCATCAAATATTGAAAAATTATTGAAGTGCTGATTTTGAATTATGTATTTGGTGTTCCACTGGGCTGAAGGATTATATGTGGTTTCAGTCACTTCCTATGAGTGGTCTGGTGACCAAGCATGATAATGAGCTACTGTCAGTGCAGGGGTGATTTCTGTGCGTGCATAATGAATATTTCAGCGACAAATATTATGAAAAATGCTTTACTGCTGCCCATGGAAACAGCAGGAGTGTCACCGTAGCTCTCTTCATGATTATTTCTCTGTGCAGTTTAATCTCATTGTAAAGTATAAGCAGCAATGTGCTAATGTATTCAGAAGCAATGTGAGCAGAAATAAGATATGTAGTATTTCAGAGCTAAAAATAATTAGGTTTCCAAGCCTCTGTTTATCATTGCAAATCAAACATCCATTCATTCATCTGAACATATTACAGTTTCTTTTATTACAGATTGCTAAATATTGTTGCATATTTCCCATAATAATGTCATAGAGGCAGAAATTAGGCTACCTGCTGTGTGCTCTGTGACTTTGTGTGGATAAGTAATAGCCTTGGAGAATAAACAATTAGTAATTCATACTGAGCTACTTCAGTCTGTGCAAAAAGGATGGGAACCCGCTGTTGGTTAAGCAGGAAATAATCAGGAGCAAAACATTGCTATTCTCAACATAATAATAACAGCTATAGACTTAACAATTTATATCTGTACTAGGTCATTAAATAAGCCTCCCTAAATCTTTTTAAAGGAATACCTTCTAGCACATCTGGATTATAAAAAGCTAATTTTATGAAAACTGTGAGCTACAGATGTGGCAGGTATACATATATGCTGAAAACGGTTGGTGTATTATTTAGAAACCACACAAAAAAAATACTAATTGCATATTTTGGTGCATGTTTAGGAACTGCTCCCATGAGAAAGTGGTGTCTATGTTGCAAGGCAGTGGTGCCAATCCAACTCTGGTGGTGGAAGAGGGTCCAGCAGTGTACCCCTCATCAGACTCAGAGCCAGAGGGGACCCCCCCAATGCCCCGCTCACGTTCTCCTGCCCTCAGCTCCCTGCAGTGGGTTGCGGAGATCCTGCCTCCCAGCATTCGGGTGCATGGACGCACCTTCAGCCAGCAGCTGGAGCACCTCCTCACCCTGCAGGAAAGATACACCATCTGCAAGGCTCTGGAGACCTTCTTCCAGCACAGGTTACTCTAATGACGCTGTCTATTCCCATGCATCACCTGATGTAATACTGCACCAGTAATGTCCAGACACGCCACTCCACTGATATTTTAAGAATATAGCCACAGGGGACATACCTATGTAGGGCCAGATATACTGTTCGACTATTAAAAAGGTTCCACAGATTTATCAGTTTAAAATTGGGGTGTAAGAAAATATCACTTAATCGCAGTATCATGTTTTGTGATACAGTACTGATTCTCAAAAACACAATATTGATTACTAATAGATTACATGAAAAGAATTTTGTTTGTGCAGTGGTTCATTTTGTGGTTCATTTTTGTGTTTAAACTATTAGACTCTTCCACTCCAACATAACCTACATAACATAACCTATGCACATGGTGTTGTTTTTATTGTACTATGACCGTTTTTCTAAAACAATTAATTGCCTTGCTAACAGTATTGCAATATATAGATTGAATCATGGTACATATCGTATCACCTGGTTCTTGCCAACGCAGAGCCATAGTTTAGGCTGCCAATAAATGATACCTGTAAGAGACTTGTTTATTTTGCAGTGAAAAAGAAAAAAGTTCCAGTGTGAGGACAGTTGCTCATTTCATTTTTACGGAGAATGCTATACCCATCGTAACTGATCATTTGATCATCTGATCATGAACTGTTCATTTGTATCACAGCAAGTAAGCTGTAAAAAACTGCTAAACTTAAACACAAACCATCACCATAAACAAAACATGTCAAATGAATCCAAATAACATTTTACCATGACACAACACAAAACCTTTATGTGAAGAGAACTAATGAAAAATAAGAGCTAATTAACCGAAATCAGCAACTCTTGCATTGCTGTGAATGTCCACCCCCATACTGCAGTATTTATACACCCATTATCAAAAGAATAGTTGCACCCAGAAGTAAGTGTGGGATTGCAATGCTATTGAGAAGGAAGGTTAGCAGAAACAATAAATGCTGATAAATATGGGCACATAAATATGGGCAAAATTTATTGAGCTACACATACAGAAGTAGGGTCTCTCAGTATGGCTAATACAACATGCCAGACTATGCGCATGTCTCCTGATGTCAAACCTAACCAGTTTCATTCTTGTTGAGTGATTCCTTCTGATTGCAACTATTTGTGCAACCATTCTTTTGATGATGTGTGTTTTATGTAATAGTTTGCTTCTACTATTTAACTTTGAGTTCAAAAAATGTGACCATAGAAAACTAAAATATTGTCAATTTAAAGTCAAAGTTAGCTTTTCACCTCAAGTCAGCTTTTCACCACAGATGTATAATATAGTTACTGTGTATATTGTAATATTAGGCACAGTGCTACTACTAATAGGCACAGTGCTACTATTAACACAGAAGAGCAGCAGTGCAAAGATCACACAGCTGGCAATCACAATAATCACTGTTTGAATAAAACTACTGGAATATATCATTTTTATCACATGAAATCATATCAGCAAATGTTACTTGGGTTACAGAGTTTGACAAACGCCAGCTTCTGCCATTGTCAGATATTTTTACTATAATAATCACATACAGTATTTTTCCTCTAACAGATTAGCTAAGGCACTGTTAGCTCTGTGCAATGAGTGTAAAATGATACAGCTCCGTATTGAGCTGCCAGTAAGCAATAAGGGGTTAAAGTGGAGGGGCGAGAACACCCACTGTGAAACATTTCATACCTCTCTACAAAGATGGGCTTGCTGACATAAAACAGACTGCTGTCTTTGTATCAGGTTCAAGTGAAGGACCACCAAAACATGTGTATTATATTTTATGACTACTGTGAAGGGTAGTTAAAATCAATATCACTAACAAAATGTGACAAAAATCATTCACATCCTGCTTTGTGTAGCGTTATTTAAGAACATTTCTATAGATTGCCTTCTTAAGAATGTTTATAAACATAACCGCATGTCAGCTTTGATATAACAATACTTATTCTTTGTTTTCTGATATTGGCTTCATTTAGCTTTTTTTTGTACTTTCATGAAATTAATTATTTTCCATTCAGCTGAGGGGCAGTATATACAGACAGCAATTATTAAATCCTGCACGCAGAGATAATTAACACTCACTGAGGCTAACCATGCTTTCAGCACACACGTCAGTACAAAGCCTTCGCTCTGCATGAAACGAGCCTTTAGCTTCACGGCTGTGAAGCCACTGTGCAAAACATTCAAAAATAGCTTCAGCTTCAGGCACAAATAGATACACATAGACAATATGGATCAATCTGTGTGGGTTCTTTTGGATTTCTTAAATAACTCGGCTGCAGTGGGAGTATGTACATAGAGTGTTCTCTGATTGCCTCTAAAATGCTTTCCCCACCTGTCTGGCCTTCAGGAATGTGGACACGCTCATTGTGGATGTGTTTCCTGTGCTGGACACCCCTGCCAAGCAGCTGATCTGGGAGTTCATTTACCAGCTTTTGACCTATGAGGAGCAGGAGCGCTGCAAAAGCAAGATCTCACGCTTCCTCGGCTTCAAGGGAGCAGGTGTGCAGATTTCTGCCTAATTTTAAGCAGTTTGTTTGGGTTTGGCTTATCATTAGGCATGAGTATTTGTTATCAACATATCAAAATTATATTGGAAGCAGCTGACATGAGTGATATTTCAAACCAATATTTGATGACAGAACAACAAGATATTAGAAAATGCTCATGCAATTTTTACATTTGTGTTGGCGTCAGCATCAGGAATTTGATTTAATGTTTTTTGGGGTTTTTTTGTATTATATTTTGATTTTTTCCCATGCATCTTGTTATCACCTCTGTAATTCAACCGTAAGAGTTGCATTTTCTGCTTCTCACAATCCAGGAACAACCCTGTTTACCCTGTGTAAATAAAAACAGAATACAGTGATCTGCAAATGTCTTAAACCCTGTATTTAACTGAAATGGCCACATATCAAATGTTGAAACTGACCATTTTGAATTTGTTGCCAACTACCCATTTCAAAAATCTACTATGGGTGTGTTTTTGTAGCAGAGCCTGAACTTGGGCCAGAAAATCACAGACGAAGCAGTTCCATGAGAGTGAGCGGGACTTCCCATCGAAACAGCATGAGAGAAAGAAGCTCAGATGACTGTATCATTGGCACTCATCTAGGAATGGGTAATTTCATACATGTAATGACTGCTGTAAATACAAAATAGGTACAAGAGGTTCATATTACCTATAATTCATATTAGCACAGTAGCTCCCATTCCCAGGCTTTCATGCTCTAGAATCATTTTTTCACTTTTATGGAGCCTTAAACACCCAGCCATGCTATGTCTGATGTTTATGGTTCAATAACACTTCTCCTGCAACCTGTCTGTTTGGCAGACCACCAACCTCACAACAACTATGAATTCTACTCAACCATTGTTAGTCTATCATGATTATATTTTGTTGCTGTAGTATAAAATTTGTATAACTACATTTGTGAGTGGATTTATCCTTTTGGCACTGCTTGAAAAACAACAGTTCATCTTTGTAAATATTTCATGACAAATGCACCAACATTACTGGTAATAACCATTTCTGTTACCTGTTTGGAGATACAAGGTTTTGTTACGACAGCAACAATCTGCTTTTAGGAGGTTTGTCAGCTTGCTTTGAGGTGCTATGTGCTAGACAGTGCTCTTTCCCTGCCTCAGGTACTTTCACTGAGCCTCCAACTCCAGGAGAAAGACAATGTGGGGACGGGACCTCCTTCCCAGAGTCCCCTGATTTAAAACACGTGGGTAGCATTCAGCACTTGTCTAGCACCTCTTAAACTTTCACCATTGCTTTTTCTCAGTCATGCCATTTGTCATCTAACCACATCAAAAAAAACCTGTAGATATCAGGAGTGTACACAGAGTTGGAGAGTGCGTATGTGGGGAAGAACCGAAAGCCTCTACAGAGTCACTCTTCATCCGGGACTGAGGGCATGGGCCATGCTGAGAGCCATGCACTCACTCGCTCCTTCACACACGCGAACACAGGTACACTCACAATACCATCTGCTGCCTCTGAAATCAAACTGAGGATTCTAGTTTGATAAGGTAATGTACAGTACAACCATAGCCCTATTCAAGCTAGATTAATTACCAGAGGAGGTTCGGTTAAGTTATTTGTAAGGGATTTGACTGGCTGGTTTATAGTTTCTTTAAATAACAACATATAGCATTGATTGAAACGTCATAGCCAACTAGTTATGTATGTGTATATGTTACACTATAAACACCACAACACATTAACAACAACAATTCAGTGCAAGGCTGTGCCTATTATCAGGTTTTGGTATTACACTACCAAGTAGTTGATTAGAACAGGGCTACTTTTACTGAGGTATCTCTGGGTTCGGCCAATTACAGAAAGACATGAACTCCATAAGTATTACTCGTCTGACTTATGGACATGGCAGATTCATTGTCAGGTAATCCATTTTTTGTGGAACCAGAGGTATGTTTAGCTTCTTTTTATGCTGAAACAAGCTGTCGTTTTGCAGTTTCCTCTGAAGTCATTGAAGCCATCCTCTTTATCCTGTAATTTCCAAGTCTTTTTGAAGCCAAATAACAGGTCCTCACCAAACTTCACCCTAATGTTTGTTTAAACTTGGCCTTGTGCATCTTTTATTCTGGAAAAGCTCTATTTATTTAGACCTTGGCTCCTACTGTTTAACAAAGCTTTGTTTTTGAATGAATCAGTAGTCATTTATATTACAGAACCTCCCCCAGGTAAAACCTATCTGGCTTGAGAAACAGGGATCATGACTGTGATAAAACATTACATTTTAACATTGTAAAATGGCAACTATGATGAGTTAGCTTAGTTCTACTGTAAGATACATATGTGCTTGCTTGATGTTGACTAAAGTTTTAGCTCATTACTAGTAACTATTTCTGTCCCCTTGCCTCATTTCACTTTGATCAAATTGTATCATTGTCCTACATCCTGCTTACAGTATGTTGTTCCTCACAGGGAACCGTAAGTCAGGCCTGTCTTTGTCCTGGAAGGAGCCCTTCCCCAGCACTGAGCTTTACCAGCAGACTGTCCCTTCTCCAGGAAGTGTGGACTCCAACCCCTATGTCAGTTTAGACAGCCCTCCTGCCTCTCCTCAGAACATAGAGGAGGCCCCAAGCCCCCTCTCCCGCCGCAGAAAACTCTTCACTTTCTCAAGACCTCCCCGTAGCCGAGACACAGACAAGTTCCTAGATGCTTTGAGTGAACAGCTTGGTCACCGTGTCACCATTGTGGACGACTTCCTGGGAGGCGAGAACGACTATGAGGAGGTGTGTGTGTGAGAGAAAAGCAAAATACAATCAGTTATGTTAGTGGCTCAGCGGGATCAATATATAACCGCGCAATAGGGCTGGACAAAGTAAAAAAAAAATATATATATATAAACCCGATTTTATCATCACACACTCTTTATGTATTGTGCCATTACAGGCACTTCCTCAAATCAAAACTCACAGCAAATTTTGTTTTGTTTTAGAGGAGGTTAATAACATTACATGAAAAAAATGTAATTTTATTGAAAAATTTAATTTTATTAGCTACTTGAATGCTAATAATTCCCCCTGGTGGAAAAGTCTTGCCTGCTAAACGTGTGACTGAGTTTGTTAACTTAGTTATAAACCTGGTCCATGCATATTGTGTAGGCACTGACAAATCTCAGATGATCTTTCTAGTGATTAGGTTACTTGTCAGTCATTTCTGATATCCAGCCATATCATTCTATTGCCCTGCAGTATAAAAATGAACATTATAAAAATGAAAAAGTTCATGAAAAGTTATTCTAAATAGTGACATGACTGTTATGCCTTTGCCAGATGAGTTTCCAGGATGATCAGGAGAACATGTCCCGTCAACTGAGCAGTGCCAGCAGTGAGGATCACAGCAGCGATGACTCAACCTCGGTGACCTATTCATCTGGATCGGACCACATCCCACCTCCTCCTCAGAGCCCTCCGCCTCCACCCCCACCGCTCCAATTCACTGACCCACCCTCTCCTATCTGCCTCACACCACAGCACCTGCCCCAGCCACCACCTGCCTTCCAGAACCACCCCATCATTGCTCCTCCCCCACCTCCACCCCGCTTCTTCCTGACTAGCCGGCCATCACTACACAAGGTGCTGCCTACACGTGAGGAGACCAGGTTCCAGCATCCACAGCCCCGGCAGACCTCTCCTCAGCCTGCTGCTGTTCAGCCTGCCCACCAGCTGCACCAGCCCAAAGCACATCCCATCCTGCAGTCCACCACATGCACATCCCCACAGCCTTCACACGTGTCACCTCGCCCTCTGCTGAGGCACCAGGCCCAGTCCATTTACCAGAGTCAGCAGAGCACTGGCTCCCGGAGCTCACCCATCCAGCCCAAACTCCAAAGCCAGTCTCCTCAGCCACCACATAAGGTCTATGACAGCTCTCTGTCCAAAAAGATACCACCACCACCACCCCCACCACCGCTGCCC
>CM067491.1:21311734-21428241 GCA_034552555.1 Semaprochilodus insignis
CCACCACCGCTGCCCCCACCCTGTGAACCCCCACCACTCCCCAAACCCAGCCCTCAAGCTTCTGACACTAACCACATGAGTGTTAAGAGACTTCGCTGGGAACAGGTTGAGAATTCTGAGGGCACCATCTGGGGACAGGTTAGTTAGTCCGGCATTACTTTTTGATACAAAATTAAAGGAACAGTTTGACAAAAAGTCAAATATAGTAAATACAGTTAAAAGGGTTATTTATATTTACTTGAATTAATATTTATATTTAATGAATTATGCAGTTGTTTATTTAGTATTTCAGGTTTTGGATTAAAATAAAACAAGTTATTAAATGATTATTACAAATGTTTGATTAATAGTGTTTCATTCACAGTTTGACAAAAAGTCAAATATGCAAATTATAATTTAATGACTGATCTTACCTGTTTTCTAGCTTGGAGATGACCCTGATTATGGTAAATTAAGTGATATGGTCAAATACCTTGATTTGGAGCTGCACTTTGGCACGCAAAGGAGTTCCAGTAAGTTCCGAATTTTCTGTGTGTTATATTAATGTCCTTATACATAACTGCATAGCCAACAGCACAGCCATCAGAAACTTCAAATCTTCACTGGTTCCCATTTATGACCCATGCACATATACATTGAAGTACATATCTCACATGTGTTGTCTATGTTTGTGCTTTCACAGCTCATGATATAAGCCATCTCTCAGTGGAGTCCTTTCAGTCTCTCCGTTCCCATCATCCTCCCCTCAGCATCTATCTTTATTTTCATAAGCCTCCATTTATTGTCTCCACTGCTGGTGCCAGGTGAACTGATCCTTACATAGTAATTAAATGTGTCAGTCTCTCTTCCAGAGCCCACATTTCTGCCTGAGAGCTTTAAAAAGAAAGACGTGGTCGAGATTCTCTCTCATAAAAAGGCCTACAATGCTTGTGAGTATGAGTTGGAGTTACTTTGCAGAGGAATCATCCAGGCTGTGCCCTAGAATGAGTCAGTAAATCAATAGGAAAAACCTGTGGGTTTGTGTTTTCATGAATGTCTTATATAAGTCAGTAACGTGTGAGAAAAAGAGAGGTGCTATTCAATATGCTAAGTCACAGACATACACATTGCTCTGAGCAAGAAAAGCCAATTACTGGTGTGTTCCTGGTGTTGACCACAGTTTTAAATCTTTTTCTCTTTGGAAAACTGATTCTAGTTATTCTTTGTCGGATTTTAAAGCATCAGTTTGGCAACAAAATTGCTCCAAAGTTAGTTGATCAGTTAAGACATGTTGAGTGTTGAGGTGTATTTGCTTCTTTAGTTTTGTACTGGAGCTATGCGGTTAATATAGCTAACAAACAGGGTCAGCTTCAGCCTTTTGGAGCTCAAAGCAGGAGTTTTTGGGCCCTCCCGTACATCTTGCTAGCTGATACAACTGCAAAATATTTTTGCCATGATTTGTATGTTTCTAATGATAGGACGCTTGCGTGGGGTTCTTATAAGTTACAAAATTACAAATAACATTCTCATCGTTCTTAATCCATGTGTCTCATAATGCAGTATTTCTTACTTCCCCAGCTAAATGTAAGTTTAGTTTGATTTAACTGTTGATTTAACTGTTGGTGACATCCCAATAGTTTTTTTTTACTGTTATAAATGCTTTGATCTGTATATGCTCATCAGACAAAAAAATAAGTCACAGAAACGGTCCTAATAGTGTGTAGTAGTGATTTGATTTGGCATAGACTGGCTAACTTTCTAAAGAATTGTGCAGTTTGGCTAAATTTGGTGGATGCCTTCCTATGCAAAATTCTGATCAGAATTTTCTGTAGACTGATTTTTGCCACTGCTGGTAGACCCGTATGACTGTATCCTTCAATACATCTGCACATTCAGCTACTTCCTTCACACTATGGCCTTTTTGCCAAACATTAATTCACTCCTTTTTTGCCAAGCATCTGCTTTGCAAACCCATTTTCCACACATCAAACCAGACTTTCACTGTACTGTATCACCTCTTCTCAATCTATGAATCCCGTCGCACCCCCTGCAGGTATATATAGACCGAACATCCTCGTGCAATGCCTACTGCGGGAGTCTGAAGTTACTACCACCTTAAACATGCAAGGTGACTAATTTTTTGTCTGATTAGCTGATGTAGGCATTATGGCTTCTTTTTCCTTCTTAGGCAACTCCTCCTTATGTTTCATGTGATTGTTTGTCATAGACATCACGCTTTCATATTCACACACAAGAGTTAATCACAGTCTAAGAAGATATCTGATGCTATAACCACGACTGTGTTAGGTTTTCTGAACATGACACTGTTGATCTGTCTAAGTTGATGTTGCCAAAAAACAAATTTGGCAACATCTGAATATTTATGGCCCTGCCTCCCATTGCTTGGCTAGCTACATTAGCTTCATAGTTCCAGTACAAATCTACAGAAGCCAGTTTGGAAACCAGGCGTGTCCACATCAGCTCTAGTTAAAAGACAAGTTTCAAAATATCTAGTTCAAAGATTCAAAGAAGAAGAAAACAGGGAATTCCCTTCTCTTCTGAAAGTTTTTTGGCAGTGCTGGGTATGCTTATGTAAGACTGTCCGCCTGCTCTCCCCAGCTATCCTCATAGCCCACCTGAAGCTGTCCCCAGCAGAGTTGCGGCAAGCCCTCATGACCATGACCACAGAGCGTCTGGAGCCATCACACATCAAACAGCTGCTGCTTTATGCTCCAGATGATGAGGAGGTCAAACAGTTCCAACAGTATGACCAGGACCCTTCCAAGCTCAGTGAACCTGACCAGTTTGTCCTTCAGGTGTAACAGACATGACATTCTTCACCACGGAAATTGTTTCTGAAAGATAAGCAAAGACATCACTTCCACTGAAATGTGGAATGCTTATGCGCATTAATTATTTTATGTGTGTGTTCCAGATGTTGTTAGTGCCCGAGTATAAAACCAGATTACGGAGCCTGCTTTTTAAGACCACCTTGCAGGAGAAGACTGAAGAAATGCGAGCTGGCTTTGAATGCATCTACAAGGCTTCCTTAGAACTGAAAAACAGCAAGAAACTGGCAAAGATCCTGGAGGTAAAGCAGTTTTACAGGTCTAAACTGCCAAACATTTGTAAACATGATCAGACATCAGCTAGAAAGGTTAGATGAATTAATGTGATATAATGTTTTGTTTCAGTTTGTTTTAGCAATGGGAAATTACCTTAACAATGGCCAGCCCAAGACGAATAAAACTACAGGCTTTAAAATCAACTTTCTTACTGAGGTACAGTACCTCTGAATATAAACCATGCTTCATTGTGGCAATATATTTTAGAAGTTCAATTATACGATCATGTCTGGATTATTTTTTGAATATTAGTCACTGTCTTTCCACAGCTTAATACAACAAAAACAGTTGATGGGAAGTCAACTTTCCTCCATATTTTAGCCAAATCATTATGCCAACACTTTCCTGAACTTCTGAGCTTTGCAGCAGACCTTATAACAGTGCCACTTGCTGCCAAAGGTAAATATGCTACTAATATAATAGTTATACCGTGCATCATATTCTACATGAATATTATGATTACTGGTTTATCAGAATCTCTTTGAATGACAATGTTTAGCTAGTTGTAAATTGTATGTATTCACTAAATTTAAACAACCCAATAACATAGTAGAGTGATATTGAGCTTAATAGTTTTTCTCTGTACACACAGTCAATCAGAGAACCATTACAGCGGACCTCAGTGATCTCCATTCCACCATTCAGGAGATCAGGACAGCCTGTCTGAAGATTCCAGCCACAGCAGAGGATCGTTTTGCAGCAGTCATGAGTGTATCCTTTATTACTGTACATTAATTCACATTTTAAGAGTAAAAAGAGTAGTTAGTTTAATAATGAAAGTGACATATAGTTTGACAAAAACAACAATCTTTTAGATTACCTGCCATGATATCTGGGGTCTAAGCTTCTTAACTCTTGTGCAGCGGCTAAAAGGTTAATGTAAGTAATGGTACTGGAGGCTGGAGAGGATGGGTACTGGTACTGTTATCTGTTTTAGCCAGAAACAACATAACCAAATGTATTTGAGGCAAGTATGATTTGGGCATTGGTTTAGGCAAGTATGATTTAGAATTTAGGCATGCAGTTTGCACAGTGCTTATTGTTGGGGTATAATTTTCTTATGTGTGTAGCCTCATAGCTCCAGTACAAGCTTAAAGAAGACACCACATATCTTGGCTGGTTTACATGTTTGTGTAATTTGTGTAAAAACGTCTCAATTTTGCCAAATATTGCTTTAAGAGTGTGCTTAGGAATCATTAGTACAATATATCCCTAGACATACAGTTTGAGATATTATGAACACTGAATGTAGAGCTTCACTTTTTTAAGAAACATATTAGTCAAGTCTTGTTAGGCAGGAGTATGTCTTTCTTGATCCTGTCTGTGATAGCAGCCTTTGCTCTCAAAAACTGTGTTATGAGCCCCTCTATAGCACACAGCATGGCTTCCATTAAAATATTGGAAATTCCAGCCCAGGCCACATTTATGTAAAATTTTTAGTTCTATTATGTTAAATGTAGCAATTAAATAAGACAACGTGTTATATAAATTCTGCTGAAAATATCAAAATGCATCCATGATATTCAGATCCGCTTAGGATGAACAAGGTAACAAAAACACCTTATGAAAGTAGAGTTACGTAAAATATATAAAGAATATAAAAACGTAAAATATAAAATTCGCCAGAACTTTTACATAGGCCTTATTCATATATGTTTTAGGATAAAATGAGCACATAAACAGTATGTGTGCATAAAATTGTACAAAAGTTTGTTCTCTGTATGTATTACAGGAAGTATTATCTTATTTGCACGTAATTTGACCAGGAGTCAAACTTTTGCATATGAATACATCATGCCCTCCTTTATAGACAGAAGAACATATCTATTGCTGTCTTGACCTTTGCATCAGAGCTTCCTTGAAAACTCCCATCCGGCTGTCCAGTCTCTGGACTCTCTGCAGCAGAGATCCATGGACGAGTTCAGCAAGGTAGCCTTGTACTTTGGAGAGGACAGCAAGGCCACCACCACCGAAGCCTTCTTTGGCATCTTTGCAGAGTTCATCTCCAAGTTCGAGGTGAGGCCATGTATGAATTAAATACATTTACGCACCATTAGGCTATACGTATATTGTTTGTTAATCATTATCTGAGTATTCTCAGTAAGATCTCAGAATCTTTGTGATACACACTCATAAAGGTATTCCTACAATGTATCTATACTCATGGTCCATTTTATCAGGTCCACGTACCACATAGTTGGACATTATAGTTTCTACAGTTACAGACTGTAGCCCATCTGTTTCTCTGAATACTTTCTCAATCCCGTTTCACCCTGTTCTTCAATGGTCAAAACCCCCACCATAGAATCACCACAGATATTATAGGTATTATTTGGGTGGTGGGTCATTTTCAGCACTGCAGTGACACACATGTGGTGTGTTAGTGTTTGTTGTGCTGGTATAAGTTGATCAGACACAGCAGTGCTGCTAGAGTTTCAAAACACTGTGTCCACTGACTGTCCACTTTGTTGGACACACCTACCCTATTGATCAACCATGCAGATGTAAAGTCAGAGACGATAGCTTATCTATTTCTGTACAGTATGTGTTTGTGTCATCCCCTAGGACAGGACAGCATCTCTGGATGTTTTTGGTTAACGTACTTTCTATTCTCAGTCCAGGGATGACACTGTGTTGTTTTACAAGTCCAGCAGTATTGCTGTGTGAATGGATAAAGCTGGGATAACAAATTATGGAACAGGTGGACTACAGTCTGTAATGGTCAACTACAAAGTATGCCTATATGGTAAGTGGAGCTGATAAAATGGTATGAGTGTAGGTACATGGTGTACCTTGTACAAGTGCTCAGTGAGTGTATCTTTAATAAATCACAATGCTGTGAGCATCCTGAAAAACTTCAAATGTTCCAAATGAGATTTTCTCTGGGTGCTCAGATGATCCAGCAAAAACATAACACGAAATATGTTCTCACAGTATGTAGTGGCATACTGTTGTAAAAAACATAATCGTGTATCCCCCGTGAAGTTTTTTTCTTTCTCGTGTGAAGATAAAATTTTTGAGAATGGGATGAATGATAAAGCATTTCTTTCCAGAATCCATCTTACTTTAGAAGTGCAGATCAAATCTTACATGACAAAAACATTTAACAATAATTACAGTACATTATTTGTCATTTAATAACTTTTGTTCACAGCATTGTTGAAATACAATTTTTGATATCCCCTTAATATTGCCAACTCAGGTAAACATGAGCTAAACGGGCTGTAAAAAAACTATTTAAAAAACCCTAAAAATCTATATATTTATATTTTTGTTTTTTCATTCAAAATCTTTCATTTTAGGTACAGTGATTAAAGAAATCCTGCTTCTAATCAATAAATATATATTATTTATAAATCTATGTTTTAGTTGGCACTACTTCATCTAATACTTTCTGCAGCCTTCTTAATAAAATAGCTTAATGAGACTGAGGAACACACAGCAGTCCATTCCTCCACACAATCTCTCCAGCTTCTTCAGATTCCAAGATTCATGTTTATGGCCTCTACCATTCATCTTATCCCTCAGGTTTTCTACAGGATTTAGGTTATGGGACTGGGATGGTAATTTTTGTGTTGATTCTGAGGTGTGCCTTGGATCATTTCCCTACTGGAAGATCCACCCATGGTCCAGTTTAAGCTTCCTGGCTGAGACAGTCATGTCTATGATTTAATATACTGTATTTAGTACTTGACGGAGTGCAAGGTACCATGTATCTGAATAAGTTGTCCAGGGCTTTTGGAAGGATCGTCTTTTGGAAGATCTACTACCATACTTCACGGTGGTGATAAGGAACATTTGCATGTCTATCTTTGTGTCTAAAACTAAACGTTTTTTGTTCTCATCTGACCATAGAACACAGACCCACTAACTAGTAACATCCAGCAGACCGTATGCACTTGAGTTTGTTGGTCCGCAGATGTTTTCTTCTGGAAACCCTACCAAACAACTTGAGATTATGTAGGTGCATCTGAGTGTAGTAGGGGAGATTTTCTGACCCCAAGACCTAACTACTGTCACCTGTGATCACCTGGACATTCTTAAAACATTCTTACTTCATTGATGTATTTTCTGGTCTTTCTCATAGAGACGGATGGGGAAACAGGGACACCATACTGGCACTTCCTCCAGGAATAAAGCCATGGCCTGTTTATAATGCTGAATTACTAGTTTAACCTTTAAACTACTGACAGGTGGTTGGTGAAGGGGCCCCAACATAAGCATATGCTTACCAAGCCTATTCAGTAGAGAGAATGTCTCATCATCAGCTAACTGAGCCTTAGTTGTAGACCGTTCTTCATCCATCCATCTCTTTTTAAAAGAGGGGAAATCATAGTCCTGAAGTTCAGTGGTTGAACCTTAAACAAAACATTTTGTAGAGATTTGAGCTTTTTTTCCAAACATCAATCTCTTGCGTATTATTCCACCAAAATGACCAAATAACATAAGATGAAGCTACTATTTCCCACACATCTCCATCAGGAATCTGCTGGTATTGGATTCCATTTTTATAGCTGTTGTGGTATCTGCTGCCATCTGTGTTTTATTTTTTAATTGAATAAACTTATTACCCATTTCTTTGACACTGTATTAATGTTATTCCAACATGACTTCCAGTTTCAGCACACATGATCACAGCCAAGTCTGATTCTTAACCTTGAGCAAGAGGTCACATAATTGTTTCTGCAGTAAATGATCTTGGAAGCAATGTCCCAACACGATAATAGGCTTCCTAGCCATTAGGCAGGGTACTCTGCATTTGGAAATGTGGTAATTTACTGTATATTTGTTTACCATTGGGTTAAAGCTTAAGAAATGCTGGATGCATATGATATAGGTTATACCTGTAGCATCGATTCGAGCCAGTTATGTTGAAGGTCAGTCAATTCATCAATCATGTTGAAGGTTCTGCTTCTGGATAGATCATTTAAGAACAGGTAGCCAATGACAGGGAGAGGAGAAGAGCAAGTACAAAAATGTCTGAACTTGGGAAGCAACTGCCCCACACTCCTGGCAAGAAAACATGTTCTGAAGCAAACATAATTGATAAATAGATGCAAAACATCTAACATTTCAATGAGTGGTAATAACAAAGGAGGAACTGTCCATTTTCTGGTATTATCTTGCCCCCTATTGTTTGGAGCATGAATCTGACATCTTACAAATTGCTCTATAATATTTTAAATGAAGAAAAAACAGGATAAACAATAGGAAAAAATGCAGCCCGTTTTGCTCATGTTTAGGAAGGTTACCCATATTAGTGGAGGACAATGCACTGAATAAAACAACCATTTTGGGAAATGTTATTGCACATAGAATTACAAACTTTGAACAATGGTGTAGTCATACTATTTTGTATATATCATGCCCTAACAGTATCATCATCAAGTAGAATGGCAGCTTTAAGTGATGGATACAAATAAGGCCATTTGTAATTTCAATGAACTGTTTTGCAGAGAGCACTAAATGAGACCCAGGCTACAGAAAACCCCAGAAGCCCTCGCATCGCCTCACCATTAGCCTGGTGAGAACATGCCTTAAAAATGCTGCTCTCAAGAACCAAGGCGTCTATGTGCCAAGACCTCAAAAGGACAACATTGGAAGCAAAAGAATTTAGTTATAGTTTAAATTTATGACCTAGATATACTGAAAGTTTACCTTGGACATAAAAATATATATTTTATACAACAGAGGCGTCAAGTATATGAAGATATATATATATATATATATATATATATATATATATATAATGAATGATTAAAATATTTGTTTTCAGATTTCCAGCAGCAAAAGAGAATGGAATGAAAATGTGAGCACTTTAGGCTGATGGTATTGCAGTTGGCTGTTGAGTGTAATTCATTTTACTGACCAAAAATGTGTCTCGACGATGGATAGGTGTCAGTCCGCAGGTCTGATGTACTTTATCTACATGTTAGAAAGAGATTTTGTTTCTGCTCAGCAATCATGTCATCACAGCTGTTTTTGCGTGCGGCTGCCACTAGTGTTGGGTAACTTGTGTTTGATTCAGCTGATCTATGGTAAAGCTGTGCATGAGAAGCTGCAGCACATTTTATGAAACCGAATGTCATCGACTCTCAATTTCTCGTGCTGTGACGATTCAAAGTTGATTGAAAACGCATAGGTACAAACGTAGTCTCTATGAAATGGCACTGTGTTTACATCCTGTCTGTTTCATGTTTACATGGTAAAATTATTATGCAGCTTGGCTGACTAAAGGTCAACTTTCCATTTGAAATATTGTTTGATTTAGCATTATTAAATGTTCCTTCCACCTGATGTCACATGCTCATAATTTATCTGTAGCCTACTTATTAAATCCAAATGCATGATTTTACTTATTGCCTATCCTTGTGTCAAAAACAGCCATTTGTCAGTCCACCCTTTTGCAATCCAGTGACAGTATTCTAAGAGATAGAGATTTCAATTTGCATGTAGCACTGTGTTTATTTTCATTAGCAGAGTAGTAATGTTATATTTCTTAATGCAGGCCTGCATCCATTTTTTTCATCATTACTTTAACATTAATTTAGTTGTATTGGAAAATGATTTGTGTGAGTAGCAGAGTATTTCTCCCAGTTCTATTTCGGCTTTGATTTCTATGGGGCACATACTGCTGCATTTTATTCATTTGTCTAATTTATATTGCCTGAATAAACAAACCTACTGACAATCATAAGTCAGTGTCTGATTTATTTGTGCACTTATTTGCTTGTGAGTGACCTGCACTGCACTGGCTGAAAAGGGGTGAATTAATGTTCAGTTGAAGCATTGCTGCAGTTGGGAGATACATAAAATCTACTGGTTTTCTTCAACAAGTTTTTTTTTTGTTTTAATGGAATCAAAATGCATGTTCGATGCTGAAAAAAGAGGAAAAAAATATATGGCAACAAATAAAATATGCAGAACTTGAAAATTCTGTGTTACCAAGAGAGCACAGTTTATTTAACACCTGCAATTTCTTTAATTTCATGAGGGGCTCAGTGTTACAAAAATAGCAACTAACTATAACTATGCAACTGGAAACAAGGCTGGCAACAGCCTTGCACTGGTTCTGCTAGGAAACCTGAATACATATTTTAATCCCTACAGAAATTACACTTTTGCTGAGGCTGAGAAACAACAGATGAGCTGCTTTTGGGTGTGAGTTAACATTTAACAAGCAGAAGGTTAACTGTGAGGGGCAAGACATTTCAAAAACAACAAATACCTTACAATCTACTAAGGAGTCAGGACTCAACTAGCGAGTGAAGCACATACTTAAAAACCATAAGGAGAGTTGTCACTGTGCTTTTATTAATTCATCTTAAAGCAGTAATACCAAATATGTCCAAAAGCTTTGTTGTTGTACAACCTCTCAACTTTAAATGCACCTTTAACATTTAGAATGTCAGTTCATTTTCCAAAAAAGTAAGGCAGCAAGGTAAAGGCAAGGCCAGTGAATATACACGCTGTAAAGATAGTCCTTAGTGTCATCATTTTAAGGGTGCCACAAGTGGCATGTTTTTTTGTCACTCTGGACCATTCAAGATCTTCTCTTCTAGGAACACAATAAAATATCCAGTAAAGCACACAACCAAGTCACACTCTTTGTCAGCTCTTTGTCATTTTCCTGTTTGTCAGTTGATAAACAATAGGACATTGGCTTTAAAAGGATTCAGTATGATTCAGGATTTCTTAGAAAGCTGAATTACACAGGTAAATGAAGGTTGTGAAATAAATTAATCAGGGTCCGGCCGTGTTAATGCCCCAGAATAAAGAAAAACCATGAGCAGTCGAGGGCAGAATACTAACCTCGTGGCATTTGTACACCTTATACTATAGGTAATATATTCCGTGTATTTCTACTAATCACAATAGACATAGGACAAAATAGAACAACTGAGATATTTATTTAAGCCTAAGGAATGTGTGGATGGAAGTAGATGTACAGAGATGTAGGATAGTTTCCAAAATTAGGAGTATATTAGCAGACTGGAAACCAGCAGTCACAGGCTACACTTAAAGCCACAGTATATAGTTTCTGCTTAATATTATCCTATGTAGTTTGCATCTTTCTGTTTTAACTAAGGCCACATAAGACCCACCAACAAGTACTGCAATCCTGTAACTTTTTTTTTTACCTGTAGCATACAATTATTTTCACATAATTTACCATTTTCCTTTCTTTTAATTACATTTGGTACAGAAAGAGAACACAAACTTGCAGCTATGTCACGATTCCATACCGCTGTTCCTCCTGTGCTACTGTTGTTCAAATATTTTGAAAAATGCAGCCAAGCTGATGAGCACTTTGGTAAGTTGGTGAGGACAGCAGCTTTTAGATACGTTTTGGGTTTCCTTACAGGATGGTGCTCTCTGAGTCCAGATCAGCATCCTTTAGCTGGGTGACAGGCTGGTGCTCTGTGGCGAGGTCTCGACCCAGTCCTTTGAATGGCATCCCCGCATCTGCACAAATGTAATATGTTAGTATCTACCAAGGCTTTAAGCAAGCAGCACTTAAAGTAAAACAAGTGCACATGAGCAGACTTGCTTATGCTGTTTTTATGCATAATGATTCACATTCTGAAGTAGAAGTTATTCATTTTCCAGTTTTCCAGACAGAAAAAAATAGCAGGAAGCATATTTAACAGAAAATTACACACATGCCTCCAACACTATGTACGACTATGTCACTTTCCATACTTCCATCCATTCTTCCAAGTTACAACGGTGTATTCCCAGCAAACGTTGTTACTTAAAGCTTTCATGTTTGAAAAAGAGAAGAAACATTAAGCTCCACTCTTGATTTAGATTTGAACATATCTACATATGTTTCTGTCCATCCTTTCACTGTGGGAAGATAAATCAATGCTTCAAGTCTGAAAGGATATGTACCTATCAAAAAGCCATTTCTGAGAAATAATTCACCAACACCGAAAGAAAAAGGGTGAACACAAAATGAAGAAAAATGACACTTAGTTATTCAGAGATCTGTGAAATTTTCTGTTAAATGTTTTCTTTGTATTTAATGGCTGTTATGAAAGGAAATAAATAAAAAATAAATGAAAGGGTGATATAAATGAAGGGGGATTTCTGTAAAGAACTGTAGTTTTATTGTCTGGTGAACTGTACAAATAAATAGCATACATTACACACATAAAAGCATTTGTTAGGTTTCTGCAAGTATAACATACAAGCAATTACAAGAATAATGGATATGGTAAACCACTCCAAAAAGACTTAAATCCTAGAAATAAGTTGTCAAAGTTAGGAACTGTCAAAACACACCACCACATACTTGACAGTCTTGACTTTTGCATAAATTAACAGTCTAACTTTGTTGAATACACAGAGTTTACTAGCCGAGTACTTATACTGTACAGTCACTGAACGCGGTCTTAAAACACTTTGCTGCATGCAGAACCAAAAACTAGCCTCTCAGTTTGCATAAGGTTAAGCACTCACAAAACACAAAAACAACAATAATGTGACGAACATTGTAATAGAACATGTCTTACCCATCATTTTGTAAGCATTGCTGCAGATGCCATTGGTGTCAGTTCCTGCGCTATAAGGCTGTGGTGGAGGGGGCACAGTGGGTCTGTTTCGTGGTTTAGGCACAGGTCGTGGCCGCGGCAGAGAACCAGACTGAAACTGGGTAGAAGCACTGGTACTGGTGTCAGGAGAAATGACCATTGGTGGAGGTGTATGTGGGGGAGTGGGAGTGCTGGGTGGTGAGGAATCTTCTGTTGGCTCTGCTGCTGTCTGCCCTAGAGCCTTGGGCTGGAGAGGCGGTGTAACCTGAGTAGGGGGCTCAGGGGGCGGATGACTGGGCGCCTGGATGGGAGGCTGGTTGCTTGAGTGGCGCCGAGGTGTTGTGGCGAGTTGAACTGCTAACTGAGTAGGGCTCAGACTGGTGGGCGAGGGACTAGAAAGAGGTCTAGGAGATGGAGAAAGGGACTGGGGGGTCCCAGGTGAAGGATTTGGAACTGACTGAAGCTGGCCTGAAGGTGGGTTGGCTGGTTTAGGAGGAGCAGGAGCTGGCTTCTTTGTGCCTATTACAAGATTTGAAAGGTTTTGGCTCAACAATGTTGGGGGAAATAACTAATTGCAATTTTTCTAATTGTAAAGGTCTTTTTGCCTTCCTTTTTGCTAAGAAGGACGTCAGTCCAACAACAGCAACAACAACCACCACTTGTTTTAAAACACTTTTACAACAGAGGCTAAATTTAGTTGCTAAATTACATCAGTAAATGTTCATGCATTCAGTAAATGTTCAAAACATATTAAGCTACAAACGTTTATTATTTATTGGAGGAAAACACTGTAGTATTCTATTAAGTGGGTTGGGAGTTTGTTTACCTCTCCGTGCCATGTGAGGGCTGTGTCCTGATGATCCTGCCACCGGGGGCACCACACTCAGCTGTGCTGAACTTCCACTGCCATTTCTCTGAGCCGGTGGTGTGGATGCCAAGTCACGTGACTTTGAGCTGCCAAAAAAGGAAATCTGTTGTTGCAAGCCTTTTAACTTAAATTATTACATGTCATGATAATAAAACAAGCAGTTTATTTCTGTGGACTGTATGTGGATAATTCAGATGGATGTGGGTAATTCCTATTACAGAAGCATACTTTGATAAAACATACTGCCAAAACATGATCTGTTACACTGTTTGAAAGAGAACAAAAAAATAAAAAAAATGTAAATTTAAATTAAAGTTATTACCATTTAATTATACAGAAATTTTGTTACAGTTTAGGACCTTTTTTCCTAGCATTTTGCATATTTTTTGCGTGACAGTTATTAAAGCCTTGAAAATTCTTAAGCCTGCAAGACTGAGTCATGCAGAACTTTTTTGTTCTTTTTAGCTGAAGAGGCGTTCAGAGGTCCACATGAAACTTGTTCACTCACAATAGGCACTGCTGTAGTAAGACTCTAGCATAAGATGTAGGCTGAATTGCAATCTTCCTCCATTTCTGTTCATTTTACAGAGAACAGAAAGTACAGTCCATGTTTAAAAAAAAAAAAAAAAAACACAAAAAAAAAAAACACCTCTGCCAGCCTTTCTCGTTCCACACAGCAAGAATTCATTTGCCTGTTGCAGAACCTATGAAGCAGCACTATACCCAGCTCTTACCTGAGTTCCTCAGTGTGTTGGGCTAGAAGCTGTTGTGCTGCTGCTAAGGCTGCCATCCCCAGCGCCAAGCTAGGTTGGCAAACCTCCGTGCCCAGGCCCACCGGTGTAGGCTGCTGCAGCAGGAGCTCAGCAACAGGCTGGCCTCCTGCAGAACCTGCAGCCTCCACCGGGGGTAGAGGGGGTTGGAAGGCAGGCGAAGCGTGTTGCTTTCTAGTTAGCGTACTGCCTCTACGTGGATTGTGGTCCATTAATTTGTTAGAGGAGCTAAAGAGAGAAGAGACAGTGAAGACACCACCAGTGCTAAGATGTTACAAAGAGACCACCACCACCAGGACAGAGAAAAGAGAATACTTCAATACTACTGCACCCAGAGATCCCTCACCACCCAAATTGCTATAGCAACAGAGAAACTAAATAGCAATTGTTTAAATAATCCCCAGGGAATTAAAAAGGAAGTATCTTGTATGTCAGCAGTAAGTTTAGTTTGTTATTAGTTTTGATTAATGGAGTTAGAAGTATGCTAAACCCTTATGAAGCATGAAAAACTTGGATTCGGATTAATTTGTATAGTGTGCATTCTAGTGGCCTCATGTTTAAAATCAGGAAGCGTACCTATCTCGTTTAGGAACGTCAGCATCTGGTCCCACCATACTGTTAGGCCTCTTCCTTTCTGTTGTGCCTGAGTCGTGGTCAAGAATGGTCAGGTGGTTGACATGGTTCATCATTGGTGTTGGCATTGAAAACACACCCGACACATTGAACTCCACATCTGAAGTGGGACAAAACAGATGTGCACAGCATTTTTGCATACACATAAGAAAATATACAATGTATTTTTAAGCAAACTGTTCATGCTGACTGTTCATACCCTCAGGGAAAAACCAGTCTGCATGTTGAATAATGGGTTCAATGATGGCGACCACATGAACAGAGGTAGCAGCAGCCATTTCTGCTAGGCTCCTGTGGTTAAAAGACACAAGTCCTTAGTTCGTCATAGGGTCTTATTCGTCTAAGTTGCATAAAAAGGAGAGCAGGTTTGACTGCCTTCAATGACGTACAAATGACTTCCAATTCATTAAACTTTCGTTTGACATTGAGATTTAAATGCAAATGATGAAACAGCACACCTCAATTCAGGCAGATAAAACATCAGCATTCAGCAGTTTGTAAGCCAACTGCTGTGCTTGTAGGTGGAGTTTGAGGTCAAGCAGTAAGTGTACTGCACCCCCTACTGTCGGAGCTTTATAGTGTTAAAATGACAAACACCTTAGGACAGCATAATGAAGTGTGTAGTGTGACTATTTTTCAAAACAAAAGATATTTTAACACAGTTTTATTGCAGTGCCTGAGCGGTGTGAGCAGTATAAAGCAAAAGTCCAGGTTTTTAAATGGAACATTAAATAGTTGCAGTTTTTGTTTATACCAAAGGTTATGTAAAATAAAAACATCCATTTTGTACTGGACTGAAAAAATAAATGATTAGCATTATTGTTACATTTTGTTTTAATTTGTTTGTTTGGTGTTATAGATGTTATTAATAGTTTTGATAATTTTGTTTCAGTCTGCTAAATTACTATGCTCAAATTTATACCCAATCGAGTTTAATCGTACAGATACACCAAAGATGACACTCATGAACAATTCGGTGAAATTTACGTGTGCTTTTTATATGGTCATATTCAACCATACACTACTTAAATAAAGGATACTGTGCCTAATAGTAAATAATTCCTCACCCCTCTGTTTTGGCCCATAATAGATTTGGTCCTAAAACAATGGCAATGTTGCTGGGGGTCATCTTGTTAATCTCACTTTCTTGAGCAAGCTTAGCGAGGAACTTCACAAGATACCTATTAAAATAAAAACAAAATCAACAAGACAATCTAGGAAAACATATCTGAGTGAAAACATTACACGCCATTGTACTAAATGTTCAGGTAAGCTCACCTGAAGTTGGCTTTGTTGTTCTTTGGTAACTGATCACAGACCAGCCACAAAGCTTGTAACCTTTTGTCTGGGTCAGCCACACTATACAACGATATTTGAATAAAATATAACAATTCATTGGCTTTGTCACTTGCATATTTGGGACAAAAAAGATATAAATTATATAAATTAAATATGCTTTTTTAATAGTTTTAGTTAAATATGCAGTTTTTAACATATGGACTTGCTTACTTGGACGCTTGAATCCACTCATCATAGAGTTGATAAGTCATGAGGGGCTCAGGAAGTTCTCTAAGGTAGGACTTCAAAGCCCCTTGAGAGTTAAAAAATTAATAATAAATCACTCTGCTGAAATGACATATACATCAGTACTAAAGGTTAAAGGATGACAGCACAGCTACCATACCAGCGACAGCATGTGGGTCTGAGTAGAACTCTTCTAGCTGAGAGGTCGAACAGTCCAGTGCTGCCTTCAGCTTCTTTAGTTTAGAGGCTCCAGCAGCTATTCGGAAAAGACCCTGTTAGGTAAGCAAAAGTGAATGAGAGGCAAGCGCAGACAGGTTTCCGAAAACACATCCAACTGAGTGTTTCACTCAGTTGCATGCTTTTCAAACAACAATGTAGACAAAAGGATCTGAATTATGATAGTAGAAATATATATGATTGAAATTATAGTCAAATTCAATGAATCTGCCTTGTAATCACATTTTCTATTATAAAGGAATTAGGAATAAAACTGATGTTTTTTAACATGACTAGCACAAGCCACTCATTTTAACTTGAAATGTCCATATTATTTATATACTGAAAATACAATGCAGATTTTCAATCTTACACTTATTTCAATAAACATCACCTAAATAAATCACCTGGTCTGAAATTCCCACAACCTCTACTTTATCACCTTAATTAGTAAGTTTAAGCAGTTATTTATATTTACTGTTCTATTTTAAGAAAATGGCTATATTATGTCTTTCACACCATCAGTAGGATTTTTCTTACTTTCTCATAAGTTTTTTGGCATACCTCTTCTTTCATGCCAGTCTCCAGGAGCATCATCACACAAGCCTCCATGGGAAGTGCTATCTCTCTCCCACTACGCTTCAAGTGTTCATCCAAACCTGTTCCAAATGCTGGCTTCTCCGTCCATGAGTCTGGTCAAATATACAGTTGAATACAGATGAAAATTAGAAATTAGAGAAAAATAAAAGAGGCCACAAAAATGTGAAGGTCTTACTGATATACATACTGACTTCAGAGTATGTTATACAGAGTGAAATAAATAAATAAATAGGACAGGTTTGAGATTTTCCACCTATTTTCGCAGCTTAATCTTTTTCTTTTCATATTTGTATTTGGCTGAAATTCAGGAGATAACCGGTTTTGTAGGCACTAATCCAGTTTAAACCAATGCATGTATATTTTTCCCCTTTTTTCCGAGATTTTTTTCGCAGCAGGGTTGATGAACCAGGTGGGTGAGATATGAGAAGTGTGACTCATAGTCCAATTACTGGGACATGGAGTGCATCTGTCTCGCATGTACTCCAGTTCTCACAGAAAAACAACCCATAATAACAAAAATTTACAGCTCTCAGGTTTTACATGTACAAACAAAAACTGTTACCAAAACAGTACACAGCATTAATTCTACACCCTCTCCTGTTACACTGAGCAAACAGTAAATGCGCATTATTCAGCAGTTGTACTGCATTTGCTGACAGTTGCTCAGACTGTTCAAATGTGGGCCAGTTGTCACCGGAAGAAACTTAAACAACGTGATGAACAAAACCTGACAGTGGTCAGCAGATGTCACACCTTGCTGCGCCTGAATAGTTGGCAGGACACTTTCCAACACTGAGAGAGATTTTCTGTGGTAATCTGCTTGGGCTTCTAATAACTGAAAACAGAACAGATTAAGAATATGAGACCATTGTAAATTTATAATGGAAGGAATAAAAACAGTAACTGAGACTCACTAAACATGAGTTAAGCTCTGCAAAATGTTCTCACCATTACATAAGAGCGGGCATAATCCCCTTCTTTTGAAAAGAAATTGTACATGTCGGCAGAAAGTTGATCCTGAACAAAAGCAGACAGAAGGCAAACATTAACTTTAAGAAAACAATGGTTATCATTTTTTTTGACTGAACATAAACACTACATTCAATTAAACCAATATGAATGGATATTGTTGTTTAAAATACTGATCAAACATAGCTACTGGATATTTACGCATGGGGAATATAATTAGTTTGTGGCTATAAAAGAAAAAAACACTTCTAAAGCCTAGTACTTACTGTAAGAACTCAAAGTGCAACAAATCATAATGGTAAGGCTAATATCCTACATCATGTATAGCCCCATTTCCAAAAAGCTTAACACTTTTGATTACACATTTAAATCACATATTTAAATCAATTTTTTTTTGAAAAATGATATTTTTTATGTCAGGAACACATTTAAAAAAAATAAAGTTGGGAAAGGGGCATTTTCACCACTGTGTTCATCACCTCTTCTTTCAACAACAAAGTGTTTGGGATCTGAGGAGATCAATTGCTGTAGTTTTGAAAACAAAATGTTCTACAATATCGTTTGATATAGGATTTCAGCTGCACAACAGTTCAGGGTCTGTGAGTATATGAGTTTGTGTGGTCTATTGCATTGTGACTGTGCTGTTGTTGCTCCAAGAAGCCTCCATTTTACAACAACAGCACTTACAGTTCAACAGAGAAGGTGAACCAGGGCGGAAATTGTATCGCATATATACATATGTAGGTATACACAAATATGGTGTGAAATGGTATGGAAATGTTTGTTTTTGGTTGGGGTTGTGTTGTCTTGTATAACTAAAAAAGACACTATATTTTACAAGAGAATGCCAGTTCTGTTAGCTAACAGAGTTAGCTAAGAGTTTTGCTAAATAGCTTGTTTTGCTTGTGCAGTCAGTTGTTAAACTGTGTAATTTGGGGGGCAGGTTTTACCCTTGTTAATGGCAGATTTCGGCACAAACCAGCATTAAGAGTTTAATAAGTTGTTTCCAGACGTGTATTCTATTTATGAAATCAAGTGTGGTGCCGCAAGGGTTTGTGGACGGCACAGATATACTGTATTCTAGAGCATAGCTTTAACACAGAAGCCAAAAATCACCCATTAATGTGATGTAAGAATGTGCTGATGTATTACTCTGTTATGGAAACACATACAAAGAGCATGACTACCTTGCACAGCTCCATTTTGTTCATTGCTTCATCCATTTCTTCTTTAAGTGAGTCTGCCTTGGCTGTCAGTGCTTGTGTGTTTGTTCCTGAGATTATAGACTTGGTCGCCTGCAACCACCTGAGGCACACAGGTTATAAAAATAATGAATGACTGACATAATGACAGCAGTCTGTATAAATAAAATATATATATATGAAATTACCTTGCACGAGCAGAATCATAATCTAGCACTAGCTTGGCCAGCTGTCTTCTCTGTTTGAGTATGTTAGGAATATCCACCTGAAAGAGAAAGTAGGTAACAAACAGGTTATTGATTATGCATTTAGAGTCCAACTGATGATCATTTCAGTTATAGCAAAGTTAAACAGTTCTGCATAACTGGGACACGCTTTAGTGCTTACCTCAGCTAACTGATTAAGTGGGTCTAAAATGTCCTTCTCAATCTGCATCTCATGCTGCATCAGCTCAGACGCCAGTCTGTTCTCTGCCTCTCCACACACGTCCATCATTTTCCTATAGAGAACAAACCAACTGAACTTAAAATCAAATCCACCATTATCCTAAAGGTAGCCAGCATGGGTCAATGTCTTAAGTTTCTGTCTCTTCAAGTTTGGACTGGAGCTAATATGGCTAACAAGTAATGAAAATGATGCAAATCAATAAAGTCAATTCCTAAAGTCGACTGCACCCAATAATCTCAATTCCAAAAGACCAAAGACAGACAAGAACATTTGGCAACAATAAAGTCAGCTTATTCAGTGGGGTCTTCATGTTTTGGCACTAGCCATGTTGTTTAGCTGTTAATGGAATATTTTTATACTTTTATACCCTTTTTTTTAACTTTGTCTAAAGTAAAATAGAGCTGGACCATCAAAGGATGAATTGCGGAAGGATTTATTTTTCATACAGACTGTCTAGTTCAAGGGTGTCCATTCACATGAGTTGTTCTACAGATTTCATTCTAAACAAACTGGATCACACCTGATTCTCCTCATTAATTTGGTCTCAGTCTTCAGACATGTGGAGATAGAACCTTGACAGAACCCAAACCTGCAGCTACGGGGGACCTATGCAGATAAGATTTGAAACCTCTGGTATACATCGCGACAGCAGAATAAATATTACCTTCCATAACAGAATTGGCTCTCAATTATTGAAAGGTTGGAATCAAGGAATAATTTTTTTGTGGGGGGGATTGATTCCCAACTCCAGACAACAGCACGGATCAAAATGCTGCATATCACTGTCCATTTTTACAGATAGATATACATCATACAGTGTCAAAGAATGTAATGTGTGTCATAATTTAAGTATGCATTTTGCACAATGCCAAGAAGAGGCTATAAGTTTCCATAAGTTTACTTGCTAGCTTGTTAGCCTTGTAGCTCTAGTGAAAAAAGAAAGAAACAAAATGTCAGACACAAAACACGACTGATCGACTATTTTTGGGGAAAAAATTTCCAAATTGAAAGTCATGAGCCAATTGAGAAACGTGGACTTCTGGTGTCAACAGTGAATACAAAAATAGAGCACACTGCACATTTACCCAATAAGAGACTCTTCCCCTAGTTGACTTCCACCATCTTGCATGGCCTGTGATAATGCTGTCAGCGGAAGCTTTTTCTGCAAGTCAAAGACCAAAAGTTTCAACAACAGATACAAACCGACGCAGATTTATTTTATTTCATGAGACGAGAAGTGTGCTGCGGGGTCATTTTTGTGTTTTGTTCATGTGCGAGTGGCCCTTACATGTCTCTTCTCAGCGTCTGTGCCTATCTGCCCTTGTAGACATGTGACCAACCTCTTGTGCGTGTTGTGGGAAACGACTCGCACCAGCTCCATTCGGCGCTCAATCTGTGCGGAACAACACAAAACAGCACAAAACAAATCCATATCAAACCCCAGCTAAGTGCTCAACGCTGTCTAGTAGCAACATGAAACCAGCCTCTGCAATGTGCCAGAGGCAAATTATGTAATAACCTGGAAAGGCTTTATAACGTGAAGATGACATTCTGCAGAATATATTATACATACACGGCACTGACTTTTGCCAAGAATGCACTAACCAGAACGCACACAACGTATATACCGTGTCAAATAGAAATTCCATGTTAAAATGCACATTCCCGTTCTGCAATCCATCTTATGTAGGGTTATTGTGACAGGCCTGCCTTTTGTCAGTCAAACACAGGAAAAAATAGGACTCCTTTTATGGGGAGGAGGGGATGGTTTTAAGATTAGAACTCTCTAGGGTTGGGTTAGGCTCAAGAATGATTTATCACACCCACCCAAGAGAGATATGTAAAACATTTTTTAAAGCTTTTTAAAACTGACACCAGGTTGTCGAGTACAAGTTGAATACTGTGTTTTGAAAAGGGCTGCTGCTCCAGACATTTTTTATTTTAAAATACGTTTTTAGCGTGATCTTCAATATGCTTTTCTGAGTGTATTAAGGGGATTGTCCGTACAATCGTACCAGACTGACCAACTGCAGTTTTAACTACAAATAGAACATAATAAATTGTTAAACTGGATTAAATGCAGTGCAGTATCTGAAAGGTTAAATAAAATCATTACACCTAAGAGTTTTTGATGGCTCTTGAAGTGCCCTATAGCCATGTGTAAAATATTATGCATGTTACTGTAATACTACTGGAGAACCTTATCAAACCATAAAAATGTTGTTGCATTTCATATTGTGAAGATGTTGTTTTTTTTTTTTATTCTCATTTTTAAAATCTGTATACTGAAAATACACTATACTGCCAAAAGCATTCTTCTAGAAGCGTATTTGTGAGGTCAGACACTGATGTTGGACAAGAAGGCCTGGCTCGCAGTCTCCGCTCTAATTCATCCCAAAGATGTTCCACTGGGCTGAGTCAAGTTCTTCCACACCAAACTCACTCATACATGTCTTTATGGACCTTGCTTTGTTCAGTAGTGCGCAGTCATGTTGGAACAGGAAGGGGACATCCCCAAACTGTTCATACAAAGTTGAGAGCATGAAATTGTCCAGAATCTCTTGGTGAAGCATTAAGAGTTCCTTTCACTGGAACTATGGGGCTGAGCCCAACTCCTGAACAACAGCCCCACACCTTAATCCCCCCTCCACCAAACTCTACACCTGGCACAATGCAGTCAGACAGGTACCGTTCCCCTGGCAACCAGCAAACCCTGACTCGTCCATTGGATTGCCAGGCAGAGAAACGTGATTTGTCACTCCAGAGAACATGTCTCCACTGCTCTACAGTCCAGTGGCGACGTGCTTTACCCTACTACATTCGACACTTTGCAGTGCCTTTGGTGATGTAAGGCTTGGATGCAGCTGCTCGGCCATGGAAACCCATTCCATGAAGCTCTACGCACCGTTCTTGAGCTAATCTGAAGGCCACATGAAGTGTGGAGGTCTGTAGCGATTGACTCTGCAGAAAGTTGGCGACCTCTGTGCACTATGTGCCTCAGCATCCACATGACTGTGGAATATTTAGTAGTGAGGAAATTTCAAGACCGGACATGTTGCACAGGTGGCATCCTATCACGGTACCCTGCTGGAATTCACTGAGCTCCTGAGAGTGACCCATTCTTTCATGTGTAGAAGCAGTCTGCATGCCTAGGTGCTTGGTTTTATACACCTGTGGCCATGGTAATGATAGGAACACCTGCATTCAATGATTTGGATGGGTGAGTGAATACTTTTGGCAATACAGTGCATGTTGTACTATTTTATACTATTAAATATAGGATTTTAATGATTTGCACTGCATTCTGATTTTATTTAGATTTCACACAGAATCCCAACATTTCTGGACTACTTCCTATGTATCATTCTAAATCTATTATGATTTGATTAAGAAAGGGTGCAAATGCAACCATAAATATAATATTAAAAATTCAGTTCAAAACTGTGTGGAGGAATGAATGAACAGAGAGGAACAAACAAAAAAAGTGTGATGACAGCGATTTTGGGGGGGATGCATTCGTGATCCAAAAACAGTGAATGAGTTCAGAAATTCCAGAGGCTGGGAGAGGAGATAACTGCCTCTGCAGGCCCCTAACCACCCTCCCCCTCCCTTTTACGTCATTCTAACCTCCCCTCCAACCCCACACAGCTGGGTCAGACATACATTCCTTATGGGCGTCTCCTGCCTCTGCATGGGAACAAAGAGGGACCCTCCACCTGGCACAAGAAAAAGGGAAATCCACTGACTGTTGTTTTTTTTTTTTTTTGTTTTTTTTCGTAGGGAGATCCTGGTCAGGGTTGTTTGGATTAACTGGTGCTAAAGGTCTTTAAAAATGTTTCCCTGTTTCCATCACACACTGAACGCTGTCCAAACAGCACGAGACTAAACAAGTCCAAACAACGGGCTGCACCCATTCCATCTGTAATGGAACCGATTTAGTACCTCCTTTATGAGTGTTCCACAGAAAATGAGAGAGGGAAACCCCTCTCTGATCTCACTGTTTTGCTGCTGCCAAAGTGACCAGTCAACATGTCTGGACAAGTACATAGAAAGATCATTTGTAAACAGGTGGACCTTGTTTAAAAAAAAAAAAAAAAAAAAAGCACGCTCAGGTCATAAGATATGAAGTCACTGATCACCCACACCGGAGCCTGCTGACTTTAAACACCTTAGTAATGATCAGCAGCACATAACTTAACACATTTACGCTTCACCCGCAATTGTTTCTAGGTTGCTGCTACTCTTTACAGAATGTCATTCTGCAAGAAAAGAAACTACTGCACATGGCATCTAACTTTTCACAGAATTTCTTATTTATTCATGTAATTTGTTGTTATTTAAGATATCAATTTTGTATGATCTACATTATTTTGTCATTTAATTATGCGTTACAGTAATATTAATTCTTCGTTACAGAATAAACAAGTTAACATTAGTACTGTGTTACGACTTTAGTTTCATCTCAAAATGCTTAATATCCTATTGCAACAATTTTGGAAAAGAATATCAACTGAAGTGCAATGTAAAACATTTTATTTCTCTAACTAAGACTGTAGAAATCATGTATCATTGATATTTCTTGTATGGGCAAAGCTCAATCACACAGCAATGCATATGAAACAAAAAAAGAAAATTATTCAAAGTGATCTATATATACACAACTTTACATACATGCACACATACATACATATATGTGTATATGGGTAAGTGTAGATAATAAACTGGGCAAAGAATATAAAAACGAAGTGGTTTTAAAAATTGCAGGTTGTTGTGATCAACTCCACTTACCATACAGGACCACAATATAGTTCTTACAGATTGTAGTCCATCTGTAGTTTCCCCTATTAGCACCCTCTGTTCTTCCATTGTCAGAGCCATCACAGAGTGGGTATTATTTGGGTGATGGATCATTCTCAGCACTGCAGTGACACTAATGTATTGGCGGAGTGTTGGGCTGGTACGAGTGGATTAGACACTGCAGTGCTGCTGGAGCTTTAAATACCATGTCCACCCACTATCCACTCTATTACATTGTCTTACCTTTTTAGACCACCTTATAGATGTACGACATAACGTGTATGAAACACTAGGTCCATGGGTGCCAGCACAAATTTGATTGTATTGAATTTTTGGTAGGAGGGGAAAAAAAACAAAAAAAAAAACAAAAAAAAACCACATGAAATCATTTTTCCCCCAAATCAAACAGATTGGAAATGCAATTCCAAACAGATTTTTACAGATAGGCCTATGCCTCAGTCTGAAAGCTCTGGACACTCAAACTCAAATCTTCTGCATCTTGACTTGTCTGCCTTGCAGTCTGAACATGGCCTATGATCAACTAAATCCTTCTTTTAAGTAGCTACAACTCTGCTCATGTAGATCTACCCCCTGCTCCAGCTAATTAACACCTCTGACCTGCTGCATTTTTAGAGACAGGCTAGAACTAAACAGATCTCTATGCATTGGGTTGGTGACCACTGAGCTCCAACAACATAGTCCAGCTTGATGGTGTAGCATTTGAAACTAGAAACTCAACATTGTCATTAACATGAGCATAAAGGGTTTTAATTTGAATAATCCACATATTTTTGGAAAATTTGAGTTGTGGATAAGAAAGTTACATAGAATGTTTTTTTATTCCCAAAAAGTAAAGCTACAAGCAAAGAACAGCTACAAAGAACGCATTTGTCAACTGCAAAATCAGAAAGTCAGAGAAAAGTCTCCAACAGGACTTGGGGAGCCATGAATATGTATGGAAGCCCTGAGGGAGCTGTGTTACGCCCTGACCTAGACAGCTGGGTGTGGGGTGATGGGACGCCACTGTGGTTATTGCTGAGCACCAGGTGGAGCAGATGGGCTATTAATTTTGACCTGGAACATCAACACAATCTGTAGGTGATGTGCTAGAACATCAATGAGAAATGGACTGGGACACACAAAACCATTGGAACCAAAGAAGCTATGGAAAAAAAAAAATTGGAGGTGAAAAAATGCTTGTATAGGACAGCAGTAATGTGGAGTTGATATTCCTGATTAAATGTTTAAGCTCTTAACCAATGTGCATAGTTCTTTCATCCTCTTTCTTTTAAATCAACTTTGTAGTTTACACAGTATGAAGCAAATAGACTTCCAAAATCAATTTCCTACACAGTAATCTTAACAATATTTCTTATCATTTTGCCTCAGGCTACATGGTGCAAGACACTGAATCACAGAAATTTCAGGGTGGGGCAAAAGGTGTCCATGTCATCAGAGGTAATTTTCCTGTCACTTCATTCGCACACTAGAACACATTCTCTCCAAAGTGACGAAAGCGTGTTTGGAATGTACTTGCCTAGCAGCAGTAACTACACCTGTTGCAACAGTGTGACTCACAGGTTTCCCATCAACTTAGTAAAAGGTGGATTACAGCCTCTACAAGGCGAGTCAAAATCACTGATGCCTCCGTTATTGTATTAAAAAATAAATGAGCACAGTTAACTAAAGACAGACCTGTTTCTTAATGTACGAGAAGGGATTTCAGAAAAGAAATAAGAAAACTTAACATGCAGGTAAATTACACTCAGTTAACATGAAATCTAATGGCAATACTTACGGAATGTAGTTTGTTGTGAAATGCTCACTTCTAGAGAAATTTCAAGTCAGATTTGTTCACAGTGGTGGTGAAAGGAACCACATATCTAAAGAAGTTTAATTCCTCTAAAAGCCACCCCATAGGAATTTAGTACATAAAACTGTTGTCAATATGCTGCCTAATGCCTGGGACATTGCTTTACAATAGTTTTGCAATACTCCTTTGGCCTAAAATGTATTTTTAAAACACATGCAGGGTGGGGAGATACAAGACAAAATACGATTCAAAGAAAATTCAGTATTTTACTATTTTCTACTGCAAATATACTGTAAAAACTCATGAGACGTGTAGGTTGACTTCTTTGATAAATAAAGGGCTATATCTGCGCTGTGGTCATTGTGACCCCGGTTCCCATTACAAGTAGTTTGAGTTGGTATATTTATCTGTAAATAACCATTTCACATCTAACCACTCAGAATTACTTTTTATGTCTCATCAACTATGCTGGAATATTCAATAAAATCTGAGGAATTCCCCATAGCTCTTTAATACCAACTTCATTTAAATCCAGTGTATATACAATGGTTTGTACAATGCACAAGGCAATGACTTATTCATTCATTCATTCATTCATTCATTCGAAGCAATGATAAAAACTAAGAGAAAGAAAATACCTGTAACAGGTCATCACTGAGGACCTCTGTTTTTTCTGCTCTGTAAGAGAAATTTGGACAGGCTTAATGTGGAGACAAATAATCAGTCACAACAATAAATATGATAACTTAAACCACATGCAAAAGGCATGAATCAGTGGTAAACCATATAACCTAAATTTCACTTTATAATGCATATAAATATTATGTTTTTATATACACTCAAACATCAGCTTTTTTATGCCACAAAGAAAATAATATATAGGTCACATGCTGACTCTGGCAGAAGGCAACAGTAGTCAACAGCTCAAAGTGAAGCAGCTGGCCGAAATAGGACCTGTAGCTATGCACTTTCCCAGAGAATTTCAGCATTCCACCATCAGCCTTGCAATGCTGATATGTGCAGATGGTTAGGCACTATTAATAGTAGACTAATAGACGGCTTTGACTGTCGCACAGATTAGCTCCACCCTTACACAGAGGACACCTGCACACTTCTCAAAAAACTTTTCAACATCAGACGCAGTACTGCTGTAGTCAGTTGAGCCCATTTATCACTATTCGGTTAAGACTTTCTGTAAACATCACTCTCTACCTAAACATCACACCAGGTTCTATCAACCACATCATCAGGCTCTATCAACCATAAAAATACCAGCATTAAAAGATTAGGCTACAGCGCTGCCAGGTGCGTTAACTGTTGGTTTAACAGCAAATCTAATTCAATAATAAGTTGATCTGAGCAAAGGTATATTTTAAATGAAAGCAGATTTTTAGTAAATATCTGAAAATTCTTTTCAGTATCACTTTTCAGCAAAATGTCATTCCATAAACATAAGTTACAAAGCAGCACCAGATTCTCCACTTAATCCTGTTAACACTCATGAAACTCAATTTTCACGTAAATGTCAAAACAGCTAATATATACAGTTATTAAAAGACAAAGATTTGGACACAAAATGGCCAAATTTTATTGCGGATTTACATACTGCATCATCTTCAACTAAAAATAAATTTAAAAATAAATAAGTAATAATAAGTAATTGCTTAAACCAGGCAGTTCATACTAGGCATTATGCTTCATTTTAAAAGACAAGCTGTCGTTAAAAGGTTAAGCACCCTGTATTCTTGGCTTTGACTAGATTATTTAAAGAAAACAAATGTGCAGGCACACTTGCCAAACTTATATTTTTTCAGTTCTGGCAAACACTGTGAGAATATGGCTGGCTCTGTGATACTCACATTCCAAACAAGAGAGTAAGCCCATACACCCTTTGAAACTGAAGTCAAATAGTCTACTTTAAGTAGGTTAACCTTCTCAGCAACTCTGCAGTGATCCTTTAACCTTCATATATCTTGTTATTAGTACCATATGGAGAAACAAAAATCAAGCAGTACTCTAAAAGTATTCAACGCATTAGATTTTGAAATTATCAGGCCCAATACTAATGCAGGATTAGCAGTAATGTATAATGAGCCTCGGTTAATGTGCTAAAATTATCTTAGAGATATTATAAATGTGCTATAAAAACAGCCACGCCAAGTGGGTCCTGCAGCTCTCAGTGTGCCATGCTACAAAGTCAGCACAGTCTCTCATGCTGGCAAAACTGTACTGGAGTAACCTCGTGACAGTGGTAGACAGCTGCTTTCAATTAACACAGAGGAGCAAAGAAAAGGACTGAAAGGCTGTAACCAAATCCAGATCTCAAAAGACTTTTTGGAATCATGCCTGAGCCAAGCTGTTGTCACATGTACAGAAAAGCAGAGCTATAAGAACATCAAAACCCAATGTATGACATGCTCTTAAATATAGTAGGCGTGAGATTGACATGGGGCGAAGGCCATTAAAGGCGAAAACAGGCTATATTTAAACTTGCTGCATAAATTACTGCCTGTTATGCATGTAATCTAATCAGCCTTCTGTACAGGTACACATTTGGCACTAGATATGAAATGGTATAAAAAAAATTAACATGGTTATATCCAACCATTTAATTTCAAAATATTTCTAATTAAAATAAATAAATTATAAAATCCTTAATTCTGGGAAGTGTAAGCTTTCTACTTTTCTGCTAATCAAACAGCTAATCATTGTGTTGCGCACTGCTTATCTTTATTAGATGAACTGAATGTCTAAAAATAGTACTGTACACACCATTTTATGCTGTGCCTGTTAATGCACACCTAATCAAATGGAAATCACAGTGAAGGTCAAGATAGTAATCAATTTTGGCCTTAAGAAATCTGCAATGATGCGCCTTTTTCCTGCTAGTATTAGTTCTTTTCCTGCTACTTTGTAAAGCGCAAGCAAAAACATACTGTTTTCAAAATATGACAAAATTAAAAGAACTAATAATAAACTCTAACTATAAGAAAGAATATTCCAAGACACAAAAAAGACAACTGGCACTCGTCATGTTGGAAATGCACTAGAAACAGCCACCAGGAAATTGTGCGCAATGCAAAAACCCACTGGCAGGCTTCAGTGTCCAGTAAGACACTGACAAGATAAAGTCTGTAAAATCTGTATTGTCACAACCAAAAATATCATGTTTTGCAAAGGAGTCAACAAGCTATAAGAAAAGAACATTTCTGCCGTTTTCAGAGGGTGTGAGCGCTCCAGTGGTACAGGAAATTTGGTCAAGATTAAAGGCAAGATGAATGCAGCAGGCTATGCAAAAACCCTTGAGGAAAATCTGCAGGCATCAGTTCAGAAGCTGGGCATACACCACGTTTGGACTTTCCGGCAGAAGAATGAACCAAAGCACAACAGTGGATGCAGTGGTAGGAGGTGAGGGTTCTGGAGTGGCTGTCACCGTGCCTGAATTTCCATGAGCTACTGAGAGGTTTTGGGGGTAAGTACATGGCACAAGCATAAGACACTGCCGTAATCCATCACAGTTTGGTGCTGTCGCTGCTCAAACACACCTGATTCAACTCCCCAGTTAATGGCCTGGTTTAGAATGTGTGTTTTAACATGTAAATCACCAAACTCTGCCGTAAGTAGATTCCAATACCCTGGGGGGACAGCACAGGAATAGGAACCAAAAGGTGCGTTAACTTTTGAACAAGATCACTTTGTAATTGTAGTTTTCAGATATACATTTCAGATATACAACTATTACCAAAATAATAATACCAAAAATTGGTTATTCTAATATGAAAACTCTGAGGCTCTCCTAAGGCTTTCTTTCCGATCAAGCAAAAGCAAACCTGATTGCACTTGTTTGACCAGGTGGCCTCAGTCATAAAACAAGTGATTAGTTATAGGAGGTGCTCCTGCTGGGCTGGAGCCTTTGTGAATAAGACTATTATATCTACGTATTAAACATGCAGTTAAATCTAACTAATCTAAACTAGCTTATAGTCTAAATTACTAAAGTGAATTTCATAATGAGCAAGACTCTGCAGCAATTGCAGTCATCCATTATTTGAAAAGCCAACAATGGTTCTGCAGTCTCACTGGCCTATATTTTGATGTTATATAGTTCTGGTTCATTCATTGGAGTATGCATTGACATAAAAAAGACAGAAAGTATGTTCAAAATTATTCTCCTCATGTTACGTGTAAAAAGGTTTTTGTATTTTGTATTTATATTAGTATTTTTTCTCCTCAGTCATCAGATATGGGCAGGACGCAACTGCATTTTTAGAATTCTCTAGAATGCAGTCATATGCTAATATTTTGACCACCCTGGTCAACTGTTTTGTTGATTTTCAAAGTGAAAATAATACATATTCTCTATAGACTGCACAATTAATATTCTCTTGCTGAGTATAACATATTGAAAAAATGCATAAACCTTAAAGGAACTGAAGTTGTGGCACATTATATTTTCTGGTTTATTTATCTCTCAATAAATTAAGCTTAGCATATAAATACAAACTGTGCACCAAAATATTTCAAGTTATTTTCACTTAGGACAACAACAAAACATGCCATTTGACTGGGGCTTTTGCATTCAACTAACATACACACACACACATATATATATATATATATATAACCCATTGCTAAGGAACCAATGAATGTGGACATTCCAAGGTTAACCAGTAAATGATATTGTCCTTATACACTTGATTGATTTGGCGCTTAAATAGGTAGAACATCTGCCTGTACTGTACTAAAGAGACTTCAGCCATTATCTCACAACTACTAACCCTTCAGTTGTAGATAAACAGCTAACAGCTGGTACTCTCAGCCATTCACAATTACTGACAAACCAACCCCAAAATGAGTGACTCAAAAAAAACTGCTGTCAAGTCTGTTCTAAAACTTGCTTTTTTGTCTCACCTAGAATGAGTAAAATGCTGCAGCACAGCATGCAGAAGCATGGTTATTTACCTTACAGAGGAAGCTTATTTAGCTTAAAACAACACATCTGTGATTGTAGGAGAGTTGATTCTTTGATTTCGTTCTTAGAAATTAAACTGCCCTAGGACCACTTCCTGTTTAAAAAAAAATAAGGGGAGATTTCCTTTGAGGAGCTGCATGCCGAACACAGTGTACTGCCTCATCACAATCACAGGAACCATGGGACCAGCTGAGGCTTGTGTCCGGCCTACCCCTCCCCATACCCTCTACTGCTTCTGCACTCAAGTCTGCTTTCTGCATCAGAACCTCATGATTTACTGTTAGTAAAATACATTTGACACATCATGAGTATTCCAGACGTACACATCTGTCACACACAGCTAACTGGGTTTAAAGCCACAAAATTGGAGCGTTTAAGTAAACATACTGGATCAGATGTATACCTCTACAGACACATACAGCTATAAGGGGCCTGGTGGTGAATCTTAGGGTTTTTTAACTGTGTCTCAAAATGAGAACTATAAACACATTTTGTTTTATGTTAAAATTAGACAGTACAAAACGTTCATGTCAGAGTAAGGGAGGTACTTCAAGACAATTAGGATATTGATGGTGAATGATGTTTTTTCTGAGGTTTAACCAGATTAAACTGACATAATGGAGGACTAGTGTTACTTTTATACCACATGTATAACAGATTTCAATTTCATTGTCATAGCTCAAAATTACCACAATCTGACAACACTGCAAAAAATGCAGACAATGCACCATTTGGAGACCCAAACTTCTCTTTTGTGATGCATGAAATGCTTACCGCAATTTATTGTGATAACTCTGCCATATCATCAAATGACCCACCCCTACACAGATGAAAATGTCCCTTCTACCTGGCTCTAGTTGAGACACAAACTGCCTTAGGATTTAACCAAATGAGTAGGCAAGTTCATGTCTTGCAAGTATGCTTTCCAATGAGGCCTTGATGTTTGGGTTGTGCTATGTTGAAACAAGGTGCAACGGATTATTTGAGTTAGAATTTCGCCACAACAGGCTAGCTCTGGTTAGATCATTACTGTGTCTTTGTCACAACAGTCAACACAATGCCTCTTGGGACTGATCACATTGCAGACATTCAAACACAATGAAAATGGTGACATAGATGCTAAAGGTCAGGCCCTGCTACATGGTAAAGAATCAGACTAATTTATCTAACTCTAAATCTAACTAGTTTATAATCTCAAGACAAACGGAACCTTAAAATGAGCAAAACACTGCATCAGTTGCAGTCATCCATTAATTGAAAAGCCTGTACAGAGTAATAACAGTGGTTCTGCATTCTCAACTAGTTGACTGGGTTATATTTTGATGTAACATAGGTTAGGTGTAAAAGGATTTTGTATCCATGTTATTTCTTCTTCTCAGTCATCAGATAGCCAGAAAGCAGCTGCATTTTTAGAATTCTTTGGAAAGCAGTCATATGCAAATATTTTGACCACCTGGCCAAATGTTTTGTTGGTTGTTAAAGCAAAAATAATGCATATTCTTTACAGAACTCACAGTTAATGTTCTTTTGCTGAGTTTAACGTTTTTTTGGGGTTTTTTTGCTGAGTTCAAACAAATAAATCATAAGCTATAGCCTCAATAGTTATGGAACATTTAATATTTCCTGTTTTTTATTCCACAACACATGTATTCAACTTGGCAAATAAATAGAAATTATGCACCAAAATATTTTTCAGTTTGTTCTCTGTGCCAACTTACTTTCACTTAGCATTCAATTATACATAAACCAATGCAGACATCCAAACACAGTGAAAATGGGAACACAGATGCTAAAGGTCAGGGCTTGCTACATGGTAAAAGTGAGTGAAAAAATGTGTGAAATGATTAATACATCATCACTCATTGTGACTTGTTAGAAAGCCTTGTTTTGCTGGTAAAACAGATTAACACTCAGCCTGTAATCTATTGTTTGATAACCTGTTTCTAAAGTAAAGGTTGATATGCAAGAACAATCCTTCTGTATATAGCTTATGTAACTGATCATAAACTCACATTTGTGAACATGGTCGACATGGGTTACACTTGAGGAAGCTTAAGGAGTGGTCTACATCTAAGCAACTACTGTACCAAATTACAAACCCCAATCACAATAAAGCACAAAAATAGCCTGGAGAGAATGCAGTCCTGTGGGCTTGTCAGCAGAGGAGTTTGGAAATGATGAACAAGCACATACCAAGTACATCAGTTCCACTAGACTCAGGGGAAATGCATAGGAGGGTGAACAAACAAAAGCCAGTGCATTTATAATAGAACATATCTGATCTGATATTCAATTCTGACTCACATACAATTGCTAACATATGAAATGAGTAGCTAAGCTGAACAATCCGTGTGGGTGGAACGTTTTAATACAAGTTGAGTATTTGCATATGTTAGAAACACATCTATTGAGAGACGAGAAATCTAAAGTATCTATACAAATACACATTTAACGCCGTTACGGCGTCGCGATTTTTTATACAACCTAAGATAGCGATCTGCCTTTATCATAGACCGGACCGGAGAATGGACTGATGTGGCCTCCCTCGTTCGAAAGTCTATAAACTGAGCAAAATGGGCTTTTACTAGTGTGCATTCGGAAAAGTTGGAGCAATCTGAGCGACTTAAAACAAAGAGCATTTGTCCTGGCAGCTAACTGTGTGTAGAATACAGAAGAATCTGAGTCATCAGGTAGTCCCGACCCGCTACCGCCTTGGCAACACAGCACAACAACAACAGAGAAAACTGCTTAACAATTTATACTTGCCTGCCAACTGTTTGGTTGGCGAGTTGTTTCATTCGATTAAACTGTTTCTTCATTTTTGAATCGTGGTCCACCGAGTCCAAATTTCCGGGAGCTGAAAGATGTGTCCTTCGATAGAAGTCATTAGCTGAAAATCCTTTGAATCATCTTGAAGTTGCGCTGGTAATTTAGCCGGCAGATGATTAGCTCGCTGAAGTAACGTTAGCTGGCTAGCTAGCGAGCTAAGCTAGCAGCACGGTAGGAAAAAATATAGAACACAGCGTAAGAGGCTAGCTTTTGTAAGTAGTCGTACAGTTTTCACACCCTGTGCCGTCTATTTCAATATAGCCAATGTCCCATTTTGTGTCTTATCTGTGAGATGAAAAGAAAAGTTAACACATCAGCTGTTGAAGTCTCTCTTCATGACTCGGTGGTTACTAACTGACTCTGCTTCTGCTGCTGCTGCTGTTGTTGCTGCTGCTGCTGCTGATGTCTGTAGCCTTCTTGCTTTTCACGCCTCCCCAGCCATCATGCTGTCATGCAGCTAGACATTAGATGTATTATATCACTCAGCGAAAGATTAGATACTCAATGAAAGACAGCACAGCTAATTCCTTATTTGAATACGTTTAGAAGTTTACTTTGTTTAATTTGTTTTGCCATTGACCACAAGAGCTTAAAGATGTGTTTTCACGTTTTGTGTGAAAGTAACAGAGAGTCAGTTTTGTTTTGTTTTTTAAAGTGCTGCTGCATTATTTTTGACGCCTTTCAAAGTCTGTTTTATTTATATTATGTGGTATACAATAGCGGCGCACCTAATCATTAGAAGGAGCGCATAAACATGCAGTACATTTAGCAACAGTCAAAAATGATTCAAACGATCATCGGATTCCAGTTATTTATGCGCTCTTGTCTTGTTTGAAAGAGAAACATCACAAAATAATCTGATGATGGTGCTATATTGTATTATAAATCTGCTGTATAGGGTATTTAGCTTTTATATAAGTAGGGTCGATGGAAAGAGAGTAGGTGAGTTTGTGAGATGTATATCATGTTCTACTTTCCTTCAATTGGATAAGTTAAAAGTGAGTTTAACTGTTAAGATGTAAATACAGTCACGTAGAGTGACTTGATTCTCTATCGTGGAAAATAATTCTAGAGGAACTTACAGAAGGTCCTGTGACCACAGTCTAACCACGAGTTAAATCTGAGTTTATAAGTTTATTTACAATGCAGAATTCCCATACAAAACACACTCAAAGACAAAACAATGCTGAAACTTTGACAATTTGGTGGAATTCCACTTTGCAGAATTTTTTGCTCCCGTTGCACTATTAAACAGCAGGCGTACGATAGGTGGCAGTAGGGAGGCCAGTAAAGGGCACCAGAAAAATGCAAAGAAGAAGGAGAAGAAGAAGAAGAAGAAGCGGGGAGGGCGTGCAGAATTGGATATGTCGATAGTGTAGAAGGATGTGAAGTTTTATGTGCAGAATTGCAGAATATTAACTATTTGTTTGTATAATGAAGAATAATCTAATGATTTCTGTTTAATCAACTGTGAGGTTTCTTGTATTGGGCTTTTGGTCTGGGTTTTTCAGTAGTTCGAGTGCGTTAACGTAGCTGACTAGCTTTGTGTTTTGCATGATCTTATATGTAGGGTTGTTTTCCAATGTAAGAAAGCAAAAATTCATTTGTACGCTGAATTGTTAAGAGTTAATGGCGTCCCAAGCACCTTTCACTGATTCTGATACTGCTGATGAAGCAGTCCGAGCAACTTGCGACGATGCATCGACATGCAAAAGGTATATAGTGTTGGGCTGGCTGGATATGATCATAAAGGTCGTAATAATCTCGATCCCATCACATTTTTTCACGTTCAGGACGATTTTTGATTAGCGTTTCTGTATCGTAAGGTTTAGAAATGTCTTAATTGTTGCACTCGGGAATAAAAACATATTTTATTCTTATAAAAATAGTATAAAAACACTGCTGATTTGTAATTATTTCAAAGACCTGAACTGCCTCATGTAAAGCCTTACATACCACTAGGGGTGTAAGAACACATTGATATAATTGAGTATTGCAATATTATGTTTTGTTATACTGTATGGATTCTGAAAAGCACAGTACCGATTTTTGATTAGTAGTTTGCATGCAAAGATTTGTGATTCATTTTGGGTTGTGTTTGAACCCCATGGTGTTATATACTCCCATATAGCACTGTTGTAACTAATAAAGTGCCAAGTCCAACAATAAGTGTCCAATACAGTATAAGAAAGCAGATGTTTAAAATATTGAAAATAGCAAAACTGTATTGCTGATATGTCCCTCAATCACCCAATATGGGGAATATTGTCGAAGCAGTTTCAAATTTTAATGCTTGAACCATTCTTTTTAAAATTAATCTGTACTGAAATAGTCACACCCTTATATACTTACTTTACTGTGATCCGTGTGTGTCAGCGCTTTAGCAGATTTAGCTGTTATAATTAACAATGCAGACATGCAAATTCTAAATGTAGTAGATTGTCTATGTATCATAGTGCGTTAATTTTGAGCTAATTTTAATTAAATATGTAAGTAGGATGTAAGTATCTCCAGGTACCTTGTAGTACATTGTCTAATGCCCCCGTTTTAAAAGTGTTTACATAACCTCCTGGATAAAGGCTTTATTTATTTATTTATTTCTGTAGGTTTGCAACTAGCAAAGGTTATTGGACAGACCCTTACATACAGTACTTTGTGCGGCAGATAGGTGAACGCAAGGCACCTGAGATCAACCGAGGTAAATTAATTTCAGCTCCTCTTACACAATGGTTCAGACCTATTTCTGGGTTCAAATGAGCCCTTTTCTTAATTAGTGGTTATTTAACACCTAAGCAGTCTCTTTGATTTGAATTTTGCTGTAGGATATTATGCCCGTGTTCAAGGAGTGAACCACCTGCTGGATGCTTTTCTCAAGAAGACGCAGTGTGACTGCCAGGTGGTCAATCTTGGAGCAGGACTGGACACCACCTTTTGGAGACTGAAGGTATGTTTAACTGAAAACCTGATTTAACTTGTAATTCATTTTGTATTACCACTTACAGAAAATATTTACCTAGGTCAAGAAAGTTCAAGAAAGATATAGCATACACAGAGACCTTTAAGCGCAGAATGATGCACTTTACTGTGAAGATATACACTTATTGTCAAAAAAAAGTTATGCAAACTGTTGCACCCATAAGGAATTAACCGTCAAGAATGGAACTTAGTGGGTAGGTTTGACATTGTGAGACATCCGAAAGTTTCACGCTCACCTGTACATGTGACGTAAGCTGGGATGGGCCTAATTGTTGTACCTCACTGACCCAGCAGCCACGATTGCGCACATTCAGCGAGCAGTGATGCCCTCCATGAGTCGTCCTGTTAGTGCCAGCTTCATTTGCAGATGCCTGCACCACGCAAGACTACATACACGCAGACCGTCAAGACGCTCTTAACACCACTTCAACGTCACCAAGGAATACCTTATTAACTTAATTATTGTTTGTAAATATGTATTCATTGTAAAAATGGATGCTTGCAACCAAACATCAAAATAAGTTTGAACAGATACAGTTTAATGCTGTGAGAAACCTTTTTATTTTCTTGGGTATGTAAGACTAAGACCCTAACATAGAAGGGTGTAAACTAGCATGCTGCTATGATAGATTGGCTAGAGACTACTTGTCAGTAAACAATAAACATTATTTAAAACTTCATTGATAAATGCAACTTAAGACATGCAGTACATTGGCACCGCTGGTGAACTTAAATCTTATTATGAAATAAATATTTTTCTTAAATCTACATTTCCCACAATTGTTGCCACCCCTGGAAATTATAAGTGAAGAATATTTCCTTTCCTGTTATGTTTCAAAGTTCACATAAGTGTATAGAAGCACTTAAATCATCAGTTGTGACTTCTGTTTTCACTGTTGTATTAATATAAGGTGTCACACAGGCCATGTTCCCTTAGTCATCTATCTGCGAGAAAGACCAGAGAATACAGCAGTGATGTGGAACAAAAGGTTGTCGAGCTACACAAATCAGGAAATGTCTGCAAGAAAGTAGCTAAACTGCTGAACATGCCCATTTCCATGATGAGGGCAATAATTTTAAAGTTCTACAGGCAGATTAGACCAATACAGAGTAAATGTGGTTTAGAATGGATACAAAGACAGCCATGCCGAAAAGTACCTCATTTCCACTGTGAAGTATGGTGGTGATCTGTGATTTTATGGGCCTGCTTTTCTTCCAAAGGAGACCTGTCCAGCTTGTTCAGATACATGGTATCATGGACTCCATCAAGTAACAGCATATATTAAGACACCTCAAAATCAACACAAAAGAGACCAAAGACATGGTCGTAGGAATCTGAAGGAACTGGAGATGGTGGACTTCCTTGCAGTGTGTTTTCTGGTTTCATTAAGCTTTGTTTATAGGAGAAAAGCTAGAGCTGTTACCTTTGCAAAAAAAACTGCACCAAGTATTAAATGAAGGGGTGCCAACAGTTGTGGTGCACACATTTCTGAGAACAGTATTTATTTAATGATTCAGCTTTTTCTTTCAGTCATTGCAATTCAGATAAGGATTAAATTGCCTTTTTGAAATTATTTTGAGTGAAAGGTCAAAAGGATCAGCACATTACAGAGCATTTTGCTTATGTTTATCAGGGTGCCAATATTTGTGTGTGAGTACTAAAGGTTAAGGTGTGTGAGAGTTAAAGACTTCTGCAATGGAAGAATAAAAAGTTATGCTAATAAAACAATTTCAATAATTGGTGTCTTCCATCCTATAGGTTTAAAAAGTAAAAAGGCAAAGGTGGTGTATAATAGTGGTGGTCTGTTGCAGGCATCAAAATCTGAAGCAAAATTTGTAATTGTAAACAGTTTTCAGTTTATTACAGGTCAAACGGAATTTACTAATTACTGCTTTCAGCCCTCATTACCTTTCATATACTATCCCATCTTTTTGGAAATGAGGTTTGTATATTTCATTATTTTATTATTCATAATGACCAGCTGTTTTAAATTAAAAACTGCCTGTTTTAATTCGTAGGCTGAGAACACTTTGCCGAAAAAGTACTTTGAAGTTGACTTCCCAATGATTGTTGCCAGGAAAATACACCATATAAAGTAAGGTGTAGAACCTCTGTTTTTTCTTTATTGTTATTGTTTATCATCTTTTATCACCATGAAAACATGCCATGTTTATCAGATGCCTCTAGAGGGAGGCAAAGACTCAGTTTGTCACATGTCTGCATCTAAATCAGGGAATGACTTGTATATACTGCCTCTCTGGGAAACCCTCAGGAAAGATACATTTTCTGTTTTATTTCAGACTGAGAAAAGTTTTATAGTATTGCCATGACGTGAAAAAACAGACTTGTTCTAAATGTTCTTACTCACACAGACTTAAAGGTAAATTTAAGTGTCTTTTAATTTAATGGTGTTTTTCAGCCTAGTCTCTCTACCACATCTGTATTGTACCTTTGATTACTAAGAACAGCAATTTCTATACACTTGTCGAAGCCATTAGGGAGTGGCTGAATTCACTTGGCTCTTGACAACAATTTCTAAGTCCACATTGCCACAAGGCTGAGTTCAAATTATGTTGAGACACAGACGATTTATGGTTTTGAGACCTGTCTCACATTTCCTCTCCTCCTTGCTAAGTAAATCAACCTACCACAGCAGGATAAGCTACTTATTAAATGATTGGTGACTGCCCCAGTGGCAGGTTTTCACAAGGGGTTGAGAGCCTGGGGTTGAGTCGAGAAACCCAGAGTGTACATCACCATTGTTATAATCCCACAAGCGTTTTCCATGCCTCACAGTCAACTGATTGCTCAGCTCATTTACTTAACATTAGTTCAGCAAGAAGGATGAATGATAGCAGAATGTGCATCAGCAGTTACTGTGTTGGTCATATGTGCATATTTATGTTATAATGAGGTCTGTTTTATGTTTAGGTATTGACTATTAGTCAGCTGCGCTTTGGCATCTTGGAAGCTAAATGGGTAATGCAGTCTAGAATAACTAGCTACAACTCGCTGTAAAAGCTGTGACATTTACTGTACTTCAGATGGGAGAGTTTGTCCATTGCATTTGTCACTGATAGCCTGCCTTCCCACAGATCTGTTTGGCCAGCATAATAGTGTCCAACTGCAGCCCCTACAAACCCAACTATGCGAAGCCCCAGGCTTAGCAGACCGACATAATTACATTATTGTCTGAAGCCCATGTTAGTTTCTCACCTTTTAAGCCAAAATACTGTACCTTCTTGCACCTTCCTGTTGAGATGTCTCGGTGTCTTACAGTCTGTGACATGCAGTGGGGAGTGCAGTACAGAAACATAATTGCTTGGCACTGATAAAAGAATTACTTGAGACTGCATCTGCCAGTTAAGATTCCTGCATAAAATCCTGTTGTTTTTTGTGTTTTTATGGCTATATGTGGTGTTGATGTATTTGGTGACTTGCTTTTTGATGTCATTTAGTTTAAAACATGCCTATTAAGGGCTTCTTATTTTAAACATCTATCTAAAAGTCAAAAAGAAAATGCATGAAAAGGTTCTTATTTATATGCAAGGATATATTTGCAAAGGTTTTTTTTCCCATTTGCACAGGACAAAACCTCCATTGTCAAAGCCTTTGATTGAGACCCATTCAGCTGATTCGCTCCTATTGGGTAATGATTTTAAATTAAGCATCTACAGCAAGAATCAGGATTGTTGTCTAAACATGTTTTCACAGGGGCTGCTTTTATGGTTGTTTATGTCTCCTTTCCAGATGGTCATAGCCTGGACTCAGACAGATATTGTATCATTGGTGCTGATCTCAGAGACATCTCAAGTTTAGAAGAGAAGCTCAGAAAATTCCAGATAAATACAGAGTAAGTCAGTAGTTTGGAGTATAAATTATAATTTTTTTTTCTGTAGTGTGAGTATAAAATAGACATTGAATTCATATTTTGGCACACCATACTGGTACTTTTTATATTTGTTTATGAATGTAAATGTTATTGAATTGAATATGTTGAGTTACAGTCCTGTACAAACTACTGTAGAGCTGCAGTTTCTGAATTCCCAGTCAAAGCAGGCATTAAGTACCATGTTTTTTCAGGAGATATTTTGATTAGATTCGATATAACATAATCCACTAAGCAAGGAAATTAGTGAAAACAACAGGAGTGTCTAAAACTGATCAGTTAAAATTTTTTTTTAAAAGAAATGGAAAAATAGGGCTCCTAATAACTGTGCAAGACCTGGCAGCCCACCTGAACTGTCACCATTAGATAAAGTGTACTTAAAGTGTTCTTCTATGAGAGAGGGGGAAAAAATCAAGCTCCACTTTTGCTTCATATATAAAAAAAAAACAGGTGTTTTTGTCCACCTTTCCACTGTGAGAAGATAACTGAATTCTATGAATGTGTAGCTGAGAACAGAAAATAGACAAACAATGAACATTTGCAAATCAAGATTCGAGTGTTCTTAGAACAATAAACTGGCCACCCCAGTTTTCAGTTTTTTTTTTTTTTTTTTTTTTTTTTGAAGACTCCATCTTCAACATCAGTGAATGTGTTTGGGCTTGTGTTTATGCAAAATAGAAAATGCAGCCAACATGTAAGTTTGATATTTGGATGTGTGGAAAAATACCCTTGCAGATTCTTTGAATAACTGAAACTAAAGTCTCCCAAAAACAATGGGAGTTGTAACAAAAACAAAGGGTGGTCACACTAGGTGCTGAACAATCATTTAATATTAAGTTGTTTTTATAAAAATCATTTTATAATAAGTTGTTCAGTCTTCTCTGTAATTTTCTATTAAATATGATTTCTGCTTTTTCTTTATGCCAGAATGAGTAACTTAATGGCTATTTTGACTGGAAATTAAATAAATGGTGGTCTCTGACGTTTACACAGTATGGAGGATCTGTAATGTAATGACCGAGCTAAGTCCTTAGAGATGAATTGTTCGCAACGGAATCAGATTTTAAATAGCAATGTTAATTGTCCAGAAACAATGGATTTGGGATATCTGGTACCATAAATACACTGGGCTTGGCTTGTACATCTGCCTGATATAATTTTGTGTGTTTATTGTTTGTTTGAATATCCCTATGCTGATGACCTTGACAACAATAACGCACAAGGGAGTAATTAAAATGTCCGTATGTACGTCAAGAAATGCTCATCTTTTGTGATGTGCAATGGTGAGTCTTGGAAAAATTTATGAACTTAGAATATCTACGACATCTGTGACCTCGTTGTCAAGGACTCTTGCTTCCTTTGAGGTCTAGTCCACCGTCCAGACCTCATTATGGTTTATGGGGACTTGGCTTCACTTTATGTCTCCAGGATTCTTCTTTCTTGTCCTATCATGTATAATAAAATTTCAGCTTTGCAAGTCTTATTACATATAGTAATGGTTTATGCGTTACACTGTACAGATGAGTTTTTTTGGAATGTATACAAACCAGCTAACCTTGTTGCATTGTAAAAAAAAAAATACTCATTTCAAGAGTGAAGATAAGGTTATATAACATTTACAACCACTTTATCTCACCATCTGTGGTCAGAACATATTGCTGTTTGTTTCCATAGCAGTTTTACTCCAGTAAAAAGTCAAGTGTTTGACATGTCTTTAAGATGCCTTATCTCTCGGCTCATCTGATAGTTTCTGCATGTTCATGATGGCTGCATGATGGTTTTGAATTGCAGCCTGTTTTATCAGTTTCATACAGTATTATTTTATGTCATTATGTTCTCTCCGATTAGGTTGCCCACGCTGCTTGTGTCTGAATGTGTACTGGTGTACATGCCCCCTGAGCAATCGTCCAGACTGGTCCACTGGGCAGCAGACACCTTCCACACAGCCATGTTCATCAACTATGAACAGGTATAAAAAGTATAAGTATAAAATGAAAGTTATGTGTAAAAAGAATAAGTATATATGTACTGCTGTCAGTATATGTGTTTGCTGTCAAACTGTTATTTTAGTAATCATCACAGTTTACCATTTAGTTTTTTACTTCCTTTACAGTGGTGATGAGAGCCCATCCCTCTCATTCTCATTCTATCTCATTCTGTTTAATAATATCACAATACTTTTTGTTTACACGATTTTTAGTACTTAATGAAACCAGTATATCTGAATGATTGACTCTAATACATTCTGTCCACTCATGAAAACCTAAAGTAAAGAAAATTCCAAAGCAAACGTCTTACTAATGGTGGGACAAAAATAGTGTCTGTTTCTTCTATGTAGATTAGTATTTTATTAAGGTTAATATGTTGTTGAGTGTTTCTTCTTTTGGATGACAGCTTGAATAGAGTGTATGTGTTAGCACAACTGATGCCCATCCGACCTTGTGGGATGCTCTTTTTCAAAATCGCCAAGTCACCTCCAGCCAAAGTATTAATGATTAAAAAAGATCTATTAATACTACCGTTAGTTTTTTATGATTATCCTACATATAATTCATCTGTTTTTTCAGGTGAACATGGCTGACCGCTTCGGTCAGATTATGATTGAGAATCTTCAGAGGCGTCAGTGTAATCTGGCTGGAGTGGATGTGTGCCAATCTTTGGATTCTCAGGTATAAAATCAGAAATCTCTTAAATTCATATTTTAATTAAGGTCCTGCAGCCCCAATGCTGAACATAAATTTAGAATCTAACATTGTATGATGTAAAAGTGACATAATTAAAAAAAAAACATGCTGTATGTACTTGGGTCTAGCATTATTTTCATTGTTACTACCTATAAAAACCAAACTGTCAGATTTGAATGTTGTACTACACCAGCTGTTGCTAAACCAGAAAGTCTCATACAAGCAGTGTCAGTGAGAATGACTGAAGGTTAAAGGTAGCTATACCAGAGGCCACCCTGGGTGGAGCTCCTGATAACATGCTTTAGCGTGTACATGTATATATCTCTCACATTCTTTTAGTTAGTTGAATGTTCCGTTACATGCTTATTGCAACAAAAAGAACAAAGGTTTTTAAAACAAAAAGTTTTGTTTTAAGGTGAGTTAGGAAGACCCTACTGTTACAAGGCATGCTGTCTGCTTGCAGAAAGAACGCTTCCTGTCAACAGGATGGGAAAGTGTGAATGCACTGGACATGATGGCAGTCTATAGCCTGCTTCCTCAGGATGACATGAGCAGGTATATGATCACCCACAAGAAACAGCCAGACAATGGTGCTTTCTTCCTCTATTAGAATTTCCAGCTTATAAGGTGCACTTGTACCTACCTTGTACACTTTGTACATTAACAGTTACTGGCTTTGGTGTGTTTGTTGCTGCACAGACAGTTGAGTCCACCTTTAGTAGAATCCATCAGTGGCGCTAATGTGCTGCCTAAAGTGGCTTATTGGCTGCTCACAAAAAAAGTGACAGCGTGCCCACTAGGATACCCCAGAACAAGCCCCTGGATCAAGATAATTTGATAACATGTGTAAATAGTGCTCCTATAGTGGGGAAAATATGATGCAGTGCCTTATAAGGTTCCCTTGATTCTCTCAATGAGTGGTTGCCCTTCCAATGGGAAAGTACCTTCTGTGTCTCCCCTGCATGACAGTACAGAAAGTGGGAGCAGTGCTGTATAAGGTACTCACACAGTGAGAATACATGATGCAGTGCCCAAATAACTTCTCAAGTCTCTAATTGAGAAGTGCCCCTCCAGTGGATAAAATGCGATGTAGTGCTTTATAGGTGCCCTCACAATGGGATAAACTTGACTATATGTGCCGTTACAAACGAAAATACACTCAAGTGCCCTCCTGGATGCCCTTCCAAGTAAAAAAATAAAAGTGGACCTTACAAAACCTCATCTGGGTGGGTGGGTGCCGTGAAAACAGTTTAGGGATGCTGCAAAAAAACCTAAAAAGAAGGCTGTGATTTTTTCCAACATTCAGTTAAGAGTTCCAGTTGACCATAATGAGGTTACTGACATATATAACCACATGCCCAGAGATGGAATTCTGCTCTGAGTCCTCTACACACTGTCTTTATACTTCCCTGTGTGTTTATACCATAAAGGTTATAGTTAACTTTAATCAAGGGTGAAGAGTAGGGGTTGCACAGAATAGTCAAATGTATTGCTCTGTTAACGTTTCTCCGCTGATCTACATAGCTTCAAAGATCAGATATTGAACATTATCTTTGGTTTCCAGAGGACTACAATAAGTAAAATAGTACTGTGAAGTTTGCAGTCAGTTGCTCCTACTTTCGGCAAGATACGGTGTTCTGAAATTCTCTGGCTGTCTGGATCTCTGCAATGGTGTTTCGCCAAGGCAGCCTATGGTATGCCTAAGACAAATTTGCCAGATTTAGGTGTCCATATCTCTGGTTTCTTGAAAGTTAGCAATGTGATCATTGTTGGAAATGGCACATCACACTCCACTGACCTGTGGAGTCTGGCTTTGTCACTGATAATTGAGGGTTATTAAGTTACAAAGCATGCCTTATTCTGTGGTTTTATTAACGATTTCATCAGCATCAACATTAACACGACTTTCATCACTGTCGATCTTAAAAAAAATATGTACTTGTACAACCTCTAATGAAGACTACAGATTACAGAAGATTAGAAAGCTTCTGAAAGGGAAATTATTCCACCGGATCCCTAGTTGAAACAGAAAAATGCTACCCTTCAGGAAGAATAAAACTAAGTCTCTAGCATGCAGTGTTTTAGAGATTTGTCATTTTATATACAACGTCCTTTGATGCTACTTAATTTGAACTAGATAAATATTCTTTTTTTCATATTCTAAGTAAATTCCACCAAAAGCTCTGCACACCTTTAAACATATTAACGCATTAGTGCAACGCATAGTACCACTACCATGAGAGTGGCCCACCACCAAATAATATCTGATCAGCGGTGATCCTGAGATGATCTCTTTACTTTTATGAGTGAAATAGAGTGGGTGATGGATTGTACAGCGACAGATGGGTTACAGCCAGTGCCAGTAAACATACAATCTTTATAGTAAATCTTTCTGATACAGTGATCAACAGGTTATTCTGCAGCACAGGTGTACCTGATAACCTTGAAAGTCTGTCTGTGGATTTCAAGCTACTCTAGCTCCCATTGTATTCACAGAATTGAACGACTGGAGTTTTTAGATGAAAAGGAACTGCTTCAGCAGCTGCTACAGCACTACAGTATCTGCTGGGCTGTGAAGGATGCACTCAGTTTGGGTGAGCTTAACTTTTCCTGCCTTCATAAAAAGCATGAGTCAATGACATTTGTATTCAGATATACAATTTCCCTTAGCATTTTGATGTGAGTTGAAATGTTTCAAGGCTCAGAAATTTCTAAAACCTTGTTTTTCTGCTTTCTAGGCCTTTCACAAATTGGCTTTTAAGCATGATGTGGACCTGGTTGGGAAGCTGCTCCTTTAAGCCAAGGTCAACATGAATCAGAGGAAATCATTTCAACTCCTATTTTCCTTTGTGACGTCAATAAAAGATGAGACCACTGTAATTTTTGGGTTTTTTGCATGTTACCCCTGTGCTCCATGTGGTGTACTCCTGAAACTGTAATCATGTGTGTGGCATGCTATTAAATTATTACATAATTATTGTAGCAAATATATTTTTCTGTAGTCATCATTTCAGTTATCTCATATTACGTTTCTTGTCACATCACTTTTAACACAGGTGTGAAGGCGAGTGAAAATCTCAGGTCATGTAGTCCCATGCAGTACTTAAATACAAAAATTATGCACATTAAGCACAAAATATATGCCAGTTAATCTATACCATTGCACCTTTTTTCCAAATAAGTTTTTTTTGCAGTAGTATAAAGTTATGAAAGAAAAAGTGTGATATATGACACACACACACATGTATATATATATATATATATATATATATATATATATATATATATATATATATATATGTATTACTCATTTCCATAATACAATTTGGTATACAGGGGATAGAATATTGTCAAATAAATTCCAGGTTACACAAGATAAAAGATGTACAATGGTCAATCTAAATGTGCAGGTATAGATGTGCTAAATTTGAAGTTCTAGTAAAGTGCAGAGTGATTCCTGAGATGTGGATTATCCAAGGAATTACGGAAGTTCAGGAAAGTCTTGTATGTAGAGCCTTTAAAGAAATGTTAGAAAAGACATGTTATAAGTAGTTTGCACTTTTAAAATGTAATGTGATTCATTTGTCATGCATTAGTGTTTTAGTTTCTGTGAAAGTAGATAAGTTGTTCAGAATTGGCAGTCTGCCATTACAGTTTGCACTGCATGGTAGAGACACTAAATAGTTCAAAGGGAAATAAATACTGTAATAAAATGCTATGGCAGGTTATTTAATGACAACACAGTTCTGTGTTTTTAGTAATGTAATGACCTGTAAAATACTGCATTTTAATATATTTGTGGTTTAAAATTTCTAAACTGAAACCTGAAATTACTTGTTTGAATTTTCTTACTGAAGTTGTTTTAACACTAGTAGTACACTTGAACAATCACTTACACTTGGAAATGCGTACAAGCATATTGCAATGTTATTTGTTTTTGCAAAAACAGAGATTCACAGTGGAAAGTGGACCCTAACATCAAAACACGCTTCTTTTATTTGTGCATGAGTATTTCAGGGGAAATATTAACCCAACATGGCCTTGTTCAGCTGTGCACTTTCACAGGTGCTCCTCTGATAGATCAGTGTGCAATGCGCTGATAGTAGATTTGTTATTATTATTTCTTTTGCCTGCCAATTCTGTTCAACATGGTAATTGATAGATATGAAGGGATTATAGGTGAGAAATCTTGCATGTAATTATGCTTACATGAACTGCATGTGGACGGTCCATGTGCTCCGTTCTACAAATTTTATGGTCTTATTCCATTTATTATCACACTCTTAGATAAGATAGATAAGTTATCCTAAACACCATTCTTCAGCCTTTCAGTGAGCCACAATAGAGTGAAGAGTGAGCCTGCCTTGTCCTTCCCCTTTCCCTCCCCTCTCCTCTCCTCCCCCCCAAATACACCTTTATCAGCTCGGCACTGTGCACACGTGGATAGTGCATTGGTAACTGTGGACAGCATGACTACCCCCGAGTCTAAATCTGAGCTCTTCACCATAGCTGTGGAGCCCACTCAGAGCCGAAAAGAGCAGGCCGATTCCATGGGCTTTTTTGAGCGCTACATGCAGCCATGCCTGGCTGAGCTGCTGGGGTCCACACTCTTCATCTTCGTGGGCTGTGTCTCAGTCATCAGCAATGTGGGTCTCACTGGCAGCATACAGCCTGCGATGGCACATGGACTGGCATTGGCCATCACAATCGCATTGTTTGGAGAGATCAGGTCAGGAACTTTTTAATTGAAGGTTTAATTGAAGTAATCACAAGTTTTTAGGAGGTGTGGGACAGTTACGTGCACGTAAAAAAAGAGATATTTTGATAGTTATATTTATAAAATAAAAAGTCAACAGAAAAGACTGCCTTGCACTTGCAGGGTTATGTAGTAACTAATTCAATTATTATAACAGGGAAACTGGTATGTATTTAGTTTTGTTATTAGTTAGGAGATGACATAAGACCTCTAGTAGTCTATGATAATGATGACGCTTCTTTTTTAGAAAATGCTATGCTTTATGTAATATAATATTTGCAGTTTTAGCAGTCGTTCTCATTATAATTTTGAGCACTACAATATAATTATGATATTGTATAATAATCTTATGAATATGGCTTGTTTCCTCAGTGGGGGCCACTATAACCCAGCTGTGTCTGTGTGCGTGTACCTGCTGGGGGGGATGGAGCTGGTTCTGCTGGGTCCATATATTCTTGCCCAAGTCTTTGGTGGAATGATAGGAGCCGGGCTGGCGAAGGTACGTGCTATTTCTTTCCTATATGTGCGGGCTGGGTTGACACATTTCACTGTCCGCCATATATCTTGCAAATGCTATACATTAGGATAACTACCACCAAATGAAAGCTAAGCATATTAAAAACAGCCCCAGAAAATGTTCCCTGGAATTAGTGCAGTTGTGAATAAATTAGTCATTTTTTTTGTGCGCCTGCAGGTCGACACTATGTTAGAAGGCTGTAAACCAAATAACATTTTAAACAAAAAATATTGAATGCCTCGATACCGTGATGGACAAAGTCCACAACTCCTGTATACTTCAGCAAACATAGAGATCCCCTTTGTAAGTCTTACTTTGGTGGAATGCTGTATTTAAAACACCACATTCAAGTTCAAATTGATCAAATCAAAGTTTAATAGGTAAACAGTTATAAACAGTTACAAACAGTTATAAACAGTTAAGTTATGTTATTTTTATCTTGAGACACACACATCATCAAATGACCTTCACCTTGGAACTTGTCACAAATTTAACAGTTCAGAGACCTTGACAAAATGGATGGATCTTTGTCTTGGGCAATCTGTGTTATATTTTTGCAAGACCTGCTCTGACTGACAACACTGTGCTAAGCAAGCTCCCTGATTCTCCCATACTGGGGCAATGTAGTAGGTTTTTTGACATTGAATTAGCTGGCACTGTGATGGGCATTATAGGGTTAATTCAATTTTTTTCCCATAAAACTATTTGTTTTGAATGCAAATGTTTCTGTTTGTTAAATTAACCTTATGCTTCTTTTGTGCAGGCTATTTCCCCATCAACTGAATTTAATAATGCTTCTGGAGCGGCATTCAATGCAGTCAAGTCCAGTGGGGACCTTGGGCCTGTTACTGTGGCTGAGATGGTGATGACCCTCTTCCTGACCATGGTGGTCAGTATGAGTGCTGTGAATGGGAGGACTAAAAGCCAGCTGGCTCCATTCTGCATCGGTCTTACAGTGACTGCCAACATCCTCGCTGGGTAAGCAACACTCAATCTAGTAAGTTACAGTAAAGAAATGAGCTGCCATTTTAACCTCATAAAGCGTTCGGTAATAAGTTGATGAGCAGAATCAGGTGTGTTGGTAGCAGAGATAGCACTATCATGTGGTGTGTAGAGGTAACTAAAGGATTGTCAATTACTTGTTGTCTTGACATTATTAGTGGTTATTATTCTCATCTGTTTAACTAAATGCTGATCGTGAAAAGTATAGATTGGTTAATGGTATGCATATTTTTGCAGTGGTATGATCTCTGGAGCCTGTATGAATCCTGCTCGAGCATTCGGGCCAGCAGTAGTTGCTGGTCACTGGGACTACCACTGGGTGTACTGGGTTGGACCTTTGGCCGGGGCTCTGCTGACTGTCAGCATTGTTAGGTATTGTGTAATACAGTCACCTTTTTGCATGTGCAGATGTTTCTGCAGATTTGTGTTATCATTTTGAATTTTTCAATATCAATAGAGTTTGTGGTTTTTTTTTCTTACCTGGTATAAAATATGAGTACTTCCATTCCAACAAACCTGGCTTTGTTTAAGAATATTTAAAATATAACTGTAATGTATGGATGGATGAATGTGTAAACCTGTTTTTTGTTTTTCTGTTCCAGGTTACTGATGGGTGACAAGAAGACTCGAGTCATATTAAAATGAATGGATTGTCTGTGAGGATCATTCATGAGTGACACAACAACAGAATGTTTTTAAATCAATTTAATATAGCTAATATTTCTCATTATGAGATTGCTGTAACAAGTGTTAGTAACAGTAATCATGTAATCCTGTAAAATCAAGCGCTTGTAATCAGTATAGGTTACCTGAAAATTGGCCTAATCCATTGCGGTTACTTTATTATGGCATACATTTTTGATAAGGTGAGGTTTAAATCAGACCATTGTTTCTTATGTTGTGTTATGTGGCCATTAACTGCATAATAGTCATATTGCTATGGCCGCTGTTAATAGCTATGCAGTGTTTTGGACAAATCAAATATTTAAATTGAACATTCTAAAATCAGTTTGCCAATTAAGCTTTGAAACCACGTAAAGTGGAAATAGTCCAAGAATCAGATTCCCAGAAGGCATTTTCTTTTGTACACTAAAATTTAGTCTCAGATTAAGTTTAATCTGTGCCCAGGAAACTGGCACTGTAACTTTACTGGTAATTTGTACTGGACTACCTGATTGCATTTCTAAAGTACTTCATGCAAAAATGTCTTAGTAAAAGCCTCTAAAAATATAACACACTTATAGCACTTTAGTATTATATTATGCATCCTCTCATAATGAGAAATATTCTGAAATGCATTCACTTGCCAAAAACTTGTATACAATTTTTGCATTATGTATTTATCTCTCTCATTCTCTCTCTCCCTCTCTCTCTCTTATGCCATAAAACTGACTGTAACAAGTTAACAAGTGTATATTAGCTGTGTGTAAACCTCTTTATGTGTCTCCTGTATAAACAACCAGATTTCTGCAATTTTCTGCTCATTCATATTTGTGTTTTGTAACTGATGATTATATCAAAATAAAGCATTTTAGTTTTGTTAGATAATAATCAGCATGAATCGCTTTTCTGAGATTGACGTGAGTCAAAGTTCAGCATGATATGAACATCAGTGGAGATAAACACTTAACAACACTACATAACAGGACAATATTTTTTTATAGAGAAAATAAGCAAACTGAATGGTGTCCATGATCTTTGCTTTAAAAGCAAGTTAGTACTTTTACGACTTCGCAAGATCAAGATACATCAACCTATCTTTTATTTTACATTCAGCAGTACAAATAGCATATTGCAGCTACACGGTAACTCAGTAAGGGATGATAAACCTCACACAGAGCCAGATAGTCAGTGAACACTGATAACAGAATATAATTCTGACACAGTCTGGAATTTATTGATGGAAATAGATCCCAGGTTCATAATGTTTATGAAACAGGCATTAGATACATGTCGAAGTTACACGCCATTTCCCTATTTGAAAAATGTGGGGAAAAAAAGCTGCATGGCTGTTAAACCAGGCGTAAGTCTCCATGACATTTGTCAGACTGCTCGTTTAAGTTGATACATTAGAAATAAAAATAAATAAATAATGACAAGGATTTGATGTCCCCCAAATGCCTGTGTAATCTGATCATTAAAATATAAACAAAGTTATGCAGTGTGGAATGTACCATTCTAGAGAAACTTACAAAGTCGATTCACAAAAACAGAGATAGGAACCAGGTTTCTGAAGCATTCAGTGCCTATAAAAGGTACACCACGCAAAGTTATACCATGAAGTGATGTCAAATGTGCTCACTGAATCCACAGTTGGTGAAAAGAAACATGCAAGGCATTGTAATGAATGTGCAGGTTCATTTTGAATAGTACAAAAAATGGCTATATCTCTGCTGGTTCCTGTGCAATGTATTACCTAGACGTCTTGGTACGTTGGTACACAGTTGATACATTTCTCTAAAGTAAACCATTTCACATGAAACCACTTGGATGACTTTGTCAATTATTTAATTACGCGTATAATAAAATCTAACAACATTTTTCCCAGTCATAGTAAACTGACTGTTTTACCTTCATCACTCATCTTTCCTGCATTCTTGTTGCTGTAATGAAAATAACAATAATATAAAATACTGCACTGAAGAAAGTGATGCATTGATTTGTCTTGATTGGCAAAACTAAGTAAACTGGAAGAAAAAATGGTGTTTATGTATTCATCTGTAAACGGGAGCTATGAATTTTAAATCACTGGTCCTTGCATCAAATTTAGAAACAGTGAAACGTTAGATGGTTGAAACCTGGAGAGATAGCCTTTATGTAATCCTTTATGCAATCCTTCAAACGGCAAGCTTTTACAGTAAATGCATTATTCATTTTAAGTATTTTTTATGCAGTAAATATTATAAATGTAAGTTATGCATTTATTTATTTATGTATTTACTTTATTTATTTTTTTTTTGGAACCTTCAATTTGTCTTTGTTTCACAATCTTTTTCACTGCCTTTGGGCACTAATGTGATTAAAACACAGTCAATGGAAATATGCTTTAATTGTAAGTAATTATGATTTTTAAGACTTCTCAGAATTTATTTACGTTTTTTAATGAGAATTGAAATGTAAGAACATTCTTATGATGCTCTTAGTATCCTTCAAAAGAAAACACTGTCCTGCTGCCTGGTCCTTTTGATCTTACTTGCAAACCTGGCATGGTATTGTTATGCTAGTCTGGACTCTGGCAAATGAGTTCAAGGTGCTATGAATATCACCCTTGTGGTAATAAATGGGTCTACTTGAGTATACAGCACAGATTAACTAGTCAGTCATTGCTTGGACTTGAAGCAGGCACACCAGACAGGTGTTAGGCAAGATGGAAGAGGAGAAATTGGAGCTTAAGGACTTGGAAAGAAGCTCACAGGAAAAGAAAAAAACAGCAGCCAAACCAGTCGGCATGTTTGAGAAAATGATTCAGCCATGTATTGCAGAGCTGGTGGGAACCATGTTTTTCGTCTTCATTGGCTGTGTGTCAGTGATTGAGAATTTAGAAGCGGCAGGGAGGCTGCAGCCAGCACTGGTGCACGGTCTGGCAGTGGCTGTGCTGGTGGCATGTATGGCAGAGATCAGGTAAAACTCACCGTTCTGCTGTTTGAATGCATTATGTGTGAACTGAACTCTGAATAGAAAAACCTTTTGCATTATTCAGTATTAGAGCCTGTGCAAATGTTGTGAGTAAAGTAGCTTTGAAGAGACCATATCATGGTATATATTGCTTAAATTATTACTTAACTAGTAGAACGTTTTTGTACTGAAAGTAAGTACCAAACCTCAGGTCACACTCCTGTTCTTATAATTCATATATAAATAAATTTCCAAAAACGCGACACTGTGCAAAATGTATGTAAAAACTAAATGCAATTACATGTAAATATTTGTCTATATTTAAGTACAGAAAATCAAATTTGAAATGTATTGTTTTTATGAAAAAGGTATACCCATTTTGAATTTGAGGCCAGCAACACATTTCCATCAGGGATGCTGGCTTTAGAACTGTGTGCTGATAACAAGCCGGATGGTCTCTGGTGTCTTTAGCATGGAGGATGTGGTGTCCATGATTTCCAAAGAGGTGTTGGACCACAGGACACTTTTCCATTTCACCTCAGTCCATCTTAAATAAGCTTGGATCCAGAGAAAGCAGTATCTGGATCTTGTTCATATATGGTTTTGTATTTTACACGGCCGAGTTTTAACTTGCATTTGTTAATGCAGCAACAAACAGAGAGTGTGGTTTTATGAAGTGTTCCTGAGGCCATGCAGGGCTTTCCGCTGCTGAATCATATCTTCCTTTAATACGTTCTTAAGAGCCCAATGTTCATGCGCATTCAGTATTAGTTTTGGTTTTTTTCTCTACACATGAAGATATTTTTTCTGGGTTTTCCGATTCTTCTTGTGATGTTATGTACCGTAGATGGTGAACCCCTGCCACATCAGCCCACCTTTACTTCTGAAAGGCTCCTGTTTTTGCCAGTCGAGTAACTGTCCTGTTGCCACCTAATTGGTTGTGAGATATTACAGCAGGTTTTTTTTAGCTTTACACAACCAGTTTTCCATCTCCCTGTTGCAGCTTTTTAAAATATTAAAACAATACAAATTTCTAAGCTTCAGCATTTGATTTATTGTCTTTGTACTGTTTCAATTAAATATAGGGTTTCAATTATTTGAGCATCATTGTGTTTTAATTTACATTTTGCACAGCATTTCAACTTTTTTGGAAATGTAGTTGCACATTCACTGTCAGAGCAAAACTTTGTATGTCCATTTTTGTAGTTTTTACTCTTTTTACAGTGACACTGACATGGTTGTATGTTAATGTGCATTGCGCTGGTACGGGTGGATCTGACACAGCAGTGGTCCTGGAGTTTTTAAACGTTGCGTCCACTTACTGTCCACTCTTTTAGATTCTCTAACTTTTGGTCCACCTTGTGGATGTCAGTAAGGGACAGAAAGTCATCTTTGTCCAGCAGTGACAGTGAGGTGTTTAAGTACTCCAGCAGCACTGCTGCATCTGATCCACTCACACCAGCACATCAGTGTCACTGCAGTGCTGAAAATCATTTGTCTTCATTTGTTGTAAAGTGTGTGCTTATTGTAGTGTGTGACCTTAAACTATATCTCTTTTGGCTCTTCTGCAGTGGATCTCATTTTAACCCTCCTTTCACCATTGGCATCTATCTGTGTGGAGGAATGCAACTGTCCTTGGCCATCCTGTACCTTATCAGTCAGGTCATCGGAGGTTTGCTTGGTGCTGCTATGTCAAAGGTGGATTCAGTTTACCTCATTTACTCTAGGAATTTGGAATGCTGGCTGTTTTAATAGCCAGTTATGCTGCATTTGATTCTTTAAATAAATCAGGTTGCTCTCAAACTACTGTGTGTTTTCAGGTTATGACATCATCAGAAAACTACATGAATGCCACCGGGGCGGCGTTTGCTACTATAAAATCAGACGATCAACTAGGAGCAGCCATCTTTGCTGAAATGGCCATGACGTGCCTGGTGACCATGGTAGTGCTGTTGGGAGCAGTGAATAGGAAAACCAAGAGCCCCCTAGTGCCTTTCATGGTGGGCTGCACTGTGATCATCAATATCCTGGCAGGGTAGGACAAGAATGCTCTGAAGCGCATGATGATATGCAGAGCTTTATGATTCAACCCCTGGATTACACATTCTGATCATTTGTGCAATGTCATAATTTATCTTAAAAGACTGACCCTCAAAATCAAAGAATTTATTGCTTTTGTGAAAATATTCTGTGAATCTGAAGAAAAATTGTGAAAATAAAGAACAAGGAGCACTTTAAGGAAATTAGGTAACTACCTACAGACATAATACATGATAGAATAATAATTTTTCAGTGTTTGGATATCCCAGTGATCTCAGTGGTTTGTTTGAGTGGAAATGAAAGCCTCATATACCACCCAGTCACGCCTAAAACCAGCATCAGAGCTAGCGAAGGATTTGTGAAGGAAGCCACAGAAAGAACAACAATTATTTTAAAAGAGCAACGAGACCAAAAGGAGTTTAGTGGCCGAAACTGGAGGTATGTTGCATGCCTAAAATGCCCATTTCTCAAAAAACACTATCCCAACATTGGGGTGGTAGCATCATGTTGTGAGGATGCTTTTCCTCAGCGGGAACTGGCCATCTTGTTAAAACCGAAGGATAGGGAGATGGTGCAAAATACAGGGAGATGCTGCAGGACAACCTCTTCAAAAATAAAGCTTGGGAGAAACTTCACCTGACAGCAGGACAATAATCCCAAGCACAAGGTCAAAGCAACACAGGAGTGGTTAACCACAAAAAGGTTGAATGTTCTACAATGGCCAAGTCAAAGTCCAGATCTTTATCCGATTGAGAATCTGTGGTCATATGTAAAATTGCAGCCCGCAAAGGTTGTCCAACAATCCTGAACAACCTGGAGCAAATCTGCCTGTAAGAATGTCCTAAATTCTCTCCCAGTGTACAAATGTGGCAGACCTCAGGTTTTTGGCCTTTTTTCAGTGTGGCTGATGTGTCGGTGAGCTGGTGGAGGAAAACGTTTTTCTTGTCTCCTCTGAACGTGCTTGTGAGTTAGATCTAGTATGCTTGCTATTTCAGTGGGGATGTGTCCGGCACCTGTCTGAACCCAGCAAGAGCTTTCGGACCAGCGGTGGTGGCTGGTTACTGGAGGTATCACTGGGTCTACTGGGTAGGCCCTATTGGAGGGGGTTTAGTAGCTGCAGCTCTTGTAAGGTGGGTTGCTTAACAATACATACTGTATATGATACTGATACTGATAATAGTAGGCTGATCCTGTTTTATTATTTACTAAATGCTTTATTGGTGTCATTTATGTCCATTTCAGGCTTCTGCTTGGAGATGAGAAGATCCGTGTAATAATGAAATGATATGCACCAGAATAATCACTCATTTTATTGCTAGTGTACCATAGGTGAATCCTTTTAAATGCAGTTTTGTTGTCGTTTATCTTGCTGTAGATCTACCAGTAGATGTCAGTAAGATATGGCGTCTACCGTACACAAATGTCTTATTTCCCCTGTGTTCTATAAACGCACTGGTCATCGTCTAATACACGGAAATAAATAAATAAATGAAGGAATGAATAAATAAATAAATAAATAGACAGTTAACCTACATAAATAAAGTGTAAGATTTAAGATTTTTGTATTCGCCTGTTATTTCTCGTCTTCTGCTCAGGTCTGCGCTATGTGTGCCCGGGTGCTGTAAGCTACAAGCATTTCTACATATTTCTAAGCATTCCTTGTCGTAGCGTTTTGTCAAACGCCTGCGTCACGACCCCATGTCGGCTTCTGGTGTGCGTCACACTCTGGCACGATTTTTATCATTTTGGCGGACAGGCTGGAGTTATCACCAGATCAACTGAAACACTAAAAATGTGTTTATTAATGTGTCGAGCTGCCGCAATAAATATCAACATAGTCGCTTTCTTTAAATGTACTTTTCCGGCAATTACTGTGATCATGTAAACCATTTATATTTATGTGACCTGTCACCTTTTAATTACGTCGATTCACAGCAGATTATTTACAATATAATAATAATAAGTGACATTACTGGCGAATAATAGGTTACTCACAAAATGGTTTACTGGTTTCTGTTCCACTTTACATTCTAATGATTTAATCATTCTACACAAACATGTTCGTTTACACTTTAACATTATGTAGAGACCAAATCCAAACCCGTCTCTGTTAGATTCTTTAAATCAGCTCTTCTTTGCCTTGATCCACACTATTAACAGCTTCACGTACTTGTGGAGGGAACACTAAATCCATTTATGGTCAATTCTTATGTTGGAAATCATCTTCACTGCGATGGCGGCCAACATGTAAACATTTAAACCTACAGTCTTAATAGCGCTTTGTATGTCCCTGTGTAACACATGCCAATGCCTAACACACCAGGTGTCTTTTGAGAATCTTCCGGATGAGAAAAGAAGCTTGTTGATACGGTTGCATATCCCTACCTGAAGAAACTGGGGTGTATAGTCTCATTCAAGTTGATGGTACGATCAGTTTATTACCTCATTAATCATTCAGTCATTTCAATCCTTTAGATTCAGTACTTTGGGGTGGGGAGTGTGTGTGTGGGATTCGAAGAATGTGGTTACCACTACTGCAACATTATTAATGAAATAAAGCAGCTTTAATCAAACAATATTAAACTCAAACAGTACAAGGTTTTGAATTGTAGGCTTATATTTGAGTATTTAGTTGTTTGTGGCACACTACAATAAACTGATAAACCGACCGGCCTAACTTGATATCTGGGGACACTGTCATTAATGGAGCCGCATTCATTCTGTTTAAACCTGCATAATTTTTGTATATTCGAGCTGCATTGTATATTCGAGCTGCATATTCAAGTTAAATTGAAGACCGTTTCTGAGCATTTGGTAGGACTTTCAGGCAATATCCTATTTAGGGGCCACCAATCCCAATCATGTTATTTTTAAAATAAATAAATACATGAAATTTCATGAAATTTTAAAAATGAATAAATGAATAATACCAGAACAATAAAATAATAATCTAATAAATTCAAGGGAAAAACGTCTATATATGACGCCTTTAAGCGTCTATATAGGTTATATAAATAAATACAAACATGGTGCAAAGCCACCAATGAGGTCTTCATGAGATTTATTCTGCTAATATCAACATGGACACAAAAACAAACAACAAACAAACAAAATGCATACTCGCGGGTCACTTGTAGTTTGAGGACCACATGCAACTCTTCATATCGCTGATTTCGCCTATGTATCAATAGATTATCTGCACATTAAAAGATCTAAAGAAACACTATAAGACATAAGATATTCTATATACATAAAATCTGCCACTCGGTTAACCTTCCTGTAGTACTGACTTATAGTAGACCTAGTGCATTAAGAGAAATTCTTATATATCCGATTCACTGTATCGGAATGACTGTAGTATTATTATAGAGTAGTTGTACTCTATTCTGCGAGGAAAAAGATGAACAGACATGTCTGTAGTGGTCACTTTTATTTGTGCTATATTATACCCAGGCCCGGGCCGCCAGTGCGTACCAAAAGACGTGTAGATATTTAACGATATTTATCAGACATGGCCAGAGCCACATTGGCAAGGAACTTCTCAACGGCCAGGTGGACCTCAGGAGTGAGGTCATCCGGGAAGTAGATGGCCAGCACCACGAGGATGTTGTGAGACAGGATCTGTTGGATTAAGATTGAAGGTCTATGAGCTCGGAATGCACAGACTGGGTTAACAAATACAGAAAGCTTCTTAATCCGAGTCCAGAAGTTTACCTTGAAATTGGCAGGGTCCACTCTCATCTGGAAGGCGTGCAGCTCGCTGAGAGTAAGCAGACCACCAAGAAGGTCGTCGATATTGACCACAGCATCGGCGAGTCCTCCCATGATCTTCTTCCCGTGGTTAAGCACGTGGGGAGAGCCAGGGCTCATATCCGGCCAATGGGAGAAGTAGGTCTTGGTTTGAGGGTAGACCGAGAGCATTCTGGGAAAGAAATCAAGATGGTTAACTCAGAGAGCGACTTGGCAGGAAATCGTGGTGAATGACATCAATGAGCACAATCGGTTATCCACTCAGCCCATAAATGCCATCAGTAAGCAAAACGAGCCATCAGTTAGACTTTGGTATTAATCATGGTGCCACCAATGAGCAGAAGTGGTTATCAATCAGCTACTGTACAAACGCACACTCACCTGGACAGGGCATCATGACCAATAGCGTCAGCCTTTGGGGCGCACTTTGCCCAGAAGGCCTTGACGAGGCTCTTGTCCTTGTCGGAGAGGCTCATTTCGGATTGATTTGTCCTGCTGTTTGGCCTCTGGCTCTTTTTTATGCGTTTGTAGCCGTGCAGATACACCCAAGATAGGAGCCACACTTACGTACCAGATTGAACCTCTGCCAAGGAACGACGTCAAGCCACTGACTGTTTTTCCCTCATTTTCAACCTTTTTTGCAGAACTGAATTCGAGTGCTCTTCATGGAAAATGAAGTTATATACAATATATGCAAAGTAAAATCTACACAGGCGAATGCAACATCTCCGGAGGGATTCAGGAGTTACTGAACGGACGTGGTCTCCAGCTCAAATTCATTTCTGAAATTCCACTACAAGTTATGGTGAAAATGTGTGATGTGTTCAACAGTTTTATAATATTGGAGAATATATGTGACCTAATCACACCAGGTAATTCGAATTATATCTAGATTACTCGTATTAAACCCGTTGATAAGGGATTCTGCTAATAGCTGCTTTGATTTGCAGCAGATTTATAAATCACACATTTCATTTATTAGGTCTATAAAGCTTGCAAATCAACAGAGATAAAACCCACGCCCTTATTACCCCTTCGTTTATTTTCTGGTGACTTCTTCAGAGAAGACTAAACTGTTTATTTCCAAGTTCACGTGACGGGGGAGTGTGTAAGTGCAGATAGAGGGTCTGACTGTGCGTATGAGTGTGTGTGTGTGTGTGTGTCAGTGTGTGTCTGTGTCTGTCTGTGTGAGTGCGATAAACACAGGGAGGCGGGAGGACAAGTCTGAATTTAGTCTAGACAGAAATGACAGAGGACTGTATCATCTGGATGAGAATTATACGATAATAAAACAACTACAATAACATTTTATTGTGTGTGTTCACTGCGTTTTTATTTTCAGTGGGAACGTTCTGTAGTTTTTACAATTAACTATGAAACTATGTGACTCTATGTAGCTCAATATGATGCACAGAGCCACAAATATGCAAAAAAAAACCAAAACAACAAAAAAAACCCCAAACAAATAAAAAATATGGTTGTTTTTGGATTTGCCATCATCTTGATGACGTATGATATTAGGTAAGTGGGTTAGGTAAATGAAAGTGCGTATCACTAAATGAAAACTGTTTATTTGGTTGCAGTTCATCAAATCAAACTTGCACATAATTCATATAATAAACAGATGACACCATGGTTAACCCTTTATACTGTGTGCGTATTATTCAGCAGCTAACGTTGATTAATCAGTTACTATAAAATTAGAATAGCCAGGAATTGAACTATGATGTTATTATGTGCACATACGGGTATTCAGAGTTTAAACGGTTGGTCATATGTCGTGTCATTAATCTAAAACTACAGGCCACAATTTCACCCGGGTGTTTTTACCCAAAGTTTCCAAGACCAATCAGACATCTGCTCCTGTGAGATACCACGCCCTCCTCCAGGATCTGCTCAAGACACAACTGGACTCCATAAGTACTGCAGTGCACCACACTGAGAAAGGGGTGATCCCAATTCCTAGGCTAAATACATATTCATATAAAACATACGTCATCAAACAAAACAATGGTGGAGTGGACCGAGGAAGAGCGAGCCTTCATCCAGGAAATTTTCAGTAAACTCAAGTATGAAGATGTAGGTCCTAAATCTCTCTGCAGGTATGTCGGCAAATGAGCTCATGGTTCTGATGAGACCTTTGATGCTCGAGCCTGACCTTGAGACGGTGGTTTCTTGTCCTCCCTTGCAGGACTCTGATTGTGTACCCCTGGACACAGCGTTACTTCGCGCACTTCGGGAACCTGTATAACGAGGATGCGATCATGGGTAACCCGGAGGTGGCCAGGCACGGGGCAGTGGTGCTGAACGCACTGGACTTGGGTCTGAAGAACATGAACAACATCAAAAATAGCTACGCCGAGCTGAGCGAGCTGCACTCTGAGAAACTGCACGTGGATCCGGATAATTTCAAGGTGGGCAGGGCAGTGGCATGATATAGAGAACGCTCTATAAACTTGCACTGGATGAACGTCCAGTTACTCAAGTTCAAACAGTGCAGTGACAGATACAGTCAGTAAAACCTGCAAAGTGCACCTACACGGTTAATTATTGCCAGGATTTTGCAATATTTTATGCAGTTTTTGACAATATTGATTGATTGTTTTAATCTTATGATATTTTCTGAGCTGAGTTGTATACGTCATTATGGGATGGGATATCACAGTTAAAAGACATAAACATGTTTCTAAAAGCTTTATATATATATATATATATATATATATATATATATATATATATATATAGTTAGTACAGCTTATTTTTGTACAATATATACACACACACACACACAGTAGTAGCCAGCAATTGACTGTCATTTTACAGTGAATTTCTTATACAGTGTTTTTGATAAGCATTCCTGTCAAACTGAAACAGAGATATATCCTGCACATATGTATTTATCCCAATTACAAAAAGTACAAAACATCCCAATATCCCAATTTAAAAATCCCAACAAAACATCATATATATATATATATATATTACATTAACTAAATATATTACCATCAACACAATTATTGCCATAAGTAAGTAAACAAAAGGACAAAACTGTGTGTGTCATATATTTCATTTGGGTGGAAATGATTAGTTCATTTCTCTTTGTTGCACTGAGACTAACTGAGTTGTCTTCTTGCAGCTGTTGGCTGACTGTATTACAGTGGTGATCGCTACCCAGATGCGTGCCTCCTTTACCCCCGCCAAGCAGGCCGCCTGGTACAAGTTCCTCTCAGTGGTGGTCTCAGCTCTGAGCAGACAGTACCACTAAATCTCTCCTACATTTGAACCCACTGCCACTGTTACAAAGAAGTGATTTGTTGTTTGAATGTTAAGTACAAGGACACACTTGACAATAGAGGAAGAGGTATAATTACAAATGTCTAAATCTTTTTTAGCGCTTTTACAACTTCCAGTTTCATGCACCTTGATCCATTCCCTTTTTGAAACTGTGTTCTGACCTCTTGCTTTGTGCTGGAAGCCCAATCTTCCAGATCCCTCTGTTTTTCTGCTTTCTTTGTTTTGTGTTCTTTGTCTTGTGTTTGTAATGTTTTGTTATAAAATTAAAATAAGATCACAGTGTTACAGTGAACTCCTAAAGATGTAGTGTGAAAACTTCTCTCTAAAGTTTGCATGCCAAAGATAATTTCCAAAAAAAAAACAGAACTGCTAGTATATAGTATATTTGGTGTTGATAATGTTCTGTTCATCATGTTTTGTAATAAATTGTGTAAATAGCTGAGACAAAATGTGCTAAATAAATGTAATTTATTAAACTCTTAAAATCCCAGGCTTATTCCTACCAAAGCTTTTTATTCAGTGACTACATGGCCTGCAATACAAACTAGCTGAGTTTTTAAGGTATAGAAGTGGTAGTAGTAAAACCGTGGACCCATTGGTGATCCCTGGTCATTTAAGAAGTTGATAGAATTTATGAAGCTTTATAATAAACTACACACAGTCGATTGAGAAATGAATTTTGTCTAATTAACTATACAATCAATTTTCTTGGTTTAGCACTAGAGGGAGGTAGAGTCAATACACCAGTGGTTACCAACTCTCCTCCTGGATATCTACATTCTTGCAGAGTTTATTCCCATCCTGCATCTATCAAGCTGCCCTGCCCCTCAGGTAAAAGCCATTTGATGCTGCCAATCAAGGCCTTCTGAGGAAGTTAATTAGCTGGAGTTTGGCAGATTGCAGTTGGAAATAGACTTTGCAGGGAGGTGGATCTCCAGGACTAGTGACCACCACGATAAACAGTAATATGCAAATGTTTGGGCATCTGTGTACAAATGATGCTGTTTTACTGAAATACTTATTCTCTACAGAGAACATGCGTCTGTGCACTTTAATACACAATTTCTGTTTATTTACTGATTTGTGCCCTGTAGAAGATTTGTTAACTGATGTTCACTTAAAAAAACAACAAAACATGAAATTTGGCATATGTAAAATGTTCCATCCTGCAGAAGATCCTAAATTATCAGTACAAAGTCGAGACAAAACGCTGGCCACAAAGAACACAACACACATCATGTCAATGGTTTTATTATAAAAATATTCACCTATGTACATTACATCAATAATTAGTGACTAAAGGAAAGATTCTCTTCCGTCCATCCTCCTGGGTAAATTGACTTGTGTAAAAAAGTCAGTGTTGATGTTCGTGCTAAGATTGTTTATCTGAATTTCTCAGCCAGCACCGCAGAGTAAGCTGACAGATACTTGTCGGTGGCTGCATGTGCACGTGGAGAGAACTCTTCCCCCAGATAGCAGGCTAATGTCACCAGGAGACAGTGATTGAAAAGCTGTGGAAAGATAAGAGTTTATTCAGGTAAGTGTTTCAGTACCAGTATGACTTGATGTGTCAATTCTAAAATGAAAGAATTTCATAATAAAAGTAAGGGCGACAGCAAAGGGTGGTAATACATGATATATGTTGCTATTCTACACAACCACCATCCTTTCTGAGCTGTTTAAAGACTTTGCGTAAAACAGTGACATGTTTGTGTAACAAAAACAAAAAAGGTAAGAATATTCATGGGGGTTACATGACCTGTAATGCTGATATTGGCATTTTTAAGTAAAGAATCAGCAGTTTATCTAGTTTTACAATAATTCACTGTAAATTTACAATACCTTACCTAAACCAGCATATGTTTTGGATGAACATGCTAGGTGATCAACTAAACCAGCAACAGACCAGCATAAACCAACATGACCAGTATTGACTGCAAACTATTGTGATGTTTCTGTCAGCAAAGTAGGTTCCCCCTACTGTGATTTACGAATCAGATAAATGGAAAAACATCTTGATGATAAAATGAACCTTGAAGTTGGTGGGATGTATTCGGAGTTGATAGGCATGAAATCTGCTGAGATAGCTGAGGTTGGAGGTGAACTGGGCGGTGCCAATGTATCTGGTGCCTTCAGCTATGGCTATTACTACCCTCTTTCCAATGCCACGCAAAGACTCAGAGCGTGCGCTGAGGTCCAGATGAGCAAAGTATGTCTTAGTCTTTGGAAAGGTTGAAAACATCCTGTGAAGCAATAAACAAGAGAAAAAGAGAGAATTTTACATGTTTGGCACTGGGCCAGATTTGATCCCAGTACGAAAATGCACTTGCCAATTAATTATGATACATTTTCATACTTTTCAGTTTGTATGTAAGTAGAAAAATGAATAGATATATGCTCATAACAGTATACATATGTGATTTCTTTCATATTGTGGCATCAGTCATGCCTGTTCTGTTCTGAGTTGAAATGCTTATTGATTTTTATAAGTCTTTATATAGTCTTTTTATTTTGCTCTTATGTTTTTGTTCATTGAGGCTTTTTTGCATTAACTTTTATTTGAAAGGAGGGGCTAAACTGTGGGTGGTTGTAGCTGATAGGGACAGTCTATGGGTTGTAAACAGTTCCTCAGTTTTTTGGGGGTTTCTTCTGCTACAATACAGAAGGACCATACACCTCGCCTGTATTCAAACTGCATTGGTAATAGCCATGTCACAGCATGGTAGGATGGTAGGCCTGCAAAAGACTGAAACTAAGACTAAATAGAGCTTCTGCCTCAGCTACAACTGTCAATAGCAATAAACAGCAATAGATCTAATCCTTTTCAGTGCATGTGGTTTAAAAGGCAACAGATATTGGTTCTATATCATGCATGTATTAAGGTGTAGTTTGGCAAACTGACCGCATGTGGCCTTAAATGTGTATTCCACGGATTTCCTCAAAATATCTGCTTAATTCAGTTGTCATAATTCAGAGAGCTTCGTAAACTTACAGACTCAAATGTCTTTTCAATTGTGTTTATAGGTACCGTTTTATTTACAACCACCCTGCTGAAAAAAATAATAATTTCATGCTAATCTAAAATGGTCTAAGATGGTCTATGCTGGTTGGGTGCTGGTTTAGCTGGTCACCCCAGCAATACCGGTTTATAGCAGCACAGTGAACCTGCACTACTCAGGCACTGTATTTATTTCATCTAATCTCTTTCAGTGGCTTTTGAGGTAATAAACACTTCATTCCCTCATTCCTTTTATTACCACTGTGAACAATTCTGACTCAGTAAATTGGTATCTCAGAAAAATGGACAATTCCATATCAAACCACTCAATCAATCACTGTTTACATGTAAACCATTTCATTATGAAAAAGCACATTTCATTTACCATAGGGAACTGTACATACAGCAAGAAAATAATCTTAATATTTGATGACTTGATATTTGAGTTGTGATATTTACTTGACTAACTGCACAGAAAATATTATTAAAATGTTAATATGAAGGTATTAAGGTAAAAGTATTTCATTGTATGCAATAGACATGGACATAAACATGAACTTGAACTATACGTAAGTAGCATACAGTCACAATATCACATCCACAGTGATATTTTGTTTATTTTCTATGTGAAAATAAGTAAATAAGTTAACACATCCCCTACAGACTAGAGTATGACTGCATGCAAATTGTAGTGAAAGATTTCTATTTATAAAAAAAATGTGCTATATTGTTTTGCACATTCAACATTTTATGTTTTTTAATTATGTCAAAGTTAGCAAATAATCAGTAACTTTGCATTTAAATGTGTAGTACAGCATGTCAGTTGACCAAGAGGGCACCAAAATCTTGCATACAGCTCTATATAACCACAGGCCACAGTCCAGTTCCTCACTCAAATTATATACTACTGTTCATATAATGAATATGCACAATTTATAACTGATTAAAGTTAATTATTTTTTTAATGCTTTGAACAATTGTTCAGGGTAGATAAACAAGTTCTCGATATAAACCATATAAATGAACCCAAAGACTGCAAGGCTAGTAAACCTCAATTAAAACACAATCACACCTAATATAACACTGTGAACACTTCGAGCAGCATGAAGCAGCACAGCCTGGTTTCACCTGTGTAAAAGCTCGCTCTAGAATAAATTACACCAATATTGAAAAGTCCTGTGAGTTTGTAAAACTGGGCATTCAACAATGCAGTCCTACCTTAAAAGAGCCTCAGAACCAATGTCTTCTGCCACTGGAGTCAGTCTGTCCCACAGCTCTATTAGTAACTCTCTTTCCCGTTCTGACAGCATTATGACATTCTATGGCTTTATAAAAGCTTTTAAAAGTGTGCTATTCAAAAATCTGACTGAGAAAAACAATGAAAAAATGAATTGAACTGTCCAACCATTTTGACAGCAGCTCAGGGAAAAGTGCACTAGCTGGGTCAGTGTGATAAGGTGCACGCTTTTACTGTGACTGATTGGAGCTTCATCACGTGTCAGATCTACATACAGCTCAGCGTCATTCATCCAAATTCAATCTGTCATTGAAGGAGTTCAATCTAGATTTCCACAAAAGTCCAGAAAAAAATCGCAGACATAACAAACCAGGGAAAGTGAGGGTGCCTGAAGGTACAAGTTTCAGGACTGTTTGGACTTTACTGCAACTGCTAAAAATAATATTAAAAGTTCTCAATTGTAATCTAATTTGAATGTAGTAAGGCTTGTGTTTGCTTGTGGAGCATGTATTTTTTGTTTTATTCATATTAAAACATAATATCCCCTTTATGGAGATCTACAGTAGCCATGCATTTTATGATTTAATTTTGTTTACCTCAAAGCAATTCGAACTGCTTCCCTCACCCGCAGCTAGATGCTTTTGGGGGTGTAAAAAAAGTAAAAATGTGTAACAGCTTAATACTGTAGTCTTTATTGACACAAACAAAAAAGGGCACCACACACAGCCCCCCTTAAGTGTGAGCCATCCGGTGACCCACACAACTCAAGAAATGTCTCTAAGGCGTGTTGCAGTCTGCACCCAAAGTGCTCTTTTGGGGCCACGTCCTTGCCAGAGCAGCGCCTCCTGGCTTGGTGCAGTTTCTAGTTCACAAGATATGCTCCAGTAAAGAGCAAGCTGGTCCCAGCCAGGTGTGTGACAGCTGTGGTTGTCCCTTCTTTGCTGCGCACATCTGTGCGACAGCCCAGCCGGTAGAACTTCTGCCACAACTGCTTCAGCGTTTTGCCCATGCCAGAGTGCCTTACACTGTGCCCACATCGTCTCCTCCAGGCTGCGTGGCACCAGCAACTGTCACCAGGGCTGGAGTGGGACTGGTCCTAAACAGCCCACTTAAACCGTATTTCTCTTGCTATATACACGCACAGCATTGCTTTTATGGCAACACAACTTTCTGTTTCGCACATAAAATTTAAATGTCTTAACTGTGACACATATGACAATCAGTAAGCTACAAATAATGCCGAGTTAGCCACGTGGCATAAATTAAATTAACATCCTGTCAGCATTTCTCATTGCCCACCTATTCGGACATCTCCTTATCCACCTTAACTAACTTTTTAATTCCCTGATTTCTGCAACTGCGAAAACAGCAAAGTGAATAAACTCTGTAGAGTGCTATCTGTTGTGTTAACCAGCACTATATCATTGTGCTGATTGAGAAGTTAACTTCAGTTGCATCTGATCTCTCTGATGAAATACAGTCACCATTACTACAGCTACATATTTACATGTAACCGTTTATAGTTTGTCTGACTATTCCTTTATGCAGTCTCCTGACTTACACAATTACACAATCCAGCATTAGCTGCCACACATCCTTGTCAGGCACTAGCTCCTCATACACACGGAACAGCATCTCATCCTTCCAGAGATTGTGCCAGCTGGCCCAAAGCACCATAGTGGCATTTTCTGGCATTTTCTGGCCTAGGAGATCTTTGTGTTCTTTTTCTGGGTGTGGCAGAAGTCCACTACTACTTGGGGGCAGGGACAGCAGTATGCCTATTCTGGAGGCCTATAAGGAGTAGCCGGTTACCACAGGCAGAATGGGTTCTAATGTTTTTAGGTACAACATAAATTGATTTAACTGTTGTAATGACCAAGAACTCTGTATTAGTGAATTTGTCTAATAGACTGTGTTCTGTTCTTGGTGTAAGGGAGCTGATCATAGCAGCAACACGAACAAGCTGGTGTCAATGAGGGCAGTGAGCCATCTATGTTGTACCTGACCCAAAGTATGCAGCAGCAGCGGCCAGTCTTCCTGGCTGTGGCGTCAATGCTAAAGTTTGTTCTTTCTCAGTGAGATGCGGGCAGCTCTGCTTCTGTTACCCTGCTAGCTCAGGCTCACGGCATTGATGATGCAATGTTTTAGCAGATTGTCTCCTGCTCAAGCTAGTCTGCTGTGTAGTACTATACTGCCTACTGTAGGGTCTCTCCAGCCAGCTGTCTCAGTCTTAGCTGACTGGACCTGTAACAAGCATAACACTTGGTATTCCCTTTTTTCAGGCTATGTTTTCTTCGTTGCCTGTCTTAGAGTCTGTTGATAGGATACCCGACTTTCTCAATATTCCAAGTTTCCTGCACCAAAGTAATATTGGTACTGAAAAAACTTCCATTTCTGCCATTTCTGTTTCAGTAAAAGCTTTATACTAGTTCAAAACAAAAGAACATGGTGAAGCACAACCACGATGTAAAACAATTAATCTATGGGAACCTTTAATCACTAATATATTTGGCTCAAAGTCAAAGTGTTAGGATTTGAAATTCATCATATTTGAAATTCACAAGTCTTTCGTTGGTCCAACCTAAAAAATTATTGTAATTTGTTACAAGCAAATGAATTAGGTTTATTTAACCTAAAAAAGGACTTTTATTTCAACCAAAGTCATTTTTCTGAGTAACAGATATGAGAATATTTTTAGAGTTTCACCTTTTACAGTACTTACATATGCTTGAAATGTAACTGGTTACAATCCACTTTTGGGGGATAAATTCCCTTAGTCATACATAAAGATGGGGAGGACTACAAAACACACAAATTAATTTAGATTACCGTGTACTGACCTTCATAAACCCAGTAATGTCAAATAGCTACGTTCCTAAAAATGCTCATATCCACCATTAAGGAAATAATAAAGGAATTAAAAACAACTGGGGTTGTAGTGAACCTGCCTGGAAGAGGATGCAAGTGTATTTTGACCCCACGCACAGTGAGGAAGACATTAAACATATCTCCATGCTTGGAGATGTTGGTGATGTGCAGACAATGGTCAATAAGGCTCCACAACTACAATTAGATGCCTCCTCCATCTTAAAAATGTGAAGGTATACCAGAGAAAGGTTTGTCTTTTATCTAACCAAATGAATTGTGCATTAACACAATTCTCAAATATATAAAAAACACTTTCTCTGTCACATGGCTTGTATGGACTACAGAGTATAATGCTGATAACTGGGGCTGGTCATTAAGGTGAAGTAAATTACCTGAAATCATACTAAACATATCCAGTGTAAGAATTTGGTTTGTTTAAAATGTATGTCCTTAAGTACTAGGCTGGCTAGCTCAGACATTGTCTATCAATGTTTTCTATATTTGAATATATATTTACATACATTCTAACATAATAAATGCATATTCCAAATGAAAAAGAAAAAAACAAAAATAAAAGAAAGCAACAGGTGTTTCAACTATCAATGAAGTATTGTGATAGCCAAGAGATGCCGCTAGACATGACTTAGTACGTGTTCATTTGTTCTGTAAATGTTGTAAACCACTTTCTTGTGATAACTGTTTTTACTACTAACAGTACTGTGATGTCTGATTTCACTCCAAAAATAGCTAAAACTTTCACTAAATGTAATTTTGGTATGTGGTATAAGATACAGGCTGCCAGTATAAGAATACAAGATACAACCTGAGTAGGACACTCTACAGGTAGTGTTAAAGCCAGTGCTGGAACATGAACACTGTTAAGATATTATTGCAAATCATACAGAGGCATGCACACATATAAGGGATTAAGGGAAATGATCTTTAATAATAGCAGTCATCAAAGGCTACTTAGAAAGTGTAGTGAAATACTGCTGCATTATGTATTGCTTTACTAAATTCCATATTAATGAGAGAAGTCAAGAGTCTCCTTAGCAAGTTCATTGCCAAGTTTTTCTGGGAATGGGCGGGATCGCTGGCTTCCTGCACACTGCAGGCTGATAGTGCCTGTGGGCCACCCCTATCTCTATCAGTGGTTCAAGCTGAGGGTGGGGGGGTTGAGAGTGGGTGGGGACCTCAATAATCACTCCTAACTCCTTTCTGCTGCGTCACTCAGCAGGACCAGCAGTGTCGTTCATGACTCAGCGCATTAACGGGATCTTCAATAAGGTCACATCATGGCACGGTTGTAAAACAACCATTGTAGCGTGTTCTAAAACAGTACCATAACTTACTGTGTATATGGCTGTGCATTGCTACACAATTTTTCCACATGCATGTGCATATTCTTGCATATGTCTAACAAAAGCCTAGGAGGTAAGACAAACATGCATGTATATATACAGTACTTAAAGCCTATATAAAGTGTCTTTTTTCTTGAATTGTTAATTATTTGCAAAACTAATACTAATCCCACGAGCATGCAATATGCAAATGAGTCTCTGATCAGTCATGAATGCTTTAGCATGTGTTCTGAGCACCCTGATGAATCACAACTATTTGTTTTGGCTGTCTGGATGAATCAAGGCATTCACAGTCCAACAAAATTATTTTGGTCAAAAAGCTATGGCACATTTAATTTCTTTCTGTTGTATTTTTGCCATATTTTGGTTTGCTGCTCGTAGAAGATATTAATTTATATTCATTTTGCATAGAAATTATAAATAAGTGAATCAGCAAAACATGCAGTATGACTTGGGGTGTTATACATGACCATATGTGCAACCATGTATCCATCCACCTATAGCCCTTCATTCTTAGAAATAAAGATGTCCAAAGAGTTTAGTGTGACACCAGAAGAATCCTTTACGGTTCCCTAAAGAACGTTTCAGTTGATGGCCCTTTAAGATGTAGTGTGAAGAATCTTTTGTAAGCTTCTTAAGTTTAAAAGAACACCCTACATAATGGGTTCTACCCCAACTTGGTTTTCGAACATAAATAAATGTCTTAATTTGTGTGTACAGTTCTGGGGAAATAAAACTTTCACTGGAATAGAACCTGAAGGGGACTTTTTCTTTTGAAAAGTACAGAGTCATATATCCAACAAAAGAATCATTTCCAAAAAGTATTTTTGACAGATGCTTAGAAAAGTTGTGTCATTGTCTCCCATTCAGTCTGCCTTTCTGAGAGAGGCCTCAGCATGGATGAACTGGAGGGATTACAGAGCATGTGTGCTACACTGTGCTACCTGCTGAAGTCCTTTCCTGCTTTGGTGAAGTGGTTTAGATCTTTGACCAACATAGAAAAACAGACCAAAAGAATAAACCAAGTTTGTGTTCAGCGCTGCCAAATTCTAAACATGCACAAAAATGACTCAGCATGCCAAAAATGGAAATGTGTTTGGACTGAAAAATCAATCTTTATATATTCAGTAATAAGAATGTTGTACTATATTTTCTTAGTTTACAGGGAAGATGATTTCCGGAAATACACAGTACTGTACAACAAAAGTCAGCTGACTGATGGTGGACTGATGAGTCTGAATTTGTAATTTAAATTACCTAGATGTAGAAAAAGCAACAACTTTTAAAACTGTTTTTTTTTATCTGATGCAGAAAAAAATTATATTGTATTTAGTTGTTGAGGCTGCTGTATATGTGTTTTCAGATTTTTTTCTCCCTGTAGCTGAAAAAAAAAAGTAAATAAAAGTAAAAATTGTACCTAATGACCAATTTGACTTAAAACAAAATTATGAAAGTGTGGTCTCTGACTTTCACACAGTACTGTAGATGAAAAATGTATCATGTATGTTCAATTACAACTGCAGTTCTGCCAGTTATTATCCAAAGATAATTTTCTCCAGAAGCAGAAAGTATGCTGAAGGACCATCACAGGAGAGTCCATCTGGAAAAACCTTAAATCAGAGGAAAAACTTCACCAAGTGTTTACTGAAAAACATAGTTGATGAGGTTGACAGACAAACAGTAAAAATGAAAGCAGAAACATTTAGGTATTGACAGCTTCTCAGCAGCTGCACTGTGACCTGAGGATGGCCGTGACTCTCCAATAAACAGCTGAAATCGGAAAAAATAAATAAATACTTCAAATGAAAATACTTTCTTTCAGTAAAATTCTCTTTTATCAGGAAAAGTGGATATGGAATACATGTTTTTTTCATAAATTTATGAAAATAATGCATAATTTTATTGTTATACATTTTGATACATTATACATTTTTCAGCATCAGGAAAAAGGAAACACTAAATTACATAGATGTTTCAAAAACTACATTTCCTCAGTATTATGTTTGGCCACTCTTAGATTTTCTTGCAGCTTTCATTCTTTTTTGGAAGACTTGCAGGAATAATTTTCCACTCCTCTAATATTTAGTCTTAGAAGTTGGTTGTGTTTTTTGCTTTTCATGATCAAAGTAATCACTACCACATTCAGTAATGTTGATGCCAGTTCCTTTTATTGCTGTCAAAGACCGTTAACTTGGTGTGAAACTATTGATTGACACAAAAAACATTTTTAAGCAGCTCTTTATTAAAAGGAATCTGTAACAAAAGACAAACATGATGAGTTTTGGAGCGCTTTATTACTTGTATCTACTTGTATCTACACTCATTGTCCATTTTTTCAGCTCTATATAGGAGTCATATAGAAGCACTTTGTAATGCTACAGTAATAGACTGTGGTCCATCTGTTTCTTGGCATACTTTTTTATCCTCTTTTCATTCTGTTCTTCAATGGTCCTTCAAAGGTAACCAACAGGACTTCCACAGAGCAAGTATTATGTGGGTAGTGGATCATTCTCAGCACTGCAGTGACACTGACCTGGTGGTGCTGGTGTGAGTGGATCAGAGACAGCAGTTCTGCCGGAGTTTTTAAACACCTCAGTGTCACTGCTGGACTGAGAATTGTCCACCAACCCAAACTATCCCGCCAATAGCGTCCTGTGAACAGTGTCCTCTGACCACTGATGAAGGACTAGAAGATGACCAACACAAACTGTGCAGCAGCAGATGAGCTATCGTCTCTGACTGTACATCTACCAGGTGGACCAGCAAGGTTGTAGGGTCTAATAGAGTGGACAGTGAGTGGACACAGTGTTTAAACACTCCAGCAGCACTGCTGTGCCTGATACACTCATGCCAGCACAACACACACTAACACCACCACCACCACCACATCAGTGTCACTTCAATGATTCCCTACCCAAACAATTCCTGCTGTGTGGTGGTCCTGTTGGGGTCGTAAGGTTTTGAAGAACAGGGTGAACGGGGGACAACACAGTATGCAGAGGAACATGGACTACAGTCTGTAATTGTAGAACTACAAAGTGTGACTCTAAGGTATGTAGAGCTGATAAAATTGACAATTAGTGTGGATACAAGAAAGTGCTCATAATAAAGAACTCAGTGAGTGTACACATTCAAACGTTTAATTACCGTTAAAGAGACACAAGGCAATAGTGTGCCTTTTAGAAATTAATTTGACCACTAGGTGGCAGTACAGATCTGTGTGGTTAAAGGAATAGTAGCAACAGAGCCAACCACATAACACCACACACACATGCTACGGTAAAGAGTGTCCATGTTAAATGTTACTGCATGTAGTAAACACAGAATAAATCAAAGAAATGTCTAAGATGTTTTGCTTGTATTCTTTCGTGTTTAGACTCATTCATCTCTCAGATTTCACCCAGACATACGTAAAAATATGCAGTAATTATGCCACATCTGTTTCTCCAAATTAGCTTGTTTTTTTAATTTTTGGAGGATTTAGGGGCAGACCATTGCATGCTCCACTACTTTTCTTCAACACAAAACTGGCAGACGAAGCTGACGAAGCTTAGCAACAATGGAACTGTTTTATTTCTAAGATATAGGACAGGGGATAGGATGATCCATACTATTTGTCTCTGCTGTTTTCTTTTTGTTAGCCAACGGGGCATGAACAAAAAGTTGTAATGCTTAGGTCACCGGTCTTCTTGTTAGGGCATAACAAGAGCTGAACCTGTGAGTGGAAGGGTGTGGCATGATACAGTTTTGTTATTACATTTCTATGATGTCTAATCAACAGTGGTGGAAAGAAGTCCACAAACCATGTACTTGAGTTAAAGTAGAAATACCCAAGGTAAAATATCCCTCCAGTAAAAGTAGAACTCCTCCTTTTAGACTTCTACTTGAGTAAAAGTGCAAAAGTATTTGTCTTCAAATGTACATAACTATGCAAGTAAAAGTAGCATGATTTATTGTGGCTCTAATGTCCTATTATCATTGTTATAACAAAGCTCTTGCTTAATCAACTCACTTTAGGTGTAAAGACTCTAGTGTCACTCTTGGTCCACCAATATTTTAATACAATGCCATTATTTATTAATTCATAATTAATAATATTACTTAGTCTAATGTCTATTAAAATGATCCTAAGCAAGAAATACTGAAGGTTGATCTAAGCTCTGTTCAACAGGTCAAAATAAGTTAAAAAAACATAGTGTGCACTGCACCATGATTGGTGTGCTCGCTTTTAGCTTCTTTGGATTTGCATTTTGGTGTCGCATTTTTATGCACACATAGGCTAAAAGGAACAACATATTTCACATAATGTAGTAGAATAAAAAGTAAGATATTTGACTTAGAAATGTAATGAGGTTAAAGTAAAAAGTCACCTAAAATGGAAATACTTCAGTAAAGATACATGAAAAAACTACCTACACTACCTTTTTTTTTTTACTTGTTACATTTACTTCCCTATTGTCCACCACTGCCAATCAAACAGTACTCCAATCACAGAGGGAGCTCTGGAATTGGCAGTCATGGACTGTAATTATTTATATCCAGATTTGTAAAAACTACACTTACAGACTATATTTATTCAGCAGACTTTTTTGTTGGTGTGCTGAACACAAAGCAAAGCTGCTGGATGCTTGTATATGGTGTTCACTATGTTGTGGAGACTGGGCTAAATGACATCTGGCATCTCATTTACAATGAGAGGCGTGCGTGAGGAAGGAGGGTGGTTAGAGACCTCTGCTGCATCTAGAGAGCTCTACTGCAGCAAACACACTTCCGCCATGGAGAACTGCCCTGGCTAAAATCTGCAGGCCGGTCACTGAGAGGACACATGCAGCAGCTTTTCCTCTGTTTTACTCAGCAGAACAGGATGGGGATATCAAGCTCATGCCAAAAGATTAATACCTGCAGAAAACGGAAGAAAAAACAGGAGATTGTATGAGTGGGAAATTTTTATGTAAAATATAATAAGAGTTTACTGGATTTAGCAAGGAAGTGTAATCGTCAATTAAAATGATGGTTCAGACAAATATTAAATATACACAATTTTCCCCTCACATGTTCGAAGTCCAAAGTTTTCTTCTTTTGCACTGAAGTTACAAGGATAATGTATATATGTCCATATAAACCCAAATATATCCAGACATGCCTCTTCTATTAAATCTTATTAGGGTACTGATGATTTATGCATTCCTCCTCCATCTCATGTTCACGATAGAAGAAGTCAATCCTATAAAAATACCTTCACACTTCTTTTCACAGTTTTTTTTCTTTTTCACATTTTGTAATGCACAAACACACACATACAGAAATTATCTTTTGGGGTCCAAAATCCAATTAAAATAAATAAATAATACTAATTCCACATTTTGCTGTAAGCTGTTCATAAGGACTTTGTATCGTCATGCAGAAAAAACAAAACAACCCTCTATTCAAGCAAACTGTTGACACATTAGTCATCTTCAAAGAATCTCATTTTCACACCAGCCATGTTACTGCAGAGGAGGTGTTGCAGGTGAAATATGTAACAGTGTGCATGCATGCAAGTAGCTACTGCCACCAAACACTTATGCAACCCAGCACACTACTGGTTGGGGCTGATGTAATCTTCTTTTGCTCATATAAAGTACATATAAAGCAGAGTTCCTTGCTGTGTACCTCCAAAAGCCCACACATGCATGCAGCATGTGTCTAATCACTCAGGCACCTGTTTATTCTTTTTTTAATTAATAGCGGAGGACGCTTGTGAGATGAGTAATGTTTTTGTTCAAATTGGAGGATAACATAACATGTGCTTATATTTGTATTTTCAAGTGTGGGTGAATTTAGCCTGCAGTGTACTTTCCCACTAGTAAATACAATTATGGTGGCACTAGTGCACTCATCTTGTAAATACAGTATTGCAGTGTCCTGCTATTGGTTCCTCCAACCGCATGTGTGCAAATGCTCATGGGAAATGCCAGACTAGCAGTAAGAGACACTTAGAAACAGTTGTGACTATGCAGAGATTATTTGTGTAGCAGAGCTAGATTTGTCATCCCATGGGGTGGGTTTTTTTAGTTGTTGTTATTGCTGCACAAGAGAGTCTCACCATATGCTAAAAGCAAAGATTCACACACTTTGGCTATTTATAGATAAGCAATATTAGATCATTTTCCTTAATAAATAAGTAAAACAAAGTGTTCTAAAGTGTTCACAAACTTTGAAGCACCACACTGTGTTTGGTAATCTTTCAACTTATGCTACATGTGCTACCAGACATTAATTAACCAGGGAAGGGACATTAAACGAGGTTTTCATGTCTAATAAAGAGGAGTTTTAGACAAAGGAGGCCTCCTTCAGTACTGGAACTAGTCGGAGCAGCTAAGAAGACTCGTCTTGTGCATGAGGTCTTGTAGCAAATTTTAATGAAACAATACAACTGATGATGTGTGGCATAACTAGAGTCTTATGAGTCCTAGTGCAGAAAAAAAAAAATAATGAAAAAAAAAAAACCACAATGCAATTTACTTCTATTGTTATGTCATAATTATGTTGATGATCTCAAGCTATGGCACTCCACCCACTAGCACTTAACATAGACTTAACTGATTTATTTAAGACTACCTATTTAAGAATTTAGAATTGTTAATAATTTTTGAATAATTAATTTATTCATACTTTTGAAAAAAGCTAGATGTACCCAAGTGTAAGCTGGACAGTGTAAGTGTAGTTTAACCCTTTAAAAGGTCCTGTGTCTGGTTTCAGTTCCTCATTCTCATAATTGCATGGTAGTCTCATAGCAGTTACTGAAAAATTCCGTTAGTAAATAATAAACAGTTACAGTAACTAACAGTGTATTAGCAGAGTCATTTGTATGTTATAAAAGTGTGCAATAAAAGTTTGGACCCTGGTCTGAGCTATTAAAGGGGTTAAAGAATCTTCACATAATGCAAAGTTCTCTACCAATAAAAAGGTTTTTTTTTTTTCTACACCCATTTGTACAAGACAAAAACCTTTTAGAGACATTTAATCTTAAGAGTTATGTAGGCTATTTTATTGATCCTGTAAGAGAAATGGGCCATTTTGCTGGCTAACTATGCCCAGCCTAGGAGCAACATGGCATAACCAGCAGAGTGGCTCCACCTGGGGCAGTGGGAGGTGAAGTGCTTTGCTCATGGGCACAAGTCAGTCGAGAAAGTACTAGGATTTGAACTCTCCACTGATTTACCTGTCCTACCACTAGGCTAACTGTACAGAGTTTAAGGGGTTAAATGGCAGAAACAAATAGAGTGTTTAAAATGTCCTCATGTGACCCACTGCTATCTTGCAACTATGTTACTGCTTCTGACATACATAAGCTTACTTGAACTGCAGGTACAAAGCAAAAATTACACTAACTTCACTCAACACATTATTATATGAACAGAAGCCTCCGAGCCCTCCTGCTAACCTGAATAGGACAACAGCAAAACGAATGTTTAGATTATGTACAGTACATCACATCTGAATCGACCAAGTTCAAAGCATTACTTTGTTCCTTGTACCTCACTTCGCTGAGGGTGTTATACATAAACTGCAGATGTGCTTGGTTTAAACAAAACAAAACTAGGACTGTTTCATTAGAAGCAAAGGCAGAAAACAAATGGTAGCCATTTACAATTCAGCTTCCTGTTTGTGACTATGCTGGGGCTTTACACACTCTGAACACAGTAATGCACTAAAAGCCTGTGTTTTTGGCCGTGCATTGTAATCAGGTCACACAAAGGCAAATGGGTTTTTGGATTTCCTTCACGTAGTTAAGAACAGTAAAGATCCTGAACGGCAGGAACAAGGGCTACTCTACACATAAAGGACCTAAATGGCAGCTTTTTGGAGCATAAAAGTGTTTTATGTGCCAGTGAATCAGTGCTTGTTGTGCATGAGTAAAAACTCAACTGGTATGGAAATACCAGCTTGTACATGTATCTGTAAGTGCATCCTGTATGCCCAACATGATGGTATTTGTTTATTCAAAGATTTAGACTTCTTTATTTGTAATTTTTAGCCATGTGCAGGCATACAGTGAAATGAAATGTCTCAAGGCACAACATATAACATACAAGATGACATGACAGTACACAAGACTAAGTATTCAAGATAAAGATATATGAGCTGAGCAGTAAATACTGCATGTCAGCAGGATCTGAAATTGCTCCCCTTTCCTATAAGTCACTGTAGAGCGCACTCTGAAACGTGCAGCAGATTTACTGTAGCTCTGCTGTTTCGATAATAACGTCAGCAACACTCCTCTCCTACTGCGTCTCTGGCCCAGGGGATCATGGTGAGCTCCTGTTCCTGCACATTTATTGCACCCTACTGGCAAATGAGCTATGGCAATGGTTCACAAGAGCTTACATGCCCTTTGTACTTTCCCTCTGAACTTCACATGTGTTTCAGCATCTTTTAAGTCAGTGCCTTAAAAAAATCATGCTCTTTCTGAAGCCATGACGTCTTTGATGTGCTGTGGGTCTTTTGCATGTTAAACATTTGTTTTACAGCTGTGTACATAAAACTTCCACAAAACGTCCTCATTCAGAGAGCTCACAATTTGGAAACAAAACCTTGAAGTATTCTACAAATGTCACTAACATGGGATGGAAAAGGGCCACTCCCATTCAGAATCATGACATTTAAGATCTACAGAAAAGTTCCTGCTGTTCATTGGCTATTAGCTAACAATAATGCTAGATAATTACATTACATTAGAGTATTAAGTTTTAAGCTTGCTAATAACTAATTACCATATGCTTTGTACTTCAGCATACAACACACCACTCTATAGCATCAGTATTTATAATACGTAGCTAGTATTGCTGTGTGCTAGCTGGGCTAGTCTTGCTAGCAATGTTTGGGTCAGCTAGTCATAGAATATCCACAGCTTGTGACTAGATTGTACTACCGGTGGGGGTCATCCTGAGGAGCAGGCCACGTGCTGCCTGGCTTCCTAAGCAGATCTGCCAGAGGGGAGCAGGGGGAATTGGGGAGAGCAGTCGTTTGCTCTGCTCCTCTGAAGCCCTGCCAGCACTGCTTCCTTTACTGGGCCTCTGTTGGCAGCCAAGGGCCTGTGTTTGGGTCGCACAGTGTTTGATAGCAACAGGCAGAGAAAGAGACACTGCCATGGGCTGACCTCTGGGAAGAATGGTCTAAAAGCAGTTGCTGACCTGTACTGCTCTTCAGGACACTCTGGAGTCCTGTCATATTAATCTGCAGAGAGGATTTAGATTTTTGCAGTTTCATGTAGGGACATGTGCTGCATCTGCCTTTTACTTTATTTCTAAGGAGATTTAAGTTCATAGGCAAAACAGTCTGTGGCATGAGAATCCAGTCCTGGTGAGCTGCAGCACTGCAGGCTTGAGGGTTCTGCCTCATTACACACCTGTTTCAGCTCCTCAGCTAATTAGCAAGGCCTTCACGATTGAATTCAGAGTGTTAGATGAGGGAAAACTCTTATCTGCGTAGAGCTGTGGCCCAGAAGAAAGCCTTTTTGACATGTCTGATTTATGGAAGGCAGAAAGGGTCATGCACTGGTTCATTCAAGAATCAGATGGTATTTCCCCCTTAGTCTATCAGACACTCAAATTATAAACAAACTATCTGGTGAAAGTTGTTTTCTCATTAATGTTAACGAGAATTCCTCAATTTTTCCAAAGCAAAGTCATTCAGTATTGTTTGTTGTTGAAAGCTCTCTTTTTAGCCAGACAAAATTTCAGAGTAAAAGCTCTCTCACAGAATGTGTAAGGTTCAACGAATTTGACTTGACACTTGCAGAGTTAAAGGTAAAACCAAGTTTGTTCGATTGGTTAGTACACTGCATCAGCAACAGGACCAGAGCGAACATGACACAAGAAGCAGGCAGAGGCATAAAAAAACAAAAAAAAAAACAGAAAACAGGCAAAAAGATCAAAAACAAGCAGAGAAAACCAGCAAACGAGTCCAAAGGGCAAGACAAAGACAAAAAAACGAAGGGCAAAACAGAGTCGAAAACCGGCATAAACAAGAAACAGACGAAAGCGGGGAACCACTCAGTACGCACTATACGTGGCAATACCTTGCGAAGTACTGAGCGTGGAGCTGGGGTTTAAAAGCAAACCGAGTTAACCACACACAGGTGTAACCAGTTAGAACTCGGGTGATGATGAACGCGGAAGTTGTCCATGATTGGTGGTTGACTGACATGTGGCGGTGACATCACTGGCTGGTGTATCTTGGGTAGGGGAGTTCGGGAGATCGAAAGGAGAATCTGGAAGTGTGACAGAATATTACCACATGAAATACATACGCTGTTTGATGCAAGTGTTTTGGTATAAGCTTTTTACATTAAATATATATTTTCATATATATATATATATATATATATAAATATATATATATATATATATAAAATTCCTGGGAGAGATATATAAATGTCAAAAAAATTGTCCCAAAGTAAACTTCATTTTTGAGATATGGTTTTAACGTGCCATTTTTATCATTACATGTACCANTATATATATATATATAAATATATATATATATATATAAAACATTCCTGGGAGAGATATATAAATGTCAAAAAAATTGTCCCAAAGTAAACTTCATTTTTGAGATATGGTTTTAACGTGCCATTTTTATCATTACATGTACCAACTTAAAAGACACATGGAGACGCATAAGGTTATTCTGAATTACTTTGTTTAAGAATGAACAATTTATTAATATAGAATTTTGGATCATTGGAGTTCTCCTCTAAGGCCTATTCACTCCAAATACAGATATTAAAAACAAAGAGTGGAAAAAACTTTCACTCAGATGGTTTTATTTTTTAACACTGAGAATGTAGGAAGAAGATGAAAGAGGATGATAAATGAATTTCTCCAGTGGTACTAATTTCTCCAGTGTTTTCTTTTAAGCACTGAACTGAAACACTGAAAGGTACACACTAAAAGGTTAGCGTTAGGGTTAGGGATAGAGTAAGTGTTAGACAGGGCAATAAAAGTGAATTTTATGTAATGCTATGTAAGCATGTATAAAGCATGAAGTAAGTAAATAAGTAGGTAAATCTTAATTTATAAAGTACATTTCTAGAGCAAGTCTCAAAGTGCTTTACAATGGAACACAATTAAAAAGAAAATTAAAATGAATCATAATAAATAACAGTTAACACAGAGAAAAATGTAAAAATCCTCACCAACAAGTTCAAAAACTACTACAGGCAAGAAAATAAAAATAAATGCAAACTTTTCTTAAAAGTGAGGAATAACGCTGAAATTATGATGTTAGCGGGGAGATTATTTTACTGTTTCAGGATGTAAGCAGCAAAGGTCCAGTCCCTTTTGGTTTTTGTTTAGTTTTTGGGAAACAGTTCATAGTTTGAAGATGCTAGGGTATGTCATACATTCAGAAACTACATATTAAAGTCTATTTGACTACCAAATAACTTGATGTGATTTTGAGGCAAGTATATGACGTTTAAAAAGTTTAGGTATGCAGTTTGTACAAAGTCAACTGACAACTGTAAGCTTCCATTACTTGTTAGCTGCATTAGGCTTACAGACCTGGAGCAAAAGGCCAACACTTTATAAGGATAATCAATTGTTCACTGGTTCACTTGTTCACTTGTTCACTTTCTGTTGATCATTTTAGTTAATGTCGGAATGTTTTTAACTAAATCTTTTACAAATGGCTCCTTTACTTTATTTTCTTTATTCTATTTTTTCTGTTTTATATTGGAGTTCAAATAAATATTTAAATTTTTCCCCACTTATTTGCTTAATATGTTTCCTTTGTCACTGATATTAAATTTTTGTCGAATGGTGGTGTATTTCATTTATTTGAGATAATAGAGAACATCCAGCACAAGTTTGAGGGAAAAAAAACTACAACTCAGTAAAACAGACACACATTGTTCCACTATTGTTCAACCTATATATTGGTTTTATTTGTTCCTTTGACACTCTGAGATACATATACCTCTAAAATGTTTCTAGTAAAAACAGAAATACTTTACCAAAATAAGTACAACCACAGGGTGTAAATAGTTCAGCCTAGAGCTACTTAAGATACTTAAGAGAGGAGAATATTCTAGATCATTGTGAAACGGGAAGAACATTCTGCAACCGTCTGAATGATGAAGAATAGAGACAGCATGAATGATGGAGAACCTTCTAGAACATTGTGAATGCAAAGTACATTCTAGAACCATGAATATGGTACAACATTCTAGAACAATGTGAATAGAGAGGAACACTATGGATTCTTAAGAGTCATAGATGGCAAACCAACCTAATATTTAAATTTGTGGGTGTTTGTTGGAGAGTGTTGGTTTGCTGTAGTCTGGAGTTAAAGCAAAATGTATTCTACATGAAAACGAAAACACAAACGTCCAGTAAACCCTGGCTAGGACAGGATGACCGCAACCTTCGGACTGAGCCCTTAATGTGTGTGATCACTTTGGCATAAGGAGAACCAAGGCCTCTTGGTGTATCCAGAGGTACACATGCCCTTTTAAGTTTGAAATACAGTCTATGGAGCCTGGAATCGGTGGGATATCGCTTACAGACCCATACAGGCATGGTTGATCTAAAGATGAAGATAAATGGTCCAGGAATTGAGAGTAAAGGCCGGCACTGTCCAGTACACTAATTTTAGTGCAGACGCCGTAGTACAGATTCTGAGAGATTGCTACATCTTTAGATTTTCTCAGGTATAGATGCCAGTCCCATCACAGAATGAAATGTCTGGAAACTTTTTCCTAGAGATGTTTTAATCTGATTTTCAGCGCTGATCCAGACATATTGTAATTGATCCATATTAGTTACATTATGCTTAATACTGTTTCAGTCCTTTTTAAGGATATTATACTATATTGCACTCTGATAGAAAAAGCTGAAAACCACAAATTCAGATGCGTTGAGAAACCAGCATACTTTGTGATGAATTTCACCACACAGGCTCTGGAATATTTTGAAAAAATGTTTTTAATAAACACAGACTACCGCTGCATCCACAAATATACACATTGAGACTGTACTAAGCAGTTTGCTATGTATGTGCTGTTATTATAATAATCATATATCAGAAATCATATATCATTTATTGACCCCGAAGGAAATTTAGCAGGCAGTAGCAGTTATACAATTACACAATACAGCACAGTAATACAATACCAAAAAAGGGTTGTACAGTACGAGACATAAGTAACATAAGTAAGTACCAGCTCAGTTAAAAATGAACTATTAACTATAAACTATGAATAATACAGTCTGCTATAGATAAATATATCTCACTTACTACAATGAGGCAAGAATTATATACAAGAATGTCTATCTAAAAAAATACAAAAAATCACTGTAGATAACAAGTGGTTGGTGTAGCTCAGCGGGTAACACACATGTGGGAGACTGGGGTTCGAATCCCGGTCTGGGTGACTGTGCTGTGCTACACCAATAAGAGTCCTTGGGCAAGACTCCTAACACTACATTGGCCTACCTGTAAAATGATTAACCTTGTAAGTCGCTCTGGATAAGAGCGTCAGCTAAATGCCATAAATGTAAATGTAAGTAGAAAATATAAAAACATGTAAAAATATGCATTAAGATCCCAGAGATAAAAAAGGCAGTGCAATAATAATAATACAATGTGCAAGGGATAATAAAATGTGCAGTAATTACACAATATGCAAGGGAATCAACAACAAGCTCGAGCTCATCTGAAATGGACTAGTGGAAACATGTATTGTGATGTAATGATTCAATCGTTCAGATTATTTGTAGAAATACCTACCATTGTGTTTAGTGGGCTGAAGGAGCATACATGTAGCATAAAGTTCATGAAACTAAATTAAATATATTACACTGATGCAAACACAATGAATTCAGTTCCATTATATATTGTTTGAACCGGACAAGTTCCCAACTTAACTGCATAAGAATTTATGCATCAAGATGTACTTAAAGCTGCACTATTTACATTATTTGTTTAAAGAGGCTAAACCATGGTGTCTGTAAGCTGCTGTAAGCTGGTAAAGCCTGAAAATTTCGGATTTATATAATGTGTTTTTACTTATTAATGTCCCATGGACAGGCTCAAAAGAAGGTTTTGTGTTGATGTGAAGGTCCCAAATGCAAAACCAACATTATACTGATGGAGATATGATTAAAATAGTAGATAACTCACTCACATTCTTGGAAGACTTGTCGTTCGCCGTGTTTTGACTGAATTCTTTTTAAATACCGTCAGTGTTCTAATAATTACAATCTAGCAGACACAACTGTCAATACAAAATGTTCTTTTGCAGGTTACACATGCCCACAAGAGAACGCATTGTTTACTCTGGGAGGTGTAGTTTGTAACACCATATAAAAATTAACTCCTCCATGTACAGGTTGTAAATAAGCTTTGTTAGGTATTGCTGTGAATTGGTAATATGCCTAAAAAGTATGCAGTATTACTGGCTGCAAAAGGGTTGTTAAAATAATATAGCTATAACATATTGTAACATATGAGTGAAAAACAGAGTGTTTCTTGTAATACCAAAGACACAACAAAAAAATCAGTTACATTTGACCCAACTTATGTTGTGTCCCATATAAAGGCATATTTCACACTGCAAAATCGAATCAGTGATGAAAGTTTTAATGAAAACAGTAAAGAAAGCTTTTTGCATACGTTGCCCGCAGTAATTCCTCAGAAATACTTTTGTGTTTGATTATAACCCTATAAATAGTCTCATTTAAGTTGTGGTTGGACCTCAGAAAAATTCAGTGGGCCAAATGACCTTGAGCAACATCCATGTTTCTCCAATGAGCCATGACCACCATACTCCACAGTGCAATTACTCATTCTGTCCAGAGGTCAGGAAGCCAGAGAGGAGAGTTCAACTAACAGGCTCAGAGGTTATGTCTTCTTTATTTAAGCATGCCCCACTAACCATCAGCATCTTGTAGAATCAGAGTTATTGCTGTTAAAAGCATGCAAGGGGCCCAGTCATTTTCTTGAGTGCTTTGACGTTGTTACTTCCCTGAATGAGGCTGTCTTTGGTTTCACATTGCCTTTCATTTTTGCCTCAAAACGTTTTTTTGTATGAAGACATATACCAAATAATTTAATTCAAAGCAATAATTCCGCAAGATGTTCTACCACATAGATTTATAGTGGTGTGGTTACCTTTTTGATCTCTGCCCTTCTGAAAATGTCCTTGTCTGCTAAAAGCATTTGCGTTTGACTCTGCATTAAAATAGACATTTATCTGAGAGTTTTGGTTCAGTGAACTCAGGTCTTTAGTGCTGCACTGTTGTTTAAATGCAGCATATCTTCAATAGTGATGAAGCTCTGAGGGGCCCCTCTCTCTTCTGTCCCAAAGTTTATGGACTCTGAACTCTGATAAACACTTCCTCTGCTCTGAATAATGGCTCTTTACCTCTGGACTGCCTTCAAGATCTGAGGGGAGAGTGAGGGTATCCTGTGCCATCCCTCCATCATCCTGATTACACACTCCTGGTTTTCTGAATGTTCTCTGGCAGTAAACTTCAATGTCTTCTGTGATGGACATGAGCAAATGGCCTAGTGAGTATTTAAGCGGAAGGCTATTATTTAGGCTATTATTTGTTACTTTATCAGAAGATCAAGGTTATTGATAAAATTCATATGTAGTTAAATAAATTAATACATAATATGTGTAGCAGTGCATACATGCATACATATGTATCTGTTCTTGGTCAAATAGGCATTACCTTTATTAACATTGCCATGAAAACCACTTGATGTTGCACTCCTACATTACTTTACAAAAGTCAGAAGCCACTGGCCATTTAGTACAAGTATTTATATAAGCTCACCAGACAAAAAATCAGTTACATACCTTGCGTTTTTAAGGTGGTAGTAACTTCAAGCTCCTGCAGATGGCGTTGCAAGAGGATGATTGGGCAATAAGTACCTAATAAGTGTGTGACAGGATTCATAGAATCAGAAGAGGTGGTACAGTGCAGTAAATGTCATGTGTGGAAAATAGGTCCAAAACTGTTAATGTTAATGATTTGCAGAAATGAGTGATTGCATTTGGGCGTGCCAAAGGCCATAGGGTGAAGGAAGTAGCTAAATTTGCAGGTGTATTGGAGTGTACGGTAATATGGGTCTACCAGCAGTGACAAAAATCCCAGTCTACCGGAAATTCTCCTCAGAATTGAACATTAATGTCACCTACATGCAGAAACTTGTCCAGTCCATACCAAATCGCATCACAGCTGTTATATGTGCTTGTGAAGGTATTACACGCTATAGGGTAAGTTTCGGTCACAGATGGTAAATTTTTTGTCTGGTAAGCTTATATTATTATTATTAATATGTTTCAGCATCAGCAGCAACAGAAAACTGGACAGAAACCTCTTTAACTAAATATAATAACATTTCTTTTACAGTATTTGGTGTGTTCATTTATTTTTTTAACGTTTATGAACATATTCACTATTGAGGTCTGGGCTGTGGGGTGACCAGTCTGTTTTGAGAATGCCAGCAGATTTATACTTTTTTTTGTGTGTGTGTGTATTTTAGTCTTTTCAGTAATTCAGGAATTTATGCAGTGTAGCACAGCAGTAACACCAACCCATATGAAACAAAACTTAAATAGAGATATCCTTATCACGCCCGAATGTTCTCCTAGACAACAATGAGGTTGGATGTAAAGACAAAGAAGACTTTTGCTTAAGTCTCTTGCTGCTCAGATATTTCGCCTAACAAAAGGGTCTATTACTCTTACGGCTGTCTTTGCTTGAGCTTTATTAGAGGTCAGATTGGCAGGATCTCGTTTATCTCAGATATCCTTTTTGTCTAAAGCTATTTCTCACAATTTTAAGAGGCTCCTTATTAAGTCCACTGAATTATCAACATTTCTCTTAGAACATGGTAAGTGCAATTGGTGTACTGAGTTTGAGAATATGCTAGGTGTGTCTGATAAAATGCCTGTTAAGTGTATCTCAACATATATCCACAGTGTTTACAATGTTGTCCCGTTAGTTTGCCTAGATGTATATTTGCATCTTTATATTTTCCCTCAAGCAGAAGCATAACCATGAGCAGAACGAGACATTTACATGCACAAGCTTTTTTCCTAACACTGTGTGACAGTCTGGGCTGTGGACCTTCAGAACAGTGGTTTTGTTTCAGTGGACTATCTGCAACTTTGTGTCTGCAGCTTTGTGGTCAGACTGGCGTTAGTATCTGTCATGTGATGGCAAGTCAGACTCACTTTTCTGTTAGAGCTGAAAGATCCAAGAGGCTCAGAGAAACTCATAATGACACATAAATCATCACACTACACTCTTTAAAAACATGGTTCTTTGTGGGGTCCTTAATAAAGAAAAGGATACAATATAGGGTTCTCTGCACCATGAACAATTTTTTCATATTGATGTTGAATGTACTGTATAGTGTTCTACCTAAAAAGGATCTGTATAGTAACACAAACTGCTATTGTTAAATTGCCAGCTTGTAATGATGGAAGCAGCCTTTTTCAAAAAGGTTAAAACCCTTTAAAGGGTTCTTTATGTGTTCATGAACCATTTTCTTTGCTAAAAAACCCTTGAAGAACCATCCTTTTTTTAAGAGTGTATATTCCGCTCTTTATGCTTTTTATGTGTCTATTTATGTTCTACATATAGTAAGTAATAATGTACTTACTATTCTGATGTTTTGAAATATATGAATCTTCACTCCATTAGAATGAAGATTTTCGTTTGCTGAACTGTTGTGGTTTTTTGAAATAGTTTCCAGACCATCTTGGAACAAACTGTATTGCTTAGTCAGTTGTATGTTAATTAAGGAGAAAGTGGAGTTTATGAGACTTCATCCTGGGCGCCTTAAGCTCTTTCACTGTTACTGATTAACACAGACTGGGAGAGCTTTAGATGCACTCAGTCCACTGACATTTAATCGTTTCCTTTCCATCTTTAGCTCAATCTGTCCTAAGGGAACAGTCCAACCTACCAGTATTGCCCTCTGAAGAAATTTCACAGGAGTACCCCAACCAGCTAGGTTGTTCCTGCTTTGTGAATGTGGAACACATATAAGTAAAATTGTTGTATGGGTGATATTTTTAAAAGTTAACTAATTATTTTACAGTTTTCTTGTTGCTCATGTATCTTTATTATTTCATATGTTAAGGTCTTTATTATATGACCAGCAAGATGTGATTGAAGAGGGTTGTTCATTATCAGAAGTGAAATATTTCTTCATTATATCCTCTCACACTTCCTGTGTTCCACACATTGTTCCACATTTCCCCCTCACTTCCAAATGTATTGTTTAGAGAAGACAAAATAGCTTCCTGTAGCAAGCATATTTCAAGCAGCCCCAGAGGATGATGTCAAGAATCAGTTGTAATGTGTAAACATAGTGAGTGGGGAAATTACAAAGCTAAATAATGAATTTGTGATATTTTTGAGTTTGCAAGTAGAATTTATAGAATACCATAATTGTGACCTTAATACTGATACCAAGTCTGGTGCCACAACGGCTCAAAATTAACAAGAAAATAAATGAAAACACTTCATCACCATTGTCATCAACTGTTACGGCTTAAAATCCAAGATTTTCATCATATGTGAAACAGGTAACTATAATTACTTTTTACCTGCCCACATTCACCATGCCCTGAAGGGAAGATTAACAGATTAAAAACATTCATCACACTGTAAAAAAAAAACATATCCAAACATTTATTACACTGCATATAAGAAAAAGTTTAACTTAACATCAGCGTAGCATTAGCATGAGTATGAGCATCCATAGGCTATTTATCAACAGCATGGGGTTAAACCTCAGGTCAGGATCATAATGCTTTCCATACGCTAAAGGCCACTGTCATCAGTGCACTCTTTTTCTGTGCACCCCCACCAACAGCACATTACACTAAATCTCTCCTACATACCCCCACCACTCCCCACATAGACTGATTCATCATGAGTTTCTAGAGAGATTCTGCTAGAGATCTGTTCCCTCTCTTTCCCCTTTGTAGCAAGCATGTCCATATTTAACCACTAAGCTCAGTGACAGTTTGTTTTTGTTAAGTTTTGCTGTCTGAGTGATTGAGTGGCAAGGGGCAATAGCAGTCCTACCAAAAAGAAGGAAACAGTTGACTCGAATTGAAGCCTGAGGCCAAATGTTGCCTGGAAACAATCCTGCAGAGAAAATATGTTAAGTAAAAAATGCATGGCATTCTTAAATTAGAATTTTTGACAATTCCCTTAAAAATGGAACATCAAAAAACTTCCTATTTTATGTAGGTTAACCCTTTAAACTCTGGTCCTTACATGTGTATTCTTTTACAATTTGCTAATTTATATGGTCAAACACACCTGATTCATCTTATTAGTTAATTGGTAGGTTTAGTTACAGCATTACAGCAGAGAAAACATCAAACTATGCTGGATCTTGTCCCTCAGTTCCCCACTCTCCTGTTTTAAACTCTATGGACCACTTTCCTAGAACCAGATTAAGCCTGAACTTAGAATGTTCAAGTAATTTTCTATTGACATTGAAATTTATACCTAAAGCTAACAGCCTTTCTATTCTTGATTTGTGCCCTTCTCTATCACACACTTCTAGCTGAGAAATATTCACAGGTCACGTTGCTAGCACATAATGTTTGAGATCTACCCACAGACATCTTTCTGTAGTTCAAGGCTGATTTTGATGAATGCTTTGGATCAGGGCATTATTAACCCTCTTTTTTCATCAAATTCTTCATTGACTGTGGAACATTGTCTTCCAGGACTTATTTTTGGCTGCCGCACAACCCATTAGCCTTTTTTCTCCAAACAAACTTCTAGTGATTGTGGCCAAATAATATTTGAGAGTATTTTTAGTCCACAGCACTTTCAAATCAAAATGCCTATGACTTATTTAAAATGTTGTTTTGTATACTTTAATGAGATGAGAGATCACTGTTAAATATAACTTCCAAAGACTCCTTCATATAGATGATTGGCGAATAACATTGCAAATGAACCAATGCATCACTATTCTTGGGCAGACAACTCTTCCTGTAGGTCCTTGGCAGTGATGCTGTGGTTTGGCCTTGCATACCTAACTGGTCTTTGATCAGTTCTATCAGAGAATATTTTAAAGATTTTTCGATGCATGATTTGACTGGCCAATTTGTACAGTATAAAGAATTTCCTCAAATTACCCAAAATGACCCCTGTATCGAAACACATTGCATAGAGGTTCATGTCGGCATTATGCGACAGGTGCTACACTTCCAAGTTTTGCTGCTAGACTAGCATTAGACTAGGGATAAATGGGTTAATTCTTACCAAATGTTCCCAACCAAAAGTATTTATGAAACATTTGATGTTCCTTCTCCTCCTCAGGTAAAACAAATCCAGCTGAAATTACGATTTACATAAACGCATGTCTGTTGAGTATAACCACAACACCCTAAGAGGTTTGGGAATTGTCCTATAAGTCAAATTGGTTCGGAGACCTTATAAAAATAACACAAGTGAATCATCAGAAAGGGCTTTTTTTCATGAAAGCTACATTTTAGTTTAGTTTTTTTGACATTTTGTTAAATTCAGTAATATTAATAATTAATTTGTGTTGGTAATTTCTTTTACTTAGAACACAAACAAATTCTGCACTTTGTCCAGGGGTACTTAAATGTTTGCATAAGGCTAAGTTGTGTAGCTATTACGGGGAGGAACTGAAGGAATTTAACTTTTAAGATGTAAGCCTTTTTACATATTATTTTTCTTATTTCCAGATTGGTTGGCTCCTTACTCTGCACCAGGCCATGCTAATAACCTCCTGGATGAAGGACCTCTAACCTAAACATGAGTTCAAGTGAGAAAGATGAGAGCTGAGGGTACTGGGACGTCCTGAACACAGCAGTGGAAATTCCCTTCCGGAAGTTGTCCATCCTGCAGGAGGGATGCTGGTGTGGCCCTCAGATAAGATGGTGTGTCCACATGCCAGTATAGCACAAACTCCCACTTTGTATTGATTTTTGTCACTTTTGGTCAAAAGACTCAGATTTTACAGTACCTTACTTGAAAGAAGGATATGCTGGATATAGCCCAGGGATAAATGCAACGTATCATTCTGCTCAACACTCTTTTGAAGAAGCAGACACTGCATTTCCTGCTGAAAGATTTAAACAGGCTTTGTATCCTCAATTCTTGATTCACTATGACTGTTTCCTGAATCAGTGTGGTGTGTGTCTTCATGCTGAACAAATGTTCCTTTCTTCCTGTAGATTTACACCATCATTCTCTCTTCAGTTCATTGTCTGTCACACAAATCTCGTCTCGGTTACCATAGTTACTCTGTGCCAGTGTGACTGAATTGGTTTTGCTGTGAAAGCACACCACTCAGGCCTCCGTTTCCTTGAAGTTGAACATTGTGGAAAGCCAATGATGTAACTGGACTCTATTCTTCTCTCATTATTTTCTAAAATCTAGTCCCCAGGAAAGGCCCGAATAAACCTGCCATTGAAGCCTGTCTGTTTGAGCCACTTTATCATCTGTCATCAGGGTGCTTTCATGTATTTCATTATCTTACCACATAAAAACGGTCTGAGAGAAATGTGAGCTAAAGAGTGTTGCTCTGACTACGGAGCAGCCGCATAATGGCAACAATTCCTTTTTGTGTGAGAAGATAACTGAACCATGGTGCCATTAAAGTGAAAGTTCAGTGAGAAATCATATCTACATATTTTTATTACACTATGTATCCCAAATGTAGTTACTTCATTAGCTTTGCATTGGTAGTAATAGACTTGTCTTGACGTTATCCTGTAGTGCGTATTTCATGGCAAAAGTGAAGCGTGTTTTCAAATATGACTGCTATCATGCCCTGTGGTAAGCTAAAATATTCCATGCCGGATCCTCTGAATTACAAGGTTGTTAAGGAGCCGCTAACACTGCTGTGTATTGAACTGACACTGGCAACTTCATCAAAATATCCCTCACAAACCAGTGGACTTGTAAAATGTGGCATAAGTAGACTACACATGAACAAGACTGCAAAACTGGCCTAGCAAGCCAGTGATGTTAACCCATATTTATTATGGGAAGGGGATGATCAAAGTCCCCCTAAAAGCAATACCCATGCTTTCATATGATGTCTTTTCAGTGTGCAGGAGTTGCATCATGGATGCAGCATCATTTAGACTACAGAATGATGCTGGACTTCAATATAAATAACATATAATGGAGACTTACAACAACTAACATTGTTCAGATTGCATGACCAAATCACAGCACACTTGCGTACTGTGTTGAGTTGTTAAGTAATCTAAAACAGACTTTTGTACATTTCTTTCCTGACACTATATGGCATACCATTATCTATAAAAATGGACAAAAAGTTTGTTGCATAGCTAAAAAGCTGTAGTAGCAGTCTTACTGAAGTCTGTATAACAGTATGTCATAACCTACTAGTATGTCACGCTATCTGAGTGGTTAGCTTCTGTTAGCTACATTTGCCACCTTGTGCAGTGGAAGACTAAACTTCAGACACCAAACATGTCATGCATGACTGGAAATTCTTTGAATTACATTTGTTTGCAACTTTCACTTTAAATATCATAGAATGTCATACAACACTCCAAACATGAGTATGCACTCAAAACTAATTATTCTCTAGGGATTTATCAAGCTGAGTCAGAACCAAAGCATTGTGGAGCTCCAGTGGTCAGATATTTGGATCAAAGGCTGTGTCTATGGTTCAGTGCAATGTGGAAACATGAACTCACAGAGGCAAATTGATCCAGTGGCCCTCTGGTTCTGTCTGAAAACTGGATGCACCTGGATCATCTGCTCCAGAACAAACACTCAGCACTTGGCTGAGGCACAGGGATGTGCCATAATGACCTACTGCTGCTTTCATCTGAACAGTCTCTATGGGTTTCTAATGCCTCTCACTTGAATCATACAGCATTAATTGTAGCATACTATTTCAGGAGAATATTATTGAGGGTGGAATGTGTTTCAGTCCAAATTATGGCTAATTTGGATGCCTCCAGGGTCATTTTGATTTCTAAAGAGCCCTGTAGCCCTGTAATTTTTCAGTTTGACTGTAGTAGCAGATGGTACTTAACTGTGAAGCCAAATAACTTGTATGTGGGACTACAATTCAATTTCTCGCTGGAGCTTATATATTAGTGGCAAAGAAGCTCCTAAATACTTTAAAGTCGTCTCTGAATAATATTCTTAAGATATATAACTGAATAATATGCGCAGTGGTGAACAGTAACCAAATAAATGTAATTACTTACTGTACTTAAGTAGTTTTTCTGTGTATCTGTACTATACTGAAGTATTTACATTATGTATAGACTTTGTACTTTAAGTCAAGTCAAGTCAAGTCAACATTTATTTATATAGCGCTTTTTACAACAGAGGTTGTCACAAAGCAGCTTTACAAAGAATCTGGTGTCCGAGCCCCCAGTGAGTAAGCCCAGGGCGACAGAGGCAAGGAAAAACTCCCTCAGAAAAAGGAAGAAACCTCGAGAGGAACCAAGACTCAAAAGGGGAACCCATCCTCCTCGGGTCAACACCAGATAACAGGACAAGCAAAGGAAAGGAGTGAAGTTAGAGAAATAAAAGTCTGAGTCTGATTAGTCTGTAGTTAAGTAGCTGGTTCATCAGATCAGCGGGACACAGGCCAAGCTTCCACAGTGCAGGACAGCCAGGAGCTCCGTGGTGGTTAGAGGCAAGCAGTGGCACCCAGTTAGAGCAGAGCATTGGACCACACAGGATGGGCAGCAGTACAGCTCAGGCAAAGAGAACAGACAGACTGTTAGCTTCGACAGAAGAACTGAACACACTCTATGGTTTTAACAGAGTGCAGCAGAGACTCCGGCAGGCCTGGCTATTACAGCATAACTAAAAAGGGAGAGCCAGAAGGTCACAAAGACATGAGGGCTCCCTGAGAAGTCAGCGCCCCCCTGCTCCACCGTCAACAAACCTGAGTGAACGTGAAGAGCAGCGGGACGACAGCACCAACGTTCCCAGCTTACCAAACACTCTCTGTCAGTGGACCCCTGGACCTGCACCTTTTATCTAGCAGAAAAACTGATTACCAAAAGCTTGACTAAACAGGTAGGTTTTAAGCCTAGACTTAAATATTGAGGCTGTGTCTGAGTCCCGAACACTGACTGGTAGGTTATTCCAAAGCTGGGGGGCCTTGTATGAAAAGGCTCTGCCCCCTGATGTAACTTTGTTAATTCTAGGCACTACTAGAGTGCCCGAACTTTGAGACCTAAGGTCACGTGACGGTTCGTAATATGAGATGAGTTCGGAGAGGTACAGAGGAGCGAGGCCGTTTAGAGCTTTATATGTCAAAAGCAGAATTTTATACTCTATGCGGAATTTAACTGGTAGCCAATGTAAATTAGATAAAACTGGGCTGATATGGTCAAACTTTCTAGTTCTTGTAAGAACTCTAGCTGCAGCGTTTTGGACTAACTGGAGTTTGTTAATACTTTTGCCGGAACAACCAGAAAGCAGGGCATTACAATAATCCAGCCTTGAAGTGATAAAGGCGTGGACTAGCTTTTCTGCATCCTGTAGGGACAGGGCATTTCTTATTTTTGCAACATTGCGTAAATGTAGAAAAGCTATTCTAGTGATGTTAGTGATATGCTCATCGAGGACCAGATCAGGATCGATCGTGACACCAAGACTTTTTACAGATGTAGCTGGTGTGACTAAGAAGCTATTAAGATTGACTCCACTACATTTCAATCTCAAATATTTTACTTTATACTCCACTACATTATGCGAAATTTGTCATTCCTTTCAGCTTATGTGATGTAAAAACGCAACACGTCAAAACGAAACAAGCTTATTCATGGATTCTTGGCATTCATACAAATGTCCATTTCAGACCTGGACTACATGAAGGACCACCTATAGGAAGGTAGGTAAAGCAGGATGGGGTTAGTAAACAGATAGAACATATTGTTCATGACTTTGTGGGTAAATAGACCACAATATAGAAATATATACACATGCATACATGAATGTATACAAACACTATTTCCTTTTATAGTAAATGTGTTTTGGCTAGTTTATGTTTATGAACAGAGACCTACAAATGCAATATAGTAAAGGAAAACTCATTTGTGAACCTGTTTAAAGCAGGTTTTTATTAAACTTTAACTCATAACTAAGTTGCAAATAAATCTTAAACCAAAACTTTACTTGTTTACAGAAAGTTATTTTATAGTTCTACCTAAAGGAAAATTGTCCTCCTTTAGTGTGCTTATGATCATTTTTCAAAAGACATCAGTGTCAGACTAATTAATGATCTTCTATTTAAAGATTGGTGGAGCGAGAGACACTAGAGTCTCTTCACCTAAAATGAGCTGATTAAGAGTCAGCCATATTAAATTGTGGTACTTTTTTACTTTCCATACTTAAGTACATTCGAAGGTAAATACTTTTGTACTTTTACTCAAGTGAGGGTCTAAAGGGAGGACTTTTAGGGGAGTAATATTTTACCTTGGGTATCTCTACTTTAACTTAAGTACATGGTTTGTGTACTTCATCCACCACTGAATATGCCTGTTGTTTACATGGCTAATCAGTAATCACGTTTTAAAAATCACTTTCACTCTGTTGGTTTGGTTTTATTATGCAATATGAAAAACAAATAGCTCAACTAATGTTTAGTTAGTCACATTTCCAAAAGTATGCAGAAACCTCTTAAGCTACTTTAAGGTACATCAGTCTGGAGCACCTGCATATGAAACTAAGGTGACCCTGCCCAAGCATTAGCTAGAGGAGTATAAAGCCCCCTCAGGTTTGCGAGCTGTGTTTTCTGGAATGATTAAGCTCCTTCTGATACCTTTGGGATGACTTAGAGTGGCCTTTGTACTCATCCAACATCAGTACCTCATATGCTACTATGGCTTAAAGCAACCAAATCCTCAACATCTAGTCTAAAGCTTACCCAGAGCAGAAACTGTTGTGAACTAAGGGGGCAAACTGATTTCCGAAAAACACTCGATGGGGTTTGTACTGGACTGGAAAGGTGCTACCACAAATTTAAAGACAAACAACAAATAAGAATGAGCCATGCCGTGTACTACGGAAGGAGATGCAGCACAACTAGGATGAGTGACAAAGATGGCGGAAGCAACACACATTTAGGCCCAATCACATTGCTTATTTTTTACCCCTATCCCTTGTTTTCGAGTGTAATCCTCCCCCTTGAAACGGAGTTACAAGGAGTAGTGGTTGAAACCTTACCCCTATGAAATGGGGCAACCCTTCAAAGCTAAACTTTTTAATCGCTAGCTTCTTGATCGAATTTGCCCGTTCCACCGTAAATGGTGCAGCAAACTCAGGTTCCAGAACGTAACTGCTGCACCATGTAAGGTGGAACGGGAAGGTTCGCTAGGTAACGACCGAGTATTTTTAACAGAGAAAATACGTATGGGTCTCCGTTTAGAATGTGCCTCTGAAAAATCTCCGTTTGAAGAGCCGTGAAGCCTTAACACTTCGCCATACCCCTCCATCTCAACAACAATCGGGAAAACCCTACTCCTAGACGTGAACGCGCAAAACGGAGGGGTCGGGCTAAGTGTTAGGGGCGAGGAGTGAATTGGGATTGGGCCTTAGACGGCAGCCTGCGAGGCTGGCGGAGTAGAGTGATGGCCTGGAAGTGTTGACCAAGGTCCTCCAGTGACGTTTGAGCTGGCGTTTTAAGAGTTGTTTGCGATGGTTATGCCCAGGCATGTCCAACATTTGAGATGGCTCCCTGCGGATTACGTGACCCTGAGGAAGGACTGGCAGCGCCATTGTAGCCAAGACTGCGCATGTTCGTTTACTGGAACAGTAGACATTCCAAAATCCCTGCTGCGGGAGGGGCCACGTTTTCGGGGATGATGCTACCACAAACTTAAAGGGGAGTGATGAAGAAACCCTACCGAGGACCTCCATGCGGCAGAGCGGCGAGAAACAGCAGCGGGTCTGGCAGGAGGTGGCATGACGTCATATAAACGCACATACGAAATCTAAATAGGCTGTTTTCACAGCTGGTGTCCACGTATGGCTCTTGAATGACGCATTTTGAACTTTAACAGTGTACATACTACATCAACTTAACCATTTTGTTTTTGCACGATATTGTCCCTTTTAAGCCATTTGTGGTCAAATTTTGTTGTGATTTGTGAGTCATTTAAACAAGCTCAGAACTTTCCCTAAATCTATAAAGCTCCATATTCTTTCATGTGTGTATTTACAGTTGTACAGTGCGCCTATAACACTGTATAACGTTTTATAAAAGTGAAATTGGGGGTATAAAATGGGGGCAACTTCACTAATGAGCTGATGTCTCCCGTCACCACGAAGAGACGTGAAAAGTAGGCTGGTTTTTGAGCTCGTTTTTACGCCCACGAAAGCTGCGATTGGTTGTACTCATTTGATCAGGCCCCACCCACAATGAGGCAAACTGTAGTGTGGGTGTGTTTGGAGTACACGGTCTACACTCTAACACACACACTCCACAGTCCGTACAGCGTGTAAAGAAACTCGCTTCACAGCTCTAACTTGGACTGTAACTACTGGACGAGGAACGTTGCTCTACTTTTATTACGCGCGGACGTGCTTAATAGCCAGCACAGCACTTCTGAAGCGTGAAGCCACACAGGCTTTTATTTTAGAGAGATCGCGTGTGGCTTCAGTGATGAAGTGACCGTCCTTTACTCAAAGCGAAGCGACAGCATCCCTCCAAACGGCGTTTAATGGACGGAGTCAGACTCTGAGACTGAACCCCCCTGTAAGGTACGGTATTGCTTCAAAGAAATCGCATACATGATTTTAGAGGAGTCTAAATGAGCATGAGACTGTTGCTACATACCAATTAGGGGTTTGGACCGCTACTTTCTGAACAGCCCCTAGTTCTTGTATGTTGACGTGGGTATGGGATGATATAAGGTTAGGCATTGCACAACATCTGGACTTGTGAGTGTGTGTTGCTGTGGCAGGGGCGCTGTTGTTTCATCTCTAATCTGGTTGCACGCTTAATCTGCAGCACGATGGATTAGCGAGTAACGTCAGTGTAGTGATTTTGGTGGAGGGATTCCCATGTGCCTTATCTGGGCTTTTCTTCCTCTCTTCATTTCTCAGCGAGCCTGTAGTTTATGGAGCTAACACTCTACAGTGAGGTTTCATACAGCCTTAAACCTCACCTTACCTTTCACCACTGGTTTATGAGCCGGCACTTGTAAAAGTGGCCCTTCACTATTTTGGCGTGAACAAAGCACAGTATATTTCATGTCTGCAGTAAAAAGTGATTTTAAAAATGAAAATGGCAACAATACCTGTATATATAGTGAACAACAGTGTATTAAAATGTCCATATTCCTTACAGTTATGTGTCTATAGTATATTTATATATAGTTATATGTAGTTACATATATATAGTATAGATTCTATAGTGTTTTTGTAGTATGTTGCATCTTCCAAGAGACAAGTACACAAAACTGCTTTATAGAACCTGCGATTTACACCTCAAATTGAAACCAAACCTTTGTAAGATGCATGAGGAAGAAGGCTCTGCCGTTAGTAGCTAGGACTCACAATGGGAATTCCTCTTCCTGGGTCGCACTGGATAGTGGAGTTATGATGCAATAGCAAGTTTACAGAGATGATTAAACTGAGGGATCTGGGATTACACAGTAGAACAGTGCATGAGATAAACCAATGACTCAGGTTATAGTCTGTCAACGAACTGGTCTGCTGATTATTTTTTCAGCACTGTACAGGATGTTAGATGTGAGAAAAGATAGGAATAAGAATCAGTTTTATTCAGTGCTGCACAATAGACCATTTATTTGGTCCTGCAGTGTCAGTCGTTACAAAACTGTGTGAATAAGTCAAGTGCAATATATTTGTTAGCCCACCATGTTTAATTGTGAGCAGTCTTTAACCAGTTAGCAATGTATTAGTAAACATACCTAATAAGAGTGGTCCAAGGAGAGGGAGTGACATAGTATTGGACACCCATGGTTCATTGATGTGCAAGGGCAGTGAAGGATATCGCATCTGGTTTGAACCACCAGAAAGACTACTGTGGCACAACTCAAGACATTTTTACCACTCGCAATAGAAGGATTTTGTCATAACACAAAGTGTTTACAGAGCTGTGTAGCCACAGATCAGTGCCCATTCTTACCCTTGCCCACTGATAAAAGCGATTATAATAGGTACACAAGCATTAGAATTGACCTTGCTTGTGATGGCACAAGGAGGTACTCTGGGAAGAAGACATGCCAGTGCATGGAGTGTAATGCACAGAGCAATGTTCTGGCATTCATGTGAACATAAATTTGAGACATGGCTCCTGTGAAAACCGATGGATGGCAGTGACAGTTCTCCAAAAATGTTCAGCCTTCAAAGATGAGTAAGTCTGGAGTTATTTTGCTTTTCATACGAGACCAGAGGGAAACTTAATTAAAGATGATCACAGTTTGTAGAAAATGCAACTTGAAAATCGAAAGGGTGCAAAACATAAAATCTTATGAGTTAAAATGTCCTACCATAGTGCATATTTATATGAACTTCCATACATAAAACTCTAGGCAGGATGTTTTAACAGCAGAGGCATGAGGCTGAGGCATGTGCTATCGTGTTATCATTGGGTTAAATGTGGTTTTCCAATGTTCCGTAAAGCGTGTCCAACCTCGTAACAGTTGCAATTATAGAACACTTTTGAAAGCAAAACATGGATATGTGAATTGCAATTAATGATACATCTTCAAAGAAACTTCATGTATCAGTTCATACAGTCCTAATACCCAACATAAGCTGCAGAAACAGCCTGTTTTGAATTTATTGTTTCTGTGGTGACATTAGAAGGAAAACAGTTACATATAACTGCCCTTTTAGCCTACATCAGGTTAATCCCACCCACCCACAAGGAACTGCTTTCTGTTTAGGCCACATTAAAGTATAAAGTATGGGAAATGGTCATGTAAAATGAATGAGTAAAAGAAAAATAAAATACAAGAAAAATGTAGGATGTGGACTTTTAAATGTTGAAACAAAACAGCAGTATTATGACTTTGTAATTGATGTCACAGATGTGAAGTGGTGTTCAGAGAGCAGTTATTGAGAATGAAGGACAGAAATGTTATGAGTGTTCAGAATATATGGAGGTGACCACAGAGCAACTGTATTCATGTGCAATGAAGAGGAACTATATTTGTACACCTGAGGATAACATAACATAGATTAACATAGATTAACATAGATTGCACTGTAGTCCATGTAGATACGGAATAAAAGTTGTAGGATGTAATTAGCTTAAGATTGTTATTAGATGATCATCACTGGCACAACTACAACCTCATAAAATCCAGTGCCAAAACAAGAGTTATGTTCCACCATTTTGTGTAGCTGCTCTAATGTGAGCTTAAGATTTGTGTATGTTATTAAGTTAACAGTGCTTTCCGTGCAACATGGGTTTAAAAGTTACAATATAAGTAACAAAGTAAAGGAACCAATAAAGGTGTTAGGAGACCTAGCTGCAGCTTATGGTTCCAACTAGTTGGGCATATGGCAAAGGATAGCATCACCAAACCTGAAGACGATATATGATATTTATCACAAGATTTCATTGATCTGAGGTTTATGAACTAGTTGGAACAGATAGAGTCTGCCATGTTAACAGCAGTGACACGTTAGAAAGACTTTTTAAAGGTTTTTTAAGTCACTGTTGCAATAATGAGATAATGGCATACTTGACTGACATCAAATCAGTGACAGTTTACTGTGCAGTTAATGCAATTACTGATGTAACCGATGTTGTTTACAGGTTCTCTATATTTGGTCTAAATCTGCATTTTTGTGATAGTTACAGTTTGATACTCATACTCAGAAAAGTGTATTGAGACCAAATTTGTCATAATAACGATAGTGTCATTTTGCACCCTCCCATTTTTGGAATTGACCTGCTTATCCAGTTATAATAATCCAGTTATACTTTATAAAAATAAAAATTGTATAATAATTATGTCAAAAAGTACAATAAAAATGTCAAAAATAGTTCTCTGTGTGATGCCATAGAAGAGCCACTTTTGGTTGCCTTAAGGAGTCTTTGAATAGGTTTAGAGAACCATTTTTTAAAATAAATGTGATATGTTAACGTGAAGCACCTTTTAAAATGTAAAGATTTTCTAACTTAATACAAAGGTTCTATGAAGAACTCTTAAATTGATAAAGAACCTTTCCATTACGTGGAGGTTCTTTAAACCTTATAAGTTTCCTCACACTCACAAATGTTTTTCAAACATGATTCTTTAGGGAAGTGAACATATTTTTAAGAGTGTAGCCAGTGAATTGGTGAATCTTGCATATATCTAGCATAAATATACACTATTACATTTATAACACTGGTTTTGAGTTTGAAAGTCATGATTTATATTTTCCTGTTGAGATCTATATACTTTGAAGCGGACTGATGTCTTTCAATTTGATAAAACATTGAGTCCTGTAAAACAATGGATGTTCCTGGAATAAATGTATGTGTTAGGAGACTGGGGCTTCTGGGCTCTCGCTCCCTCTCTCTGTTTCTCTCATCTTGCAATAATTCGCTTCAGTTGTGGTTCCATGAGCTAGTTTCATACATTACAGAGAACTGCCTGATTTGAAAGCAGCTTCAGATCTGGACGAAAATGCACACAGAACAAAAGGAGCAGAAATTACAGTGTCCCAGAGAGGGATGTGGGACTATGCAGGCTAGTTCAGACCCATTCCACCCCTCCACAAGTGCTTCTGAAGTTTTTATAAGCGAGATGATTATTCACTTTACACAGGTGTAGTTTGAATTTCCTTGCCATGCCACTTATTCATACAGTAGCTCTGCATTGCATTCATTTATTACTCGCTTTCTTTCATTGTTGTATACAGTTCAGCACGCTGTGCTCTTTCTGAAGCGTTAATGAAATAATGGATAATCTCAATACAAGTCTTAATAAAAGTGTTTTAGCTGTTCACAGAGTCTTTTCATTGTTGTGATATTCGAGATACATAAAAAAAGGAATAAAGAAGTGTATATATATATATATGTAAAAGCACTTGTGGTGATATTGAAATGAAGTGACATGGTGTGGTCTAATTTTACAAAGCATTGCATATGGTTTTTGATGCTCCCTCTCTCTCTCTCTCTCTCACACACACACACACACACACTCTCTGTTTCTCCCTTTCTCTTTGTGTTCTCTTTTGCACTCTCTGTCTTTTACACAGACTTGTTTTCTCTTTTATGCTTTGACGTGCTGGGTGAGAGGGTGCTGTGTTGTGTGCCGACTTTCTCTCTGACTGCTTCAGCTGTGGGTGAATAAGGAGACTCAAGCCTCAACATGCTTTTACCTCTGCTGTAAATCAAAGATCAACCAAAGATCTTTTTATACCATTTGGGAAGTTCTTTTCTGTCTCTCTTCGGTCTTAATCCATTGTGATTGATACACACAAACACACACACACACATACAGGTACTGTATAAACATAGTATCAGTATCGGTGATAAAGATACTGATACCTATGACTGATTTTTGACACATATGCATGTGTCAGCCAGCAGAACCTAACAACACGTCATCAGTGTGGGTTAGTATCGGTGTTAGCCGGTATTAGGATCGGCTATCAGAAGTGGAAGAAGGGGTACCCTTGGATTTCTAATGTAGACTTTGGACAGATAACACTTTTTCCACTCCTGATTCCCATTCTTTATTGTTATATAATATAACTTATTATTACATATAGGTACTTACTTTACTTACATTCTAATAAAATTAATATCCAGCATTTTTCAAAAATGAGGATCAAATCTCAAGATCTAAATATCTTTTGGTGAATATTTGATAAGGTTTGACACTGGATATATTGTACAGTATCATATTTTTAATATGGCAGCAGATTCCAAACTTTTGAGTGCTAGTTTATAGACAGTACTGGGCAAAGGTTTAACAGCACAAGTTTGTTTGCTCAGAAAAAAACACTAATATTAAAATAAGTAACATGCAATAAGTAGTGATTTTATGTATGTTTTTTTTTTTTTAATCCTTTAGGAAGTGCAGTGGTTTTTGTAGTTTTTATTCAGTACCTGGTTTGGCTTCTTAATGTTGAATTAAATATGCTGTGGAATTCAACAAATGCATTTACTGGCTGGGAGCAACTACTTTTTAGTAATGATACATTCTTGTTACTATTTTACTGTATGATACATTTTTACTGGCAAAAACACACTTGACCTTTTAGTTTCAAACAATTAAACATAGTAGTTTAAAAAACTTTACAAATTCTGGATTATTTGCTTGATCCTGACATCGCAAGTTATCTCTTTTTTTTATCTCTTTTTTTTCTAGTTTCAAACACTACACACGAGGACAGCTCTCAAGCCTAACTTAGCCTACTTAATGATGGTCCTTTACAAACTAAATGTGTTTTCAGTAGAACAGCCGGATACCTTTTTATGAACAATTGTATGATGCTTTTGCAGAAGTTTTAATATATTAATATATTACATAAAAAAATATATATTAATAATATATTAAATGTAATAGAATTATATAATTGATATATAATAAAATTATAGGTCATCAGTATTAGTAGTACTGTCAAATTGGTGCTATTACATGCCTAAATGTTTCAGTTATACAGAATCATGAAACTTACATTTTTTGGCAGTGGAAATACAAGCAAAAAAAAACATCTTAGAGAACCACATCAGAGATTTGAACTTTTTTGTCCTTTTATATACTTTGATTTATTTTAACTGTTCGCTTCCAATCAACACACCCAACTCACATGTACTTGCTGTGGCTTAATATCGCTGTGCAATCGAACATGGAAAATGACTGCAGTCAGCTTTATTAAATGTGATCATCACAGGATTAATGTATTTTTAAGGCATACTTGTTAAATTAGCCACCAGTTATTCAAATTACAGTTTCTTCACATTTCCGAGCTGCAAATGACGACATACTGTATACCTCAAACAACACAGTACAGTGCAGCGTTCCTCTCTTTCTGCCAGTCTGCTTAAGTCGTCTCCTCTCAGTCTTTCAGGCCTGACTCAGCTTTACCTGAAGTAAAGTAACAGTGCTAGCTGCATTAGTAATGTAATCTGACAGCTTGATGTTGAAAAGCTTATAGTTGAAGCGTTAGCTGTGACAGCCCTGACAGGCCATTGAGGCAGCAGCCGAGTCAGCTTCTGGTCTTTTGGAAGTGTTCAAGTGCTGGCCTTTAACATTGTGGTTCCTGTAAAAATCATACCAAAGTAAACAGATAATTTCATTTACTTCATGGAAGTGGCTCAAAGAAGGATTATGTAACAGGTGACGTAAGTTGGTATAAAAGTGAATTTTATACTTTATACTTTTATGCTTATTATTTATCGTTTTTAAATCTTTCCCTAAACTAATGTGATCATATAATTGACACTGTGATATACCCAAAAATGAAGAAATACATTCATCCTAAAAAAAGGTTAACACTTTCCATGAATCAGGTATCCTTAATGCATTAAAAAAGATCTATAGGGCACTCATAATGTTTGATAATGCTTGACATCAGCCTTTGTAGCTGTACATAAATGTTCATAATCACACATATAAACTGGTATAACATCACAGTATAAGACGTCATAACACAAAGTTACATAATATGCTAAACTGTATAATTTTTTAACATTATTGTTGAGACTCATATTATATAGCTTAATACATTTATTCACATAATGCTTTCAATCATAAAGCTGATCATCACTTTCCATGAAGTCTGTAAAGAGCTTTATTATTATTTATTATTAAGTGTTCATTAGATGATTAGATATTATATGCACTTACAAAATCATTTTCATTTTGAAGATACTATAGAACATTAGAGAGTTTGCGAGTTAGAGTGGAGGCCTCACTGTGAATATTTTTAAAGCATTATGTAAGTGTTAAGAACATTAGTTATTAAGCGTTACGATACCAGTTTTACCAATAAATAAATAACAAAGTAAGTAACAGGAAAAATGTATACACTATAAAGCATTATGTCACTTTGTGCTATGAAGCCTTATGCTGTCATCTTAAAACAGTTTATGTGTGTGATTATGTACATCAATGCACAGTTACAAAGGCTTATGTCTAGCATTGTAAAGCATTATACAGGCTTTATAAATGCACTTATATACATCTTTATAAATGCTCTTATAATAATAGTATTATGGATAACTGATTCATAGAAATAGTTATTAGTAATAGTAATAAAAATAGTTGCACCCAGAAGAAAGTGTCGGATCGTATTGCTATGCGGAAGGAGTATAAAGGTTACCAGGAACAATAAATGATGATACATTTAGACTGATAAGAGAATATTTATTGAGCTACACATACAGAAATAGTGTCTCTCAGTTTGGCATCAGGCTGCCATTTGCTAATGCAACATGCAAGATGTCTAGGCATGAAGTTGTAGACGTTCCTAGTGGTGTCCTGTGATAATCCATCCCATTGAATATGCTCACACAGTTCCTGCAGATTTTGCGGTAGGGGTGGAGGTGAAATGACACCAGATCTTCTAGACACACTGTTCATCTTAGTGCTGACTATGGTGCCTCCACACACAGATTTGTTGGTCGTCTCCAACAAGACAAAAGCGAGACTCATTACTGAAGATGACCTGCTGCCGCTCCATGACAGTCTGGCACCACACCATTGCATTCTTTAGGGACACTGACATGATGTTAAGGGTGACGTAGTGTTAGTTGTCGTAACAGTCTGCATGCTTACAGTCCTGCATGGTGCAGCCGTCTGCCAAGTGCTGGCACTAACAGAATGACTCATGAAGGGCATCACTGCTCTCTGAATGTCCATAATTGAGGCTGTTGGGTCAGTCAGGTACAGTGATAAGGCCCATTCTTGCCTATGTCACATGCGCAGCCGAGTGTAAAATAAGAATCATTTGTATTGTTGCATTTACTCTTCCTTTCATTTGCTACCAGTACATAAATGATCTAACTGGAAGCAGGAACTTCGACACGATTGACAAGAGATTAGGAACACGGGTCAGTGCTACTTCTTCATCCTCTCACATTGGACTGATTCATCTTGACGCTACAATGACTCACTATCGCCTTTCAAAGTACAAAGTGGTAATATAGATAGGACAGGATGGGGCTAACCAGTTAGCATGCTAACTCCAGTAGATACCTCTGCAACATGATTTTGCATGAACATCTTTGTCATACCGTCACACCATTCTTCACATGATTTGTTGATGAGTTGATTTGTTGACTAGTACTTTATTAACCAAACATCAAAGATTAATAAAAACTGCATACAATGAAGAGATTAAAGTAGCTGCATTTAAAGTGTGTGTGACCTGAAGTGTCTGAAGGCGGGGTGCAACAGATGAAAGTGAACAGTAAAGCTTTATTCAGTGTTTGCCCAAAATATTAGCTGATAAAAACAAAAAAATCTAGCTACACAGAGGAAACCCAAAACATGTCAGTGGGAACATGTCTGCACTGCTGATGTTTATGTTTTGGATGACAAAACATATGAACAATGTAAACAATGAATTTTAAATAAAACCTGCCCAGTCTTTAACACTGATGGTATTGTAGTGGTGCCTTCTCTGCAATGCGAACAATCAGTGTTTTTTTTCCCTGATGAATTAAGAAAATACATAAATCTTTGCACTGCATTTATTGTATTCCGGAAGAGCAGAGTATTTAAGCGATACTCTCTCTCTCTGTGTCATTGACAACTTTATTCTTTTTACACATGACTAAAACAAGCATTACATAAAAAATACATATTTAAAATATATTTTAAATTAATATATATGTATATTTGTTGTTGTTGTTGCGATATCATGTCCTTCTTGTCTGGAAAATATCACCTGCTCTTCTTACAATTAATAGATGTGTTTTGCTTACATTTACTTATACTTTATAAGTAACATTTTACCTGAATTATAGTATTTGTTTTAGCTAGTTTTCCACTGAAATAAAGAGCAATATCATTTAATTTACTCACTAAATATAGAACAAAATGAGTCTTCAGCATCTTCGCACCATTAACATTTGATTTTTATACAGTCCGAGCCAACAGAGGAAGCACTCATGTTAACTTCACAGCCTGAAGATGGCTCATAATGAGCTTCATTGTGGAAGCAGCTCCTTCTCAGACAAAAGCATGAACCACTCTGCAGAACTCGAATAGCTGTACTGAGACACTGGCCGGACCCATCTGTGCTCTAGAAATGAGGATTTAACAGCTCTGTCAGCTCTTTTCTGATGGGAACCTGTTTCCTCGGCTAAAATCTCACTGTGACAGACATTATTTCTATCAGTGCAAATCATCTGTGACCATCCAAATCCAGGCAAAGCAAAGGCGGTTTGTTGCCAGCAGCTACATGTTGACGGAAGAAGGGATTTTGCAGGAAAAAAGAGAGCGCTGTTGCAAGAGTCTCGTAATTGGTTGCGATGGACTTACTGGAGAGGATTAGCTGACAATCGAAATCTGTTGACACAGACAACATTCACTCAGTCATATCACAATGTCAAGCACTTGGCAGAGTCACTGAAGCGAACTCTAAGCAGTAAACGTAATAGATGTCAAAGGGTCACTGTTAAGAGCTAGAGCGGCTCATTTCTAAAACTGATTGCTGCACAACAGACAATTGCAAGAAGTCATTCCTGTGTATTGGTGCGGCTTCATCGATTTCCGATATGAAATGCATTATAACATGGCTGTTTGCTGCTCTGCTCCACAGATTTTGGGGGAAACTTGCATCTATGTGGCTTATGTAGAGATTAAAGGTTTCCATTTCCCATCAGATGGGAGTTTTAATGTTTGACGTTGTACAGTTGACAAAGGTCAGTACAATGTTGCACTAAAATTTCACCCACTGAAACATTTTTGCCAAAAAAAACCAGTCAAAAATGATATGAAAAACACAATACAATTATGAAAAACACAGATAATTATAGCAGAGAAAACCAAAGGTTAAAATAAGATTTCAATGAAATGTCAGAATACAATTCATTTGAATGATTAATTAAACAGGGATTACAATGCTATTTAAAAATTGCTCTTCTGCATAGGTCAGCAAACACACATTCAAACAGTTTGAGTAGCAGCAGTTAACAGAGGAAAACATTATATATATAAGGAATATATATAACATATTTATATATATTTGCATTTTCTGCTAGAAACAACACATTTATAATCACTGTTCACACGTATCTATTAGCAGAAATGAAATCTAATATACAAAACTGAGTTTTCGTTAGTGGATAATTAACTTTAGCTACAAATCATCATTATTTTCATTAGAATGAGCACTTAAAATATCCACAGGAGTGGCTCGTCTTTCAACAGAGGCTGCAATGTAGAGTCGCTTGTTGCTACAGGAGCCCAGATCGACCAAACCACAAACTGGCTGGAGAGAGTTCCACCTTAAATGGTGCAGCATTTAAGGTACAGTGGGAAAATTTGAAAAAGAAGCTTGTGAATGTCCTTATTGGAAAATGTTACCAGCATTAAAAAAATAATTAATAAAATCACCTAATCAAGAGGATGAAATAAGTACCATTACAGCCATAATGTCTCTCTTTACTGTCTTCATCATGAACACTGCCTGATGGTTCACAGAATCAGGACTCTTAGCAAGCTGTCACCAGCACCAGGTTCAAATGACAGAGAAACAACCACCAGAACTCTGTCTCCTGATGGTCTGTCTGCTCTTTGAAGGTCACTGGCAAGGAAATATATTCTCCTCTTTTTGCTTTCTGGCAGTGGAGGCTTTGACTGTCACTGGAACGTCTGTGCATTGAATTAAGAGATTTCCAGCAGAAATCACATCTTGTTTGTGAAAAACGAATTGCCTTGAACGTATGATTAAACCATGGAAGCTAGTGAGCTAGACTCGACCAATGCTGTTTTGATGACATTTTCAACATTATGCAGTGCTGAGTCTCTAACAGCCTGCAATCAATACAGATAGGCCACACATCGAGTTCTATTTAATGCAGAGTGCTCCAGGCAGCCATCACGTCGGAAAGTATTTAAATGGAGATCACATGTTTTTTAAGAATGCGACTCAGCAGCTCCTCTCAGCTTCGTCCAGCAGGGAAGTGGCTGCCTTGCTTGAGACAATGAGACACTTGTCAGGAAGCCAGGAGATGGGTCTGGAGGTTTGCAACAAGGTCTCTCGGCCCCTGTGCTTCCTGCCCTTCTTTATTTGAGGATAACGCATACACTGTGAGATCGGTGAACGTCTGATGCCAAAATTCCACAGTAACAGTGATGGTTTGACTAGAAATCAAATAGACAGTTTTCCCAAATGTACTTAATCAGCTAAGGCAGGGGTCCTCAGTCTTTTCCACATTAAGGTCCACCTATTACTAGAAATGCTAAAAAAGGGGAAGATTAAACAGCTTAAATATTAAATTGTCTATTTAAGTCCAATCACAGAAACCAAAATCTTTTTTTTTTTTTTAAATGAATAAAAAATGGAAGATAGAAAGAAATATTTTTTGTTGTTTATCCTAAACGTCTGATCAATCAGGGATTTTTTCCAAATGAAAGGGAAAAGAATTAAAAATGTAAAAAAAAATGTATGTGATAATAAGTGGTTGAGAAACTCTCAGCTAAGACAGGTTGGTAGTGTTTTGCAGTGAGGTAATGAGGTTGTAAGTAAACAATGGTGGAAAATACATTATTTACCTCTGTATTTTGTTTTGAAATACCTGTACTTTATTTGCATTTTGCGATACATTTACTTTCACTCAACTATATTTCAAAATAAAACATTCTACTTTTTGCCTCACTACTTTTTGTCTGAATGTGTGGTTACCCTACATTCTGAAAAAAGATTCTGCACTTTGCATGTGTGGTGTTTTTAATCGTATAGCAAATAGCAAGTTTCCTGGCTGTGTTTGCTGCATTGTAAATGTACATGTGTGCCTACTCCTGAATTCCAGTTCCCAGTTGCCTATAATCATGCCTTTGCCTTCTCTGCAGGAACAATACTGGTCTTTTATTTTATGTATATGCTATTTGTAGTGCTATCTGATGAGATCTTTCCCTTTGTGATGTGTAGGCTTTTAGCACTATTTTATATTTGATAATTACATTTGACATGTGCCACCTATCTAAACGTCATTGTCGACCAGAGTCTTTTTTTGACAATAGTATTCCCCAGTGCCAAAGGCCTCTCTCATTTTGCTTTATTTGGATTACTTGTGATGTTTGTATCTAAGTCAGCCATGCTTTAATCTAGCCGTGCTCCAGTAGTTGCTCAGTTCAGGCTATAAGGCAGGACCGATAAGCAAAAAAGAAAAAGAGAAGCAGAGAGAGAGAGCGTAAGACAGACAGACAGGCACTGCCTTATGTACATTTATGACCCATTTTATCTGCTCCACTTAACATATAGGTGCATTGTGTACTTCTACAATTACATACTATAGTCCATTTGTCCATCTCTGCATCCTCTGTTTACCTACAGCAGTGCTGCTGGAGTGTCCCATCACCCCAAAATATCTGCTATGTTGCTTAATGGAGGTCATGACCATTGATAAACAATGTTAAGGTGGGATATAAAAAGTTTGCAGTAGCACATATAAACTGTAGTCTGTTACTGTAGAACTACAAAGTGCAGCTATATGGTGGAGCTAATAAAATGGGCAATAAATGTAGAGGTATACACAAGAGTTAATACACTAGAGCTACTACATTTACACTTACTGAGCTCTAATAAAGTTCCAACATGTATTTTCAGATGATTTTATATATGAGTAATTAAATAAATTAAACAGGGAAACTCCGTTACATGGTAACAGTTATGGCAGTTTATTAGTATTGAAAAGGAGATATAAGAGAAATAAGATTTTAGTGTGATTACATGTACAGACATTAACTGTTATTTAGCAGCTTCCTAAAACTAATTTGGCTACTAAAATTTGACCCTTTTTATAGAATTTCTTTTATAGTCACACAGAAATTATCACTGTGCTTGCAGTAGTTGAACAGCATGTATTTTAACTATCCAAATAAAACTCAAATATAACTCAACTGGTGTGATGAATGGGGTCTATCAGCAAAGTATATACTCACTAGTAACAGCATGACTTTGTACACACAGGCTGACTGGATGCATGGAGAATGCCCAGTGCCACTGTCAGTGTGCTGCAAGAAAGGGGATGAAATGGTGTGGAACGACTCTGACTGTGCAGAAGTATGTCAGGCATTTCCTAGCATGCTTGCAGAGCTCTGCCAGGCTGTGTGCCCAGACTAGCAAGCAGGTCTGATGGAAATCTATTTCAGTGGTCACTCAATTGGTTCCTGGAGGCACATGCAAGTTTTCATCAGCAGCCAAGTAGCTTATACTACAGTCAAAATGTCATTATACTTGTCTGTAGCTGGTGGATGTTCCCAGGTTCCTGCCATCTTGAATGCTGCTTGTTGTGTATGGATGCTGTCAAAAGTCAATAGCTTTATCAGCTTTCTTTCCAGACAGTGTCACACTGCCAGCAAGGTGAAACGTGTTTAACCAAAAAGATTGGTTAATTCTACCTTAAATTTGCTTTGACTTCACATGATTCAATTTGCCAAGTGCTTGGAAATCAATAACCCGCTGTACAGCACATTTATTGCATAAAGAAATCAATTGTGTTGATGTACTAAATTATTTGAACGTGCAACAGAGCTGACAATTTGTAGAGTTCTTGTCATGAGCTGACATTTTTGACACTTATTTGATGTGTTACTGACCAGCGTAAAACCTGTTGCATCACAGTAACATACACGCCATTAAATGAAAATCACATATTAACCCACTTTATAGTAAAATAATGTTATTGGAATTTGTCAAATTGTTTGCTTAGTTCTTGAGATGACAGTTTTTATCTATATGTATTCTGAATGCACTCTGAATGTGCAATTATTTATGTATTGTGATAATGTTATTGAATACATGTAGAACAGTGTATTCATTCAGACATCACACACACTAACACATCATCACCACAGTGTTACTGAGGTGCTAAGAATGATTAACCACCAAATAACATTAAGAAACAGGGTAAAGGTATGCAGGGAAACAGATACAGTTTGTAGTAGTAGAACTTCAGTCATGTAATTTTGGATTTCTTGTGACCTTTCCTAAGTGGCTAGGACATTGCTGTATTATCCCAGGTGGCTGTCAAGATGTTGCTTGACTGTTGCTATGCTATCTCGAGTGGTTGCGAAGTTGTTACTAGGGTGGTGTTTTCCATTTCTCTTCCATTTTAATGCAATCAGTTGTTTGTTGCAGTACAACTAGGCCTGACTTTCCGTCTTTCTGTCTTTCCGTTGTACAGTTGGGAAAATTACCCAGTAACTGTGCAGTATCACAACCTTCTCTGCAGTTTTGCAGAGGCCACAGCAATTGAATATGATTTTCATTAATGTTTTGTAAGATCTGTCCAACCTTACAACAGTTACTATGAAATCACACCTTTTGGCCAGAGCATGGATAGGCCAGTGGTATTTTATGTAGAGGTAACAGAGTGCTGCTCATGTATTCCAAAGCTGTTGTTGGGGGGTTGCGAGTTCTTTTTGTAGCATTTGCAAGCCTATTGTGGGAACAGCATCTTTCTGTGTGTTGGTCAAGAGGTAAGAGTAAGAGTTTAAAGTGTGACTAAAGTACACTGGCTCTGAGGAAGAACACAAGGAAAAGTTCACACTCACAGGAAGGAAGTGTTTGCCAAATGAGATCATCCATCACTGTCCAGAAACATGCGGACATCTGCCCCCTCTAAATCCCCGTTCAAACAGACAAGCCCAACGTCTCACCACAACATCTGGCCTTAGTGAAAACACTGGTCATGTTTGCATTTCAACACGGCACAGGCTTCTTCCATCAGGAAGGAGAGTTACAAGTTGTGACAGAAGTCAAGCCCGCATTATGACTAATGGGGGATTTTTATGGATTATGCAGGTTCTCATCCACAACATACAGATGCTTTAAAGGACACACAGTGACCTTATGTGAATAGCCGTTGACGTTATGCATATTTTTCACTTCATTACTGCAAATCCTCAGGCAGCCTGTTGGACAAAACATAATATTCAAGAACATGGTTAAAATCCAAGAGCAAATTAATAGAACCAAAATGTGAGAGGAAGTGTTACTTTCGTTGTAAACATGACTTTGTGGCCTATTACTTTTTCTAGTGCTGTGTGGCCCATATGAAGCAGCTACTGTATTATTTCATTCAAAGACATTGGGATATTAACTTTTAACCTAGGGATGCACAATAATATCTGACTTATCCTTTATTTTATTGACGAAAAAACGACCAACATCAAACCAATGTCTAGTTGATGGATAATTCAAACTGCAATTTGATAACATTTCTTTGTAATCCAGAAGACCAGAATCCTCTCTCCTATGCTAAAATGCCTGAAGTTTTACTGTAGTTCTGACAATTGATAAAAAAATAGTTATATTACTCTGTAATGCTGATCCTAGTTGATCAGCTCCATAATTATTGGCACTCTTGGTAAAGATGGATATAGTATGTCATGAAAAAATGTCTTTGTTGTTATTTAGCTCAGTCTGAAAATTTGAGAGATATCTATATCTAAAATTTTATTTAAAGCAACATTATGTAACTAATTATGAGCTAATTTAGCTCAGTATTACCAGCATGGACATCATGGCAGAGGCAGTGAAGAGACTGAAGAAAAAGTCATCAGAACAATTGAGGAAAAAAAAGAGAGAGTGACTGAAAGAGACTAGACAAGTGTAAATCTCAGACAGGTTTTTGCTTGAAGAGAGCTAGAAGAGATAAAAGAATGCGAGACATTGCCGTGGCTTTCTGGATGCCAAAATACCTCTAATCTCAGTCCTGTTTCAGGATAGCAAAGAAATAAATTGATCTCACACCAGATTAGCCTTAGTATAATAGTAAGTCCTGTAATATTACTTTACCTTGTAAATCGTTGTTTTTCTTTCTCCTCTGATGTCTTTGCTGGTGCTGAATTCCCAGGCAGAATCAACTCCCCTACATGCGCACACACATCATGCAGATATATGAATGCTATAGATCACACTCATAATTTTGGTAAGGACCCCGAGAGCAAAAAAAAAAAACAATTATTGCATAATTTATTTGATTGTCTGTCTGAGCTGCAGACTCTCTCGGTCTTCAAATGCAGACTGAAGACTCTTTGAAATGCATTGTATTGCACTTATGCTGACCTAAACTTATCTTCTCTCTAGGTACAAGCACTGGCACTTCTAATGTATATAACTCTGTATTTTTCTTTCTAGGTATGAGCACTTGTCCTTTTTCGGGCAGCGTCCAAACTTAAGGGGAGTTTGGACTCTAACCTTTTTGTACTAGCTAGGATAAATACTCTGACTAAACATTAAGCACTTCTGTAAGTTGCTCTGGAAAAGAGCATCTGCTAAATGCCATAAATGTAATTTAAGTTTAGTCTAAAAAAATTGTTTTTAAAACACATGGTTCACAATTATTATCGCATTAATAACCTCTCAGGTGGAAATATGTGATTGCACATAATGTGCAGAAAAATATTTTGCATGTCAGTTGTGCTTCACAAACCAATGAGGTGATGAATCTCTGAAGCATTTTAAAAGAGTGCATTGACAGAGGTCTGAGGATGGGTAAAGTGAATTGTCTACTATTCTCCACAAATGTTTGTCATACTGTAATACTGATGTTGTATTTGAGATCTAAACATCCATGGATCTTCTTTTTCAGCCTATGCGTGTGACAATAATTCACAAGACATATGACCTGATTAGCATCTTTAGCATCTTTTTTACTATTGACTCCATATTGCTGCTATTTTTGCTAAACAGAAAATCCTACATGAAAAATAAAATGAACAAAAACATAAAATGTAGCCTGTGCAATAGTTATAGTACTTTTAACTTAGTAGTTATAGTACTTTTATAGTAGTGTTTTATTTTTCCAGTCTGTTTAGCAAATAGACACTGTGGTCTAAAATTTGCTGAAAAATGCTATGTATGTTGTTATGTAGATGATGTGTTATAAAACCTATTTTCGAGGTTATTATAAATTTTGCATGAAACTGCATGTTGAATTTCTGTTAGCTGTGTCACAATAACAATAACAATAATTATTAATAATTATTATTATTAATAATAATTATTTATTATTAATTATTAATAATAATATTGATAATATTTTTTTTTTTGTAGAGC
>CM067491.1:21428306-21457975 GCA_034552555.1 Semaprochilodus insignis
TAATTATTAATAATAATATTGATAATATTTTTTTTTTTGTAGAGCACTTTTCAAAACCACAACAATGTAGTTGTAACTAAACACCATGTTCAAGAATTATGTTTTTAAATGTTTCCTATAGGTGTATACTGAGCTTGACTGTCTGATAAAAGTTGGAATTGTGTTTCACGGTTTAGAAGCATAATAACAGAAAGACATCTCACATACTTTACAGAAGGTATATTCAGAAGTCCAGTGTCTGCAGATCTAAGACCATGAGTTGAAACATAAACAGAGAGACATTGTATGATGTAAACTGATGCCAGATTATTTAGAACTTTATAGACATTTATTTTTTATTTTATTCAGGTAGCCAGTGCAGTTCTTTTACAACAGGAGTGATGAGCTCTTTTTTGTTTTTGTTAGGATCTGTGCTGCTGCGTTCTGTACGAGTTGTAGGGGATGGATTGTTTTCTTAGGAACTCCAGTAAGAAGAGCATTACAGTAATTATTTTGCTTGTAGATCCATAAACAAGTTTCTCTGCTTCACTCTAAAACAGAAAAGACATACCGAGCCATATTTCTGAAATGGTCAGTATTTAATCTTTTTTCTTGATTTAATTCTAGAAAATTCTGTGACATCCAATGAGAAATATCTGACACACAGCCTCTGTTTGTCCATCCCGTTTAGATTATCCAAAAGAACGGAAGTGTATATTTGTGTGTCATCCGTGGATGTGTTATATGTAGATGGCATTCAGATATACTTAGATTCTGTTTATTGCCATATGTGTCACTGTCAAAAACCGTGGTGTGTGGTGTATTCCTAATTGTCTGTTTTCTTTTCAGCTGCAAGTGCACTTCTCAGAAATGTTATGTACTTTTGAAAGCGATGGTATTTCAGTAACAGTTACCAAAATTATGGTTATGAAACTGGTGTGTGGTGTGTGTGTTCGGGCAGAGTCTGCCATTTGTGGTTAGAATCAGGGAGCATACAGCTGATTTTTGTGTGAAAGTACATATTTGTGTGTGCAGACATTGAAAGCATGGTTCGGATTAATCATGTTTTGGTGTGAGAACTTGGAGGGAATTGGTCTACCTATATTCCATCTTTACATGCAGTCTATCATAGTAACCGTTGTTAGGTTGGACAAGCTTTACCCAACACTCTCTCAACTTAACTATGTTGCTGTAGCCAGGCAGGTTGGAAATAGCAACAATGCTTGTTATTGTAATAAAATACATCACAGTATGTCACAATATGCTTTTCTGTGCATGAAATGTGGAATACACTGGATTCAGAATTTCTGATAGCATTTTTATAAATATGCCACTTTTTTTGTCTGTTTAAACTTATCAGATCACAGAAAATATAAATAGCGTAACATATTGTGTATTGGAGCTGAGCAGTATGACAGTGTTTATAATTACAGTGATAAATTACTTTGGAACAATAAAAGTCTTGTTTAATTCAAATGGAGCATATTAAGTCTTTTTTGATTGGAATTGGTGTAGCAGTGAAATGTTGAATGCAAATTGCTGGATTCATAACTTTGAAAAAATAAATATCGTGGCCTATCACGTATTGTGGAAACGTCTTGAAGTATTGTAATATACTTGTTTTGCCACTTTGTCCACACCTGATATTTCTACAGTGTTACTTTTCACTTGCATGCGAAATAAATATCATTTGAAATGAACATGCTCCAAATTGAGGTCTTTTGACAAAAACTTATAGTTAGAGCTACAATATCTAATGCTGTGAACCTGAGATTACCTATCCACTGGTTGTAATGTGCTTCTTTGTGGGAAAGATGTGGTTTGCAGTAGAATGTGGTGGGATTGTTGCCATGAGACACTATTTCAAGGATTGTGCTTTGACTTCCTGAAAAAATACATTGGTTTCTCATTTCTTCAACAACATGCCTTTACATCAAAGCCATAGCCGGTAGAAGGATAATTTGTGCTGTTCTGTCCCGTTTGTGGGTCTGGTGCCCTGTTCCATTCTCCAAAGACTGGAAATAGCTCGGTGTAGTCAGGAAGGCTGGCTGGTGAAGCAGTTGGTGTTGAATGGCGCATAGCTTGTTGGCCTTGGCTAGAGCAGTTGGACCTTTTGGGTTTTGGACCAAGTGATTTCAAAGCAAGACAAAAGCTCCAGTAATGATACAGACAGCGCCATTTTTCCTCCCTGTTCTCCAAGTTCATTTGAATTTCAGAACAAGTCTTTGATTTGGACAGTGTTCATCAGCCTAATTAGACAAAAAACATCCTTCATACTGCACTGTATTAGATACATTTTCTTCAGAAAAAAAGGATTCCATACTTGAAGTGGGACCCCCATGCTCATTTCCATAACATTCTGTGTGTGTGTGGCACTTCAGTCAAGAACCTCTCTCTCATCATCTGTCCATTCATATAGCTTCATTTGTCATTGCCTGCTCTATGACTGCACTCTTTCATTGGAATAAATAAGAGATTTCTGGCCTATTGAGCAGAGCAAGAGAAATGGAGTGGCCATTACTAAATGTGTCTGGCATTCAGATAAATGCTCAGTTGTTAATTATGATGCTGACAGATGGGCTCTGAATGTGTCTCAAGTCTGTTGTGTGTTACATTTTGCCATGCGTGACTGGTTTTCCTGAACTAGTAAAATAGGTAGAGCACATACATGGACTCAAATGCGGTCATTAGCAAATTGTTCCTTGACTTTCAGTCAACCGCACAGTTTTGTGGTTCTGTTTGGTGCTGAAAGTTCCTGTCACGACTGCTTGGAGTCACCCTGTATTTGTGGCTCATAAAAACATGAGTGCGTCAACGCATAAATGCATGTGATCTTACTGCTTTTGGGAAGAGCTTGTAAAAGGAATGACCGGAGGACATTGAGAGTCGGACTGCTGAATATGTGCAAAATACCAATTACATGCAATTATATTGTGATTAAATTGCTGTAGTAAAGACACGTGAGAACTCCTGATATGACCTTATGGTTAAAATTTATTTTATAAAATTAATTCTTTGAATTTCAAATGTGATTCATTTTGTTGGATCACCTAAATGCCCTAATTCATGAAAAATACCCACTGGAAAGTTGTTAGATTTCACAATGATCTTGTATCACAACAAGCATCTTATGGGACAGATGTGGTTTTGAGCCAAATAAATGTAAATAAAAAGCCCAAAAAGTTTTTAACTGTGTAGGAGAAATTGTTGTCCGTTAATTTGATAGCCAGTACAGCTTATGCTTAGCTTTTAGTAATAATCGCCTGATCACAATTTAAGCAGAATGTAAGCCAGATTTTTTTTTTATTAGTTGAGCCAAATAGTAAAACAAATTTCTTCCAAATGTTCTTTTCTATGTTCTAAGTTTTAACTATAACATAACCATAACATTTGGGGGAATGTTTATTAATTTGATAGATTTGGTATGGCTAATGCTAATTGTAGCATATATGCTTGCAAGACAAGTGTTTTTTGCTCACATTTTTAGTCTCCAGAGACAAACTTTCTTTGACTCTGCACCTATAGACACTTGTTTTGAACACTGTAGTGCAGTGTATTCAATTAACTTCATAGTAAATAGTCACCTAAGCAAGATAGCTAATAAGCCCATGTAGCTTCATTAGACTTGATTCCAGATAATATAATTGCAAGCATTAACATATATATGGACTTATATGTATGGACAAAAATATTTGGATAAAAATCAGACAAAAAATGTCACCTGTGACTGAAACATACCTAATACCATGTAATACCTCAAGTGAGAACGCATAACAGCTGCGATTCGCTTTGGCATGGAATAGACAAGTTTCTGGATGTAGACAATATAAGTGCTCAGCCACTCTGGCATCAAATAATTGTGTAGTTCGGCCAGATTTTGTGAAAGCCTTTCCTAGGACAATCCTGAGGAGAATTTCCTATAGACTGGGATTTTTGCCACTGCTGGAAGACCCGTATGATCATATGCTTCCATACACCGCGCACGCCCAAGTGCAATCGCTCCTGTTTGCTAGTCATTAACATCTGCTTTGCCACCCATTTTCCACACATATATTTATATAGCAAATTAACTGTCAACTAAAACTTCATGATCGTGACAGACCTAGGTTTAAACTTTCCAAAAAAGCTGTCGCTTTGGTACACTCAGGGATACATCTTCATTGCATTTAAATAAGGATCTTTATTGTTCCATATATATTACATTTGTTAGTCTAAATGAAATTGCGTTGACTTCTTTCACCTGGTCTTGACCAAAAATTTAGGACAGGATACCACTGAAATGACCCTGAGCAAGGCGCCTAACCCCCAACTGCTTCCCGCTCCAAGCAAGTGTGCTCACTAATGTGTGTTCACTAGCGTGTGTGTATGTGTATCATGGCACAAATGGGTTAAATCCTGACAGATTCCTCTGTACAGAAGCACAAATGGCCAATTGGTCCTAAATTCTTAATTCTAAATTCAGTTGAGTGTGCGTGACCCAATTTTCTATCAGTGTGGGATCTGATTAGAATTTGTGGTTGTTCAATTTCATTCTGAAGCGGTTCACAGGCCTCTCCACAGAGGCTGAAAGAGTTTACTGGTTGGTGAAATATCAGGGAAATCAGCACCTTCTAGTGGATGACTACACATGTGCTCTGTTCATAAAAACACTGAAATTTAAAAGAGCTCTGATCTGTAATATAATACTGTACTATTTAATATACAAACAAAAACAAAATCAATTGTTTTTGTTATCCTGTAATTTTAATATATTAGTTTTAATGAAATTATATGTGTCTATTTTATATTGTAAAACAATATTGCTGCAAATAAATATGTAATACTAGTAATATTAATATATGTGTAAACAGGTATGCTACATTATTTAACATCAATAATTTCATACCAGTTATATCTAGAGAAGTGCAATATTGCAGTAATTAGTATTGTTTGTGTGCATCTGTGTGGCTGTAACAGACTTCATATTATTAGCCTATTTTTGAAACAGTGATAGAATGATAGATGTATTTTAATGTTCCTGCTTGAGGTGGAAATGAAAATAACAGTAATTCATTGAATGATGCATTACTCATCAGCAAGAGAAGGAAAAGAGGAGTCTTGTGGTGATAGTGATAAATCCTGTGTATTATGAGTTTCTATTACTGTTAACTGGTAAATGTAGACCTGTTTCCTTTAAACAGTCACAGTTTGTGCAGCACAAAAAAACAGTCATTCTAAATAAATGATGACCAAGAGACCAAAACATTACAAAATACACTGGAGTGTGTTTGTGTGTAGGCACAGGGCCTTGACAGCAGTTTGCCACTCATGCCATAGTCACCAGCTGGAAATGAGGATTAGTGTCTTACATAAAGCAGTGGCGTTCTGTGTGGAATGTTCCCCCATGTGGGTGTTGTTGAGTGTTTGAGTGTTTTTCTCTCTCTTTCTCCAGCCTGCAGGCAAGGGGAGGGGGGCCCAGCATGGCTGAGGCTGACGGAGAGAGCAGTAGCAGTCAGCAGAGAAAGAAGCCACCCTGGCTCCAACTCGACATCCCTACCACGCACGGCCCCATGGAGGAGCACAACAGCTTCCTGCAGGTATCCTTTAGAATCTCTTGAGAATACCTCCCTTTACCTCGTAGTAATTAAACAGGATATTTTACTATTGAGTCTATATGTAAATGCCCTGTTCCAGTTGGTTGTCCTGTTTTGTGCCTGATCCAGGATGCACTTTTAACTTCCATAGGGAAATCCTAATAAGCTTCATGACTGTCTGCACTAACAACACTCCACTTTACTCATTACCCAGCTAAAATATGAGATAATGACTTCAGATAAGACAAAAAAAGAGCTGTTGGGCCAAAATTCAAAAAGTGCTGTTTATGGCGCAATTGCAATACTTGTCCATTCAACCCAATATTGTCTCAATATTCCTCAACCAATACCATCCCAACAGTAAAATATCGGGGATGGCTGCATTATGTTGTGGGGATGATATTCCTCAATGCGGCATCTTGTTAAAACTGAAGGAAAAATGGAAGGTGCACAATACACGGGGATACAACACTCCATATACTTCAACAAACTACGGCAGGCTGAATAGGCAGTGTATATAATAACTTTAGTTATTTAGTTTTTTTTTTTTTTATTTAACATATTGAGGCACATTTTATATTTTATTGTATATTTCATGAAAATAAGTTATTAAATAGATATTGTGTATTAACATTTGCAAAAAAAGGCAGTTTTAACATATTTTCTCTTAGATAAATAAAACATGTAATTTGACCATATGACTGTATGGACTGGAAAGATAACAATTACAGCGCTGTTAATTAATGCAATAAAAAGTGTATCTTTTAAAATGAACTGTGCTTAAAAATCACAATAGGCTCACTATTCAGTCTCACGTACAGCATTTGCTCTCATCTATGTAATGCAGATTTGCTAGTTAATTTATTAAGTGTAGAGTGAAAACTTCAGTATGTGTTCTGTCTTCTTCTCCAGGCATGGGCACGTAACAGCTTGTACCTGCGCAGTGCCAGTGTGCCCACTGAAAACATCCAGGTGAGATGCCCACCAGTGGACCTCAATGCCTGCCGCAGACCGTCATTACTGCGCAAATCCTCCATCTCCCAGACCATCAAAAGGTACAAGTACACACACTCACACACACATACATACACACACACACACACGCACACACATATCTTTGTGTTTTTGCTTTTATATCATTAATGCAAATAAACAGTAAAACGTGGTAGTTGATATCTTAGTTTACCTTTAGATGGCTCCTTTATGCCCACAGTCATCACGTAGGTTTGTTGAATTTCATCACCAGTATACCAGCACACTTGATTGAATAAAATGAATTATTGATTTGGCTGAACTAGGTATTGAAATATAACTACAAATAATACAAGGCTCCCATAAGGAGAGATGTGGAAAAGGTTACTTTGGCATATAGGCAAAATCACTTGTATACAGTGCCTCGCAAAAGTGTCCTGCCCCCTTTGAAGTTAGTAAATTTGAAAAGATACCAGTTTCATCCAGATTACTAGATATCATCATCTAGATGTCGCTTAAAATGACATTCACGATATTGGAATGGAAACCTGAATTTGTTGTATAGAATTTTGTAGTATAGAATTTGTAATATGTAATTTATAGTATAGAAACCTGAATTTTATTCTGCTAAAACAGCAGTCATACTTTAAATACAGTACAACAAACTATGTTAAATATAATAATTATGATAAAATCAGCATAGGACTTTGAAAAGATCAGAAATATATGAAATACATATTTTTTGTATATTATGTATATTTTGTATAATAGCCACCTTTATTACTTTTTAATTACAATATTATTTTACTCTGATTTTTGAGTCCTTACTCTGATTTTTGAGTCCTAACTCTGACGTGTTTGTCAAACATTATTTTTCTTCTTCAATATTAAGTGTAACATCTTTGCACAGATTTTTCCTTTTTTCTGCGTACTAGTCTGGGTTAGATTACGCCTTTGTTCCCATTTGCATTGCATGTGTCTGTCACCATCTGCTGTAGTATCGATTCCCTCTGAGTTTCTGCCAGCTTTTGTCTGCAGATCTAAAATCTTAATGCTGCTTATCTTTCTGAAATATATTTACTGTTATCTTTTAACTCTTTGTACCTTTAAACTTTTAATTTCTTTCTAAAAATCTTTTCTGAGCTTTCTTTCTTTCTTTCTTTCTTTCTTTTCCCATTGCCTCTTTCTCCTGCCTCCCCCTGCTGGGCCACCTCACAGCCCCTCAGGGAAGAGGGTGCGTTTTGAGCAGATGAGTACAGTGCTGGTTAAAGGCCAGTGCTTGTCCCGCCTGGAGACCCGCAGGCGACAATCTCTGCCCCAGATTGTTCTCAGGTACCGTAGACCAAAGAAAGGTGCCCTCCAGACCTTAAATGGGTTTCAGTGTGAAGGATTTTATATGAATAATGTAACAGATTAAAATGTTTATTTTTTTTAAGGACATGATCGTTTTAATCTCTGTTATTTGTCAAACACCTAAATGTATTAAACTTGTTTTATATGCATGTGAAAGGTCACGTTTTCAACCTGCTTTTGAATGGTAGCAACAAGATCACCCAGCTCTTTGGTTTAATGGAGATTTTGTCAACGTTCTACAAAGCTTGCCCAATCTTCGAGCAGTTGCTGCAGAACTAGCCGTTGGTGACCAGAGAATGAATAGGTTAAATATTATACTGTTATTATTATTATATTATTGGCAAAAACTTCCTGTTCAATTTTAGTGGATAAGGGAAGTTTGCTGATACTTAAAATTGCAAAAAAAATCTTTCAAACAACAATTATAATAAAATCAGGATTGCATTTTGATAAGATCAGTAATATGTGACATCTGTGTTTAACAGGAAAACATTAGAAATGCAGCCTTTTTTCAGGATATGGAGAAAGATGCCAAATATGGTGAATAAGTTAGTTGAGACATAAGAATTCTTACGAAATGCCCAATAGTTGCCAGTATTACTTCAATTCTCTGTATACTGTCCACACTTTTTCAGCTTTATCAGTAAGCCAAGAAAAAAAATTATTATACTTGTGGTATATGTGAAATCCTTGCTGGAAAGATTTCAAACACACTCATTAGTGTAAAATGTAGGTAATAGCAGCTTTTTCACATCTTTAGGTGACTCATTTAAATTACTAAAAGGTTTGCCACTATTTTTATTTTCAATTTAGCTCAAGGGATCCTACTTACTGACAGCCAGCTACCACCTTGCAGGAGTACAAAATATTGAAATAGTAACATTTACTTTGGAGCACACAAGGTGCAGAAGAACATTCCCATTGTGCTTCAAATGAATTTGATGATTGCAAGCAGGTTAGGGAAGTTTTTAAAGTTTTTGACTCAGTTGGAACTTGGTCAAAACTTGGTGAATAACATGCCTTTTGAGGATGTACTTTAAAAAAAACTGTTATTGCACCCTCCTCAAAACAATTTTGATTTTGCATTTGACACCTAAACATTGAGTCTAACCTGATTCAGACATGCAACTTCTTTTAATTCTAACAAAAAACATTCTTACTTATTGCAGCTTTAAGTACAGCTTCTCAGTATTCTTTACACCCTGCCATACTGAGTTTTTACTCTTACCTGAAGAAGTATGCTTCATGGTAAATGTATCAGTTTTTATGAGAACTGTGGTCCTGTGGTCTTTAGAAAGAATAAAGGAGGAGAACATTTAGGATCTTCTCATTACGGTCTGTGTTGCTTGCTAAGAGAAGGGTTATTATAGTCAAATCTTCCAGTTTGAGGTCTGATGGTGGATGTCAGTGTTGCCTTATCAGTGTTGCCTAGAGTCCTCCCACCAGGCTTATTTGCTCTGTTGTGACATTAATTATGAATGTGACATTAAAGTCAAGTTTTATTCTGATGGCTCCTTATAGCCCGTCTGTATTTTCAAATTATGCCAAAAACTGACTGTTCTGACTAGAGCAAAATACTAACAATCACTAGCAAATAACCTAGTTACCTAGGTAATATATATATAAATGTACAGTGGAGGAAATAAATATTTGATCTCTTGCTGATTTTGTAAGTTTGCCCACTGACAAAGATATGAACAGTCATCATTTTAAGGGTAGGTTTATTTTAACAGTGAGAGATAGAATATCAAAAAGAAAATCCAGAAAATTACATTGTATAAAATATATAAATTTAATTGCATTTTGCAGAGAGAAATAAGTATTTGATCCCTCTAGCAAACAAGACTTAATACTTGGTGGCAAAACCCTTGTTGGCAAGGACAGCAGTCAGATGTTTTTTGTAGTTGATGATGAGGTTTGCACACATGTCAGGAGGAATTTTGGTCCACTCCTCTTTGCAGATCATCTCTAAATCATTAAGATTTTGAGGCTGTTGCTTGGCAACTCGGACCTTCAGCTCCCTCCATAAGTTTTCTATGGGATTAAGGTCTGGAGACTGGCTAGGGCACTCCATGACCTTAATGTGCTTCTTTTTGAGCCACTCCTTTGTTGCCTTGGCTGTATGTTTTGGGTCATTGTCGTGCTGGAAGACCCAGCCACTACCCATTTTTAATGTCCTGGTGGAGGGAAGGAGGTTGTCCCTCAGGATTTTACGGTACATGGCTCCATCCATTCTCCCATTGATGCGGTGAAGTAGTCCTGTGCCCTTAGCAGAGAAACACCCCCAAAACATAATGTTTCCACCTCCATGCTTGACAGTGGGGACGGTGTTCACTCTCAGAATCATGCAGGTGTTCACTGGCAAACTTCGGACGGGCCTGCGCATGTGCCTTCTTGAGCAGGGGGACCTTGCGGGCACTGCAGGATTTTAATCCATTACGGCATAATGTGTTACCAATGGTTTTCTTTGGTGACTGTGGTCCCAGCTACCTTAATATCATTAACAAGTTCCCCCCGTGTAGTTTTGGGCTGATTTCTCACCTTCCTCATGATCAAGGATACCCCACGAGGTGAGATTTTGCCTGGAGCCCCAGATCAAGGTCGATTGACAGTCATTTTGTATTTCTTCCATTTTCTTACAATGGCACCAACAGTTGTCTCCTTCTCACCCAGCGTCTTGCTTATGGTTTTGTAGCCCATTCCAGCCTTGTGCAGGTCTATGATCTTGTCCCTGACATCCTTAGAAAGCTCTTTGGTCTTGCCCATGTTGGAGAGGTTAGAGTCTGACTGATTAATTGAGTCTGTGGACAGGTGTCTTTTATACAGGTGACAATTTAAGACAGCTGTGTTTAATGCAGGTAACGAGTTGATTAGGAGCGTCTAACTGGTCTGTAGGAGCCAGAACACTTAATGTTTGGTAGGGGATCAAATACTTATTTCTCTCTTTCTGGATTTTCTTTTTGATATTCTATCTCTCACTGTTAAAATAAACCTACCCTTAAAATGATAGACTGTTCATATCTTTGTCAGTGGGCAAACTTACAAAATCAGCAAGGGATCAAATATTTATTTCCTCCACTGTATATCAAAAGTGTTATATATACAAATATAACATTACATATTATTGAGTGAAATATAACATTACATAGTACAGTATATAGTATAAAGTTTTTTTTGAAAAAGTATTTTTGAAAGCAGGTTTAGGGTTAAGTTGAATATAAGCTGAATTGAAAAAATGCGTTGCTACTTTTGATTTGCTATAAGATTTAATATCTTACATATTTACTTCCATAGTTTGTTACTCAGTGGAGGATCAGGTCTGAACTTCTGTACAGGACGAGTTACAGCATGCTTTCATTATTTCTGGTGATAGCTGTGAGTTTTAAGATTTAATAGATATTTAGTTGAATGTAAGGTAAAGATGTCTACAAAACATTTACAATGCACCGAATAATATTTTCTTTTCTTTTTTTGTCTCTCTATATTGCTGTTATTAATAAAAATCTCTACAAAGTCAAGCGTGAACAGCAGTGGTTTACAGTAGCCTGACAAAGCTTTGACCAAGGGTTAAATGATTTCAGCAAAATCAGCAATGCAGTGGACTGCAACTACATCGTTTTTGGGTGTATTGGCTGGGTGTATTCTTTCCTGAATTCCTCAGCTGTCTCTGTGAAAGGGGATACAGTAAGGAGGATGTTTGGATAGTCTTGAAAGGCCCCAGGCTTGGGCAAGTCCACAGCACCAGTGCTGCAATTGTTCTTTGCTACAACATGTATCACTGCCTTCATATTATAGCTCAGGGCCATGCTGAGAAAACTGATGTAATGAATTTAATTGATTCAAATGTGAACTCCACCTTCAATAAAACAAATAAATATTGTGTTACATCAGAACAAATCTGGCTTTACTTATGTAAAAACCCATAGTGTCAGAAACCACACACAGGTCTATTTGATGTTTCTTAATAACTCAACATGATTTGAGACAAGTGGGTGGTGGTTTAGGCTTGTAGTTTGCAAGATGCTAGTAGGTGTGTATATGCCTTAATTTTCTTGTTACACCCAGTGCAAAACTAATGTAGCAAACTTCACAAAACATGTGTTTATGGATCAGCTACATTTGGGATTATGGGAAAATCACATGAACTTGATTTTCCACAACAGCATTCCACCTCAGTGTGACTATGAGAACATGTGGTGACATATTGTATCCCCTCTGATAAATAAATGCTAATAAAGCGGATGTAATAAGTTAGATGAAGATGAAGATGAAGTCTCATCTGTAGTCCCGAAGTTTGTGTAGCAGTTTGCACTGCTGTTACTTGCTTTGTTTGTGTCGTTTGGACAGTGTTTGCTTGTTTGTGTTTTTAAATGGACAGTATACTTGTAGTGTTTTAATTCATTCTCTTGTTGCTTCAAGTAGAGGCATGTCATCTCTCTGCTCTCTTACTCCTGCCTATTTCTTTTGCTCTTTTTCTATCACTCTACCTGTCTTTTCCGCTCTGTCTTCCCTCATGCTCTCTCTCTCTTCCCCCCTCACTCTCTGTCTCTTTGCCTTTCTATTTTTGTCTCTCTTTCACTCTCTTTCTCTCTCTTCTCTCCCCCTCTCATTTTCTCTCATCTGCTCTTCTCCCTGTCTTTCTTTTACTCTCTTTCCCCCTCATTCTTTTTCTAGGTAATCTGTCTAGTTCTTTCAACAGCTCTATCCATATTTCTTTCTGTCGATCTCTGTCTTTCTTTGCCATTTTCTCTCCTTCTATCTCTTTCTCTCTCCCTCTTTCTCTCTCTCTCTCTCTCTCTCTCTCGTTCTCTGTCTCTCTCTCTCTCTCTCTCTCTCTCTCCCTCTCTCTCTCTCTCTCCCCCACTCCCTCTCTTTCTCTCTCCTATGCTGGTGTATTTCTGAGTGTGTTTATATGCACACTCTTCAGACAGGACTGTGAGGAGAGGCAGCTGGTAATCAGCCAATCAGAGAGGAAATATTCATCTGTAAAGAATAACACAGAGGATCTATCAGAGCTGCTCAGTATGAGGCAGTGTTTGTGGTGTCATTGGCTGAATACAGGCCATCATGGCCCAAAGTTGAAGCCTTGTGTTCTTTATAAACCTCAGCAATGACATTTGCCGCATCATGGGATGAGGACAGGTAGGTGGCTTTGCTTGTGTGTTTAACTTTCTCTCTGTTTTATAGAATTATGCAGGCTCTCGTTTCTCATTCATCATTTCTTTAGTCTGCTGTTCATTTGATTGTTCTTATTTTTAGGTTCTGTGCCACCTAATTCCACCTAGACGTAGGAACTTTGTCACACAATGCAGGGTTATTATTGTAGATACCTGAGGCAACTCCACCTTAATGTGATTCAAGTTAAATTGTGTGAGTTTCCTTGCCCCTTTTTTGTGCTCTTTCTTTCTAAATAGTTTTTAAAGTGTCTCGGAATGACTCAACACATTTATCACCTAAAGTAGTTATTAGTCAGTTATAAAGGCTTGATTTGTCATGATTACTCAGGCAAAAAATGAGTGTAGTCTGCATGATAATAATGAATATTATCTTAAATTGTTCTACTGGTTTTAATATACTATAATATATTATGTGTGTTAATCTGTTATCTGAACTACCTACTTGAAAAACTCCAGTATTTATGTGTGCTGCTGAGGAAATGTAACAAATCCATGTCATGGAGCAAACATGTTGTCTTCTTCCTGTGATATTCTTATTAAGATATAAATAATATAAAAAACAATATATTGTTTTGTGTTTTACTGCAGTTATTTGTTTTTGTCTTTAGACAAATTTAATTTCTTAGGGTATAAAAGGTTAAATCTTGTTCAGATCAGAGGAGCCTTACTTAGTCATCACAATGTTTGTGAGAAAAACAGTGAACTGTTTTGACTACGTTATTGCAGTATTAAGGTCCTGGGCTGAAATTCAGTACGTTAGTTCAGTATGGGTATTGTTGATTGATTGTAGTATGTTCTGAAGTAGAGGCGAAGTAGACGTGATGGCCATCTTGGCAGTCTTGCGGCCACTGGCAGTCATACAAAACCAGGTTTCTACATCTATGAAAGTGGAGAGACTGATAAACCTAAACTGAAAGCTGCAAAAAGCAGAAAATCGCTAAAACAGTTTGTGGCATTGTGCTTAAATAACACACAAAGGATTTGTGTATTCAGATTGTTCTGGCTCATGCATATCTCCACAAAGAGATGGGCTCTTCCCCCATGCAGCCTTAACAGTAAGCTGAATAGCAGTACATTGTCCCGTGTTCCTTTATAATACATATAATAATGTAATGTCTGTGCCCTAATTCTCAACAGACAACCATATGTGGTTGTGCTTACTGTCTAGCAGTGCTATTTTATCATGTTTGACTTGCTTTGCATATCGTCACTGTCCAAAGAAAAACAAGTATCTCCAAAATGGCAACTTTACAGGAGAGGACAAAACCTCATTACATTATAATGTAAGTCTATGGAACCAGATGTCATTCCAAGCACTTTTAGGCCATTTCTGTGGGTCCATTCATCATGAGATTTTCACACAGTGTAAACAGCAGCTTCTGTGGCCAAACGATGCATAAAAGTAAAAATGGACAAAAATGGAGATACGTGTTTTTTATTGGACAGCGACGATATGTATTTCACATAGGTTTCAGTTTTAACTGAAATGGGAATTTGTTTTAGGGAGAACAACAGTAAACCTAACCCCCACACCTCCACCCCTCTGTACAGGCCTAAAAGCTCCCAGCTGGCGTCCTCTGTAATGATACACAGCCTAGACCTGTTATTACTGAGTGTCCTTTACTCTAAACACCCCCTACAATCTCCTGCTGTCCCCAACAAACACAGACAGAAGGGGAGAGAGAGGGGGGGTGGGGGAGCCATAGGTTAGTCATCAGTCAGCATACAATAAAGAATCATCAGTTCAGTAAGTTTCAGATTGGAATAGAATGCTTTTAGGAAATTACTGTTTATAACTCAGGCTTTTCATAGGTTTTAACTTGGATCAGCTCACACACTTCTGTAAGATTAATAGCAGATGTTTTCAAAGTAATGTTTTCTCCAGCAAAAAGTGTTTTGGTTTAATCCCAAATGGTAACTGTGAGGATCCTAGGATTTCTCTCCTCCGCTTACCATATGCAGTTCATACCAGCGTAACACACACTATTGTGCTATTATGGTGGTGTCAATGCTGTAATGAGAATGGTTTCCTATGACTGTCCATCATCGTCTGTTATAACGAGGAGCTAGTAAATAATGATGTGCATCAACAGATTGCATACAGTCTAAAAAAATAAAACTGAAAAAGAAATTATTTACATTTATGTAGCTAACTGTGTGCATCATGGAGATATGACAATGCACTATGAAGAATGGACATTCTATTAATTATGCTATCTACTTGAACACCAGCATTTTCAAACAATCAGCACACTCACTTAACACAATGTGATTATAGTCATCATATTCTTCTTTCAAATTTTGTAAGACAAATATTCTGCAAATAGCAAACCATAAACCTAGTATCATGAATCATATCTTGGACTGAGTGTATCATTGATTGCTCCTATCATTAGTAAGTAATAACACAATACATTTCTATTGGAAGGCATAATTAATTGCATAATTGCAATAACAGCAGTTGCATTAGAAGGCCTAATTGATAGAATGTCCATTCTTATGATGTATTGTTTGAAGACTACACTCTTATTAAATACCATATGCTGAAATATGAAACATCATTTGCTATTCTGTCAAGTGTACAGTTGTGTAAAATATGAATATTGAATATCAATATGAAACAAGGTGTTAATTAATTAAAAGTAGTGCACTTAATTTACTTCATAAACATGTTTGCATAATTTCTACATCAATAAAGGGGGCGCTGCTGAGCGACATGTAGTTTGGACGCGTGTTTCGGTAGCTTAGCAGTCTTTTAACAATTAATGTTATTGTAATGTGACACAACTGTTCGTAAATATAGTAAACCTCGCAGTAAAACGTTTGGTCGTGTACTGAGCTAAATTTTGAAGCTTCAAATGCCTGCAAAGAGAGGGAATCCGAAGACAGAGACACTTCAAGCAACAGGCCTTTCCTCAGCCGGGAACTTGCGTGAAGATACTGGTCCTCCACCACAGGAGGCTGAAGGAATGGGAACGGAGGCAATACTCGCAGCTATAGCTACGCTTCGTCTGAAATGAAAACGAGTAAAACGGAGATTCGCGGCAAGATTGAAGACAAGGTCTCCGAGGCAATGTCTGTACTACGTTCTGAACTTAAAGCTCTAAAAGCTCTGATTTTGGATTTTATCTGGAATTATAAGCCACATAGGATAAAAATGGCTCACTTAAGTAAGAGCAAGGCTCTTGGAGGGCTTTCATTACCCAATTTTAGATTATATTATTATAATGAAGTACTGGCTCGATGATACAGCAGGGATGGATAACTGGATAGAAATTGAAAGAGGGGACTGTAAGCCATATAATCTAGGTGCAATTTTATTGTCTCCCACACCGATACCCAAATCCTACTACAAAGGTAACCCCATTATTCAATCCACAATCCGTATCTGGAAACAAATTAGGCAACATTATAAACTGAAGCAATTACTAGCGATTACACCGATAGCGGACAATCCTTCCTTTGTTCCGTCTAGGATGGATAAAATGTTTAGACAATGGAAAGAGTTGGGTTTACGACATATTGGTGACATGTACATTGATGGAACATTGGCTTCGTTTCAACAATTGAAAGATAAATTTAAACTGCGGCCTTCAGATTTTTTCAGATATCTCCAACTTAGACGTTTCATAACAAAATATAATCCATATTATAATTTTTCTGAACCATATCTTGTGACCTCTTTGTGGGATCTGCATAGAACCTCTGACTTCAAGATCACAAGGCTGTATGAAATCTTGATGGGTCCCAGCTCACCAACAACTAGAGAAATACAACTGTCTTGGGAAACAGAAATGGGGATCTCAATACGTAATGATATGTGGCAGGAGCTATGGCTGAGATTCACTCATGTTCAGTTAATGCCCGTCATTGCTTGATTCAGGTCAAAATGTTACATCGGATTCACTATTCAAAGGTGAAATTACATTTGATATTCCCAGATATATCCCCCTTGTGTGATAAATGTGGTAATACAGAAGCATCTTTGACACATAGCTATGCTACTTGTCCTAAATTGATAATTTTTTGGAACGAGGTCTTCAATACTATATCCATGATATTGAAGTGTCGAATATGTCCTTGTCCCTCGAGAGACTTCGTTTCCAATTCAAAGGTCAGCTAGCGCTGTTTGATAAGATATGGAACCATTTTATTTCCTTTTTACACAACAAGAATGTAGATGGTTAATCAACATGGTGGCAGCTTGAAGGGTGATGGCGAGGAAGGGTTTGTGTTGTTACTAGATGATGTATGTATAATTATATTTGTGGTTTTTTTTATCATTATTATTATTACTATTATTATTATTGTTAGAATTTTGTACATTTATGTAATTATTTACATTTATCTATTTATTATTATTATTATTATTATTATTATTATTATTATTATTATTATTATTATTGTTATGTATTTATTTCACATTTTATTTATTATTTTTATTTTATTTTTATTTTTTTTCCCATGTATTTATGTATTTATTCTGTTATTTATCTCCCCCTGTCTACAGTGACGTTTGTGTATAAAGGTATTTGATTCAATTTATTTGGATTCAATGTATATAACAGACTAATTTAGATAGTAAGATTTTGGATCTAATTGATCTTATTATTAATGTGTGTGACCCGTATATGTGATGTTTTGTGTATGTGTATGTAGATGCACAGGTATGTATATGGTTATGTACATATGCATAGCTATAGGTATGGGTAAGGTATTGTAGGTGGCTACGTGTTTGGGTATGCATGGGTAGGGGGATATGTACTTATACTCTATGCTGTATGTATGTTTTATGTTTCCCTTTTGTTTTTCTCTTTCTTTATGATAAGAATAAACAAATTAAACACAATAAAATATTACGAATTAACACATTTGAGCCACTCTAACTATGTGTTTGGGTTATCAGTTCTTTTGTTTTCTATTTATTCCATTCTATTTATCCCTTTATTTGAAAAGCAATTCATCAAACTATGTCATACTGTGATTTGTACAAAAAAGGTCACATATACTGCTTTTTTGTTGCAAGTGCTTAATTATTGACAAATGCAAACAAACTGAAAGACAAAATTGCATAATATATTTCATATAATGCGGAAATTCTCATTTTACTCAGGGGTACAGCAGACTGGTTTGGAGTCAGTAAGGATACGGACACTACTCAGAAATGGCAAAGGAAGAGCCTTCATCACTGCAACCAGCGCTACGGCAAACTGAAGCCTCAGGTGATCCGTGAGATGGACTTGCCCAGCCAGGACAACATCTCCATCACCAGTACAGAAACTCCTCCACCTCTATACGTCCCCCCTGCACAGCATGGCATACAAAAGGTTTGACACTATTCACATCAACTGCAATTTACAGTATCATTTGTAATCAGTTGTTTTCAATAATACAAAACCAGAAAAACAAGGAAACACTGGTTCTAAGCTATAGAACCGTTTAGTAAATAAAGTCAAATGAAACATGCCATTTATATCCCTAGGATGTGATTGTCTATAGGATAGGACAGTAGGTAAATCACAAATAAAAACAGTTTGCAGTGATTTGTAAACTTTTATAGATTTTAATGGAAAACAGCACAATTGCCACAATGCAAAAAACTGCTTGAGCAAATAGTCAAATTTACAAACAGTCCACAACTACAAGGAATTTATGGATTTCACCATCTACAAGTCATAATGTTGCTTACCTGTGACCTTCTGTCCCCAAGATGGCGTTGCATAAAAAATCAGCATGATTTTCTAATGAATATAACCACAAAGGCTTGGAATACTTTGAGAGTGTGTTAGTGCCAAGGACATGGGTGATTTGCACATCTTTGATGGTGCCATTAATGTTGAGGGGGGGCACATTGTGTAGCAACGTATGCTGCCATGTAGACCAGTGTTTCCCAAACCTGGCCCTGAGAGCACCCTGTCCTGCACATTTTAGTGAATTCTGCTTTAACACACCCCTTGCATCTCTGAAAGGGCTTGTTAATGAGCTGATAAGATGGATCAGGTGTGTTGGGAGCAAGGAAAGCATTAAATGTGCAGGGCAGGGTGCCTCCAGGACCAGGGTTGAGAAACACTGATCTGGGCGACATCTTTTGCAGGGACATCCCTGCTTGTTGTAGCAAAACAACAGGCCACATTCTGCACATGTTACAACAGCGTGACTTCTTAGTAAGAGTGTGCAGGGGCTAGACTGGCTTGCCTGCAGTCCTGACCTGTCTCCTAGTTAAAACGTGTAGCATTTTATAAACTGCAATATACAAGAGATGGAACATGAATGGGAAAAAATCTACAGCGATTGGCTTTCATATGAATACTAAAATCATAAAAAAGGTGATGTAACACAGTGATAAACAGGGCCCATCCCGAATTATTTGAACATGTTTTAGGCATAAAATTTAGCATAAAGAATGAGTGTATATGTACAAAAACAGGTTAATTTGTTGAAACACTGAATATTGCGTATTGTTGTACTTACTAAAACAATTAAAAAATCAATGTACATTTATTCTGTATCTGTGTACATTTTTTCTGTATACATACTAGTGTATATTGAAGCTAATATTCAAAGCATTTATTTACATGCACAAAGCCCTGCACATCCTAAGCACAACATTGAAAGTAAAGGAAATATATTAGAGATTATGCAGGCTGCTTTTTTGACACTGTTGTGCTTTTACTCTGCAGATTGTGGACCCGCTGGCCCGAGGTCGAGCCTTCCGTAACATAGAGGAGGTGGACGCCTTCAATGTGCCCCAAACTCCCATTACTCCTGGTGCCATCTCCCTCTGTTCCTTCACCAGCTCCCGTTCTGGCTTTAACATTCATCCACGCCACCGCAAGAGAGAGTCTGTCGCCAAGATGAGCTTTAGAGCAGCTGCCGCTCTGGTCAAGGTTAGACTCAGAGACAGTCCTCTGCCACAAATATTATTTTTGTATTATTTTTGTATGTCATATTTATATGCAGACTATATCCCAGTCTATATCCCAGATAGACCCCACAAAGAGCCTGAATCCCTTATCCTTTGCCCTCTACAACTCTGTGGAATGGTAACTGTTATGCAGCAGATAAATTCTGCAGTTAGTAATGCCACACTTGCTTGCTGCTTCCAGGGCTTTACATCCGTATACAACTTATAAACTGGGAAAAGTGTAGCTGGAAATTGACAGGATGGTGAGAGCCTGTAAATTAATTAACCCAGGAGGGAAGTGTGCTAGTGTTGGCCAACTGGCAAATTTTAAGCCTGAGGCCTGATGTTAGTAGCCATAAACAATTTAGATAAACAAAATAAAAGACAGTTTACATACAGGCAAGCTAATATTATAACAAACACAAACCACATCCAATGCAAATACAAAATACCACAGGTTGTGATGATTGCTGATGGAAGTGGACATCCACTGAAGGTCAGAAGAAGAGGTCACAGTAAATTGAAGGAAAATAAATCAAGTGGCTATTTGAAATATACATTCCACATTTAAGTGATGTTGAAATATGTGAACCAACATAGAGAAATAAAAAAGAGAGCTAAAAAAGAGATTAATGATTTGCAGGACACTAGTGACTAGGCCAGAAACAAAAAGGATAAAGTCTTTTTAAAGAATAAACAAAAATGAAGTCCAGCTGTAGAAGATTCTAGGAGAATGTATGTCCTTCTTAAAATGACAGAGATTGCACTGACAAAGGCAGTGAGTAAAGCCTTCACCGGGCCGATTATCACAGATTGCTGCGGTTCACTTCTGGGTTCTTTTATTTGTTCCTTGCATAATCTGTTATGTAAAAGTTGATCTGTAGGCTCTTCTTGTCAGACATGGTTCATCCGAGTGCATCTGCCCAGAGTAATTGTAACAGATGGTCATAGTAATTCCACTGGAATGCTCAGCTGTTAGTCAGAATATTCTAGAACAGAGATAATCCCACCTCCACAACAGCAGCAGCTCAGCATTACAGTCATAGACATTTTAACTATGTTTGCTTGTGTTTAACAAATCAGCTAATATCTGATAATGACTGTTTTCAGGGTCGTCCATTGAAAGAGGGCGCGATGCGTCGAGTGCACAGACGCAGCTTCGCAGCAGTCAGCTTCATCGAGGAGGACACAGGCGATTTCCTAGATGAACTAGACACTTCCTTCTTCACAAGGGTGAGGTCCTAGTAGCGATGAACCCAGTGGGATACCACGAGTCTAAGTTGATATAATGTGAAATCCCCATATTTCATTTGTCCACATTGACTCTACAGCAAGTTATAGCTGTGTCCCAACAAAAGTTTTCCAAAATTGCTCCTGTGATGCCCTTCAAAGAGGAACCAGCAGTCCCAGCAAATCTGTAGTCCCTGCAGATTCTTTTGAAAATTGAAAGCGTCTCCTAAAAACGAATGGAAGCTGTAATAAACACAAATGGTGGATAATAGTATAATTAAGTGTTCATGCTACTGTACAATTTGTTTTTTCCTGATTCTGAAAAATAACTTAGGTAATTAGGTAAGTGAATGGATCGTATCTGACTTTTGCACAGTATACAGTACTTTTCAGTACACAAACTGAAATTCTCAGATTACTTTAATGAGCTGTAAGTAAGTAATAATTAATTTAACATTACACTATGCTTCTGTTATCACTGGCAGCAAGAGTGATGAATTATTTGTTGAATTTGATGAATTATACCAGTGTTTTCTAGTATTGATTCTCGAGAACGCTTACCTTACCTTTTGTGTTTTCCCTTAATTAGATGAACATGTGATCATGCGTAACACTAACACAATAGCAAGACTCACTATCTACTAAGTCCAGTTTGTCCTCTATAGAGATTTGTCATTGTAAATTGATTCATTTTGTGCTGGATCTAATAGAGCTCTTTATGTTTAGGATGGGCTAGTACATGAGGAACTGTCCACGTATGCAGATGAAGTGTTCGAGTCTCCCTCTGAAGCTGCCATTCGTGAGGATGACACAAAGAAAGTCCCTGATGAGACAGACCTGACTGGCAGTGCCCTGGACAAAATTGACTTGGAAAGGAGCCACTTATTGTTGTGAGCTTCAGTAACAAACACACACATTCAGTACTTGTGCAAAGTAGACAGGAATATTAAGGAGTAGACATCAGAATGTATTTTAAGATTTTTATCCAATATTTCACGTAAACAGCAAATTGTTAGAAAATAATAATATAATATAATATAATAATATAATGTAATTATGTATTCATTATTCCATGTATTCATGTATTTCCTTGTTGTGTTTCCTACCATTATACAAATATGACACATTCTAGATATCAATGTTATTACATCTTTTACAGTAGTATACAACTCTCTCAATTATTGTTTAATATACAGCTCTGTTCAGTTCTAAAATATTCTTTCTATAGCTTAATACAAAAATTATTTGACTAATAATATTGTAAGGTATTAACATCATATTAGAACTTTCCTATAAAGTACTGTACCAACTTCAAATACCAACTTTCATTTATGACATACGATTTGATATAAAATAATCCATAATCCAAAATCAAACAATACAAATCAAACAATAAAAATTAAACAATACAAAGAAGTTGGGACTCCTAATAACCATGCAACACCTGGTAGATTGCCAAAACTGTCACAATCAGGTAAACAGCTTTCAACTTCGAGAAAGGAGAAAATCAAGCCCCACTTTTGCTTCAGATCTGAAAACATCTACAAGTGTTTCTACCCATCCTTCCACTGTGAGAAGCCATCTCAACAAGTCTGAAAGGATGTATAGCTGTCAAGGATTCTGTAGAATGTTTTATAGTATGTGTTTTCTGTTTTTTTCTGACAGTGAACAATGAATAATGAAATAAATGAAGGGTCTTTGACTTTTGCATAGTACTGTACATGTATCTGAAACATGGTTGATTCCAAACTTCTGAACACATCACCCGTTATTTGTATCTGTTTAGTCACTGAGGTTTACTCATAGCTACCACTTCAAAGTTCAAACAAAACGGTGAATCCAAACACTTAGAGCACAAACACAAAGTTCAACAAAACAGCTTAACATGAGCTGGGTCTGAATTCTTTGAAATATGAACCACAGCTGTGATGTCTTACAATCCCCCCCCCTCCTCCCTCCCATTAGGCCATTGGAGAGGGGCTGGAGGAAAACAAGAAACGGTACACTGATTCAACCAAAAGTGCGTTTGCGACAGGAGGTGGTGAGTGTCAGTGGTCAGCGACGAGGCCAGCGCATCACTGTTCCTGTCAAAAAGCTCTTCGCTCGAGAAAAACGTCCATATGGTCTTGGTATGGTGGGCAGGCTGACCAATCGCACATACCGCAAACGCATTGACAGCTACGTGAAGAGGCAGATAGAGGACATGAATGACCACAGGTTCCCATCAGTTCTCGTTGACATACATATTAGAGAACAACCATTACAATTAAACATATGTTACAAATGACATACAAGTCTTTACATGTTTACGTTAATGTTTATCCATATTGACCGGTGGTCTTGTGTTTCCTACAGGCCTTTTTTCACATACTGGATAACATTTGTCCATTTGCTCATCACCATCTTCTCCGTTTCCATCTATGGCATTGCACCTGTTGGCTTTTCCCAACATGAAACTGTTGATTCTGTGAGTTAAGCCTGCAGCTTAAATTGTCACTGTTCTGTCAAAACCTTGTAAAATTATTACTATTTATTTATTATTTACATCATTTGAAAATGCCAGCTGGTCTATGAAATAACAAAACCTTTCTTGATGTCCGGATAAAAAACATAGTTTTTATATAGTTTTCATTTATTTATTTTTATAACATGTTCTGTAATGTTCTAGGTTTTAAGAAATAAAGGCATTTATGAGAATGTCAAGTTTGTGCAGCAGGAGAACTTCTGGGTTGGACCAAACTCTGTAAGTTTTGTTCTCCATCTATGGCTTGTTTGTGAAGTGTGATGTTATTGTTTATAAGAGGAGCTCAGATGGTTTAATGCAGTGTCACATCCTGTGCTGTAGGAAGCACTGATACACCTGGGGGCGAAGTTCTCCCCCTGTATGCGCCAGGATCAGCAAGTGCATGATCTGATCCAGGAGAAGAAAAAGAAGGAGCGTAATTCAGCCTGCTGCGTCCGCAATGACCGCTCAGGCTGCGTACAGACCTCTCAGGAAGAGTGTTCAGTCAGTGCCAGTCACTTCAACACTCCATGTCACATGCAGTACTGCACAAAAGACTGCCTGAGAAATTTAAGCTAATTGTCAAGGCAGTAAGAGTTTATTGACTCACACACCAATAAATCACATTACAATTAACACAAAAATGTGAATAAATATTAATAAACATTAAAATATCAAATTATTATGTTATGTCTGTCTATAGTATGGCTTAATTTTTCCAAACCCTTGAAATAAACAATAATTTGGTTAATCAATGCAGCGCTAGGATGAATCAAGTGTGCTGCTAGTCTAATTTCACATTCTTGAATTCTAATGTTATTTAGTATATGTTTTTTATGCATACTTCTCACATAAATCATTCCAAAAGGTGTGTTTGGCTGGCCTAAGATGGCTCTGGCTTTTTCAAATACTTATCATCTGTTATCTGTTAACTTTCTATCTTTCTCACTCTTTCTCTGTCTCTCTTTTTTTTCCTTTCTTTCTCTGTCTCTTCAGAGTACTTTGGCTGTGTGGGTGAAGTGGCCTCAGCACCAAAGTGTTCCATTTTTAGACAGTAAATGGACTTATGGCTCAGTTTGTCACCAAGACCCCAGGTAAGATTTTAAACTCTTTACATCCAGCATTAACTGATGCAGACATGTGACTGATGCCTGCGTTTTTTGATGTCAGGACATGTTTAGAGCCAGCCTCAGTCTCCCCTCATGAGTGGCCTGATGACATTACTAAGTGGCCAGTGAGTATGACTCATTAACATGACCAGGAATTTAGTCATTTTCATTACTATATTTTATTATCATTGGAAATTAATTCCATAACATTGACTAGTTTTGTACTAGCCACACTCCAAATAAGGTTATCATGGTACCAGAATTTTGACTCTGATATCAAGTGTAGTATCACAATGTTCAAGACCAAAAAGCTAAAGTAAAAAATTAACAGGCTTAAACATTTTGCATCTTAATTAGGCTTTGAAATGTTTGTTTTGACACAAACATTATAAATGTTATACAAATAAGTGAAAGAATGCAATTAATTGATGACCTAGTTAATATATTCTCAAGGTAAAACTAAACAGTAAGAATGGGAAATACAGTGTAGCCTAACATTCATCACACTGTGTTTAAAACAAATACAGTACAGGCTCAAATTTATCAGTGTATTTCACACATTGGCTCAGAAGGCTGAAAGAAGCACCTATTTAAATAACGAATTCAAAGTATTGAAAGTTGGAGTATTTAATTGTTTAGCAGGTTGCACTTTCAGGACTTCATGCAGCACCACTCATGAATGCTCCATTCTCGTTACTCTGAATTCATGTGACTTAGTGATGAATGAAGTGGTCACTGGGTCACTGATGCTCGTCCTCTTTCAGATATGCACCAGATACAGCTCTGGAAACCATACGAATCTGCCACATATAGACTGTGTTATTACAGGCAGGCCATGCTGCATCGGAACCAAAGGAAGGTGAGGTGCACAGATGTCACAGTCAGTCACTCATTTATGTGCTAATGTTGTTGTTGCGAGGATATAAAGTTTCAGTGGTTATCAAGGGTGATTTTTATTGTGCAGGTGTGAGATCACAAGCAGAGAATACTGTGACTTTATGAAGGGCTATTTCCATGAAGAGGCCACACTTTGCTCCCAGGTGAATTCACATTTCTCCTACTTTTTTAACAAACAGCATTGCGTCTTTGTTGCCAAAGGATCAAGGTAGAGGTTTTCTTGCTTTTGTTGTTAGCGGGGCGGAGTGATATTTACCATGCAAAAAATTACTTGATAATTCCATAGCAAGGATTATGTTGATGGTCTTTTCTAAATCTTATAATCATTTATAACAATAAAAGTTATGCAAATGTGTTATATGTTATGTCTAATTTTACTGTGACTGGAGGCAAAAACTGTACATGATTAAAATTTGAAATGGAATTATTATTAGAAGGGTTCTATGTCGCAATATTTCATTTAAAGTGGTAACCTTGCCATCACAGGTTAGCTTTTACATAAACAGCAGAGGTAGTGTAGAGCAGCAGCAGAACTGCTCCTTAATGGAGGTCCACCACTAGATGGAGCTCAATACTCATAGGTAAAGAGGGCTCTCTGAACTGCTTCTTCCTCCAGGTACACTGTATGGATGATGTGTGTGGCCTGCTGCCTTTTCTTAACCCAGAGGTGCCAGACCAGTTCTATCGACTGTGGCTCTCTCTCTTCCTGCATGCTGGGTATGCTGAAGGTTTCGTTCAACCTACCACTGCTAGTCTACTAAACATCGTTCAGATCATCAAAGTTTTTACTGAAGTTCAGAAAAATGCTCACTTTTTGTTGAGGACTGAATTCAAGGCCTTCCTTTCTCATCTTTCTGCACAGGATCCTGCACTGCCTGGTGTCTGTGTTCTTCCAGATGACCATCCTGAGGGATTTGGAGAAGCTAGCTGGCTGGCTGCGAATATCTATCATCTACATCCTTAGTGGCATCACTGGCAACTTGGCCAGTGCCATCTTTCTACCTTACAGAGCTGAGGTACCATTCTCATAAACTATCATCAGATAGGTGAATCTGAGCTGATGGTTTGGGTCACATTTGAACTGATCTTCAATTACATATCAAATTACCTATAATTACATGGAGTCCACACAAAATCTCCATTTTGGAAAAACAGTAGGAGAGCAAAGAGTTACATCACCTCATTCAAGAGCTCAAACTTTGAATGCTAGCATTGTTCAAAAAATGTTAGCAATGCAACAAAGAGCAAATAAAATATTGTTTCTTTCTATCACAAAAAAAATCATAATTCTTGTGTAAAGATCTCAAGTCTTAAGTTAAAGGTGTTAATATGTTTTTTCACTTATCAGGTGGGCCCTGCAGGATCTCAGTTTGGCATCCTGGCATGTCTGTTCGTGGAACTGTTCCAGAGTTGGCAGATTCTGGCTCGTCCATGGCGGGCCTTCCTCAAGCTCCTGTGCGTGGTGCTTTTTCTATTCGCCTTTGGCCTGCTTCCGTGGATCGACAACTTTGCCCACATCTGCGGCTTTGTCTCTGGCTTCTTCCTCTCCTTCGCCTTCTTGCCCTACATCAGCTTCGGACGCGTGGACATGTACCGCAAGCGCTGCCAGATCTTGCTCTCACTCGCCCTCTTTCTGGGCATTTTCTCTGGCTTTGTGGTGCTCTTCTATGTCTACTCCCTCAAGTGTGAGTGGTGTGAGTTACTTACCTGCATCCCTCTGACTGACAAATTCTGTGAGAAGTACGACTTAAATGCTCACCTCCACTGAGGCCTTAAAGGAGCCATAGCTCACTGACCCAACATTTTCCAACAAAAATTCCCATTCTACTGTTGACTCTCAGCTTTGTACTGTGTCTTGAGAAGTAGCCTGAGAACATTTCAGCTGTGAGATACCCACCTAGTCTGAAGCTGTCCCAACCACAACCAACTACATGCAGAAAAAAGCCCTGCATTCTTAACAAGGACACTTGCTAAATTACCTTAGTGATAATGACAGCTATCATCAGATCACTGATGAACAAAATAAAAAAAACAGCCTACTTATCCAAAACTGTTTATATTTCAGTTTAACCAATTTATTCACTGCTAGTACCTTCAAACAAGACTGAAAACTGTAGGTTAAAGAACATTCTGGAGTACATACTAGAATATCTTAACCATCACATTCAGGTATGGCACACCAACCTCAATTTAAGGTTTGTTGGAGATTATAGGAGAATGCTGGGTCAGTGTGCCCAGGGATGATGAAGAAGAACCCCAGAGGAGAGGAATTCAAGTCTCCTCTAATGAACTGACTTTTGATCAGTTGTACGGTTCCACTAAAGTCTGTGGCTGATATGCACTTGCCGAAGAACATCAAGGTTTCTTATCATCTTGATTGGACAGGCTCAGAGAAACGCCCTCCCCAGGGGGAGAGGTGACTTAAGTGCCTCCGGTGCCTTGTTAATCAATACCAACTGCTGCCATATTTGTGTTCCCTTAACTCTGAGCACTTTTGTTATTAACCTATAATATTATGTACATTGCTGGTGAAGTGGTGAATGTATTGGTAGCGTTTTAGCTGCCTCCTCACTTGTAATACAGAAAACAATGAAAGTAAACTTAATTCCTTGTGTATCTTACTTCCTTTCACTGTTTAAGAATGAGAAGAAACTGGTGTTCAGAATATGTTCAAAATACCTGCCTCAGAAGCCTTCACTCACCTCAGTTCTTTCTTGCACCAAATAAAACCAGGAACCAGTGGTGGGTAGATGGATGGATGGGGGTGATAGGTGGATGGCCAGACAATCTTAAAAGGGAAATCTCTGTGTTAACCAGTCAGAGCCTAGCCACTGATTATGGTTGATATATCTTAGCCATAACAAAAAAACGGTGGTTTTGTTTTTATTTAACACAAAGCAAGCAGACGAGTTACTTACCCCTCTTTTGTTTCGAGTTATTTTGAGTTATTGAAGGGGGTTTCCTAGCTTTGGCAATAGAAAATTGGTAGTTTAAAGGAGCAGTTTGTAAGATGGCACAACCTGTCAAATTCATACTCCAAAAATATAGGGGGAAACATGTCACTGAGTTCAGCGTCAAACCTTATCCTGTTACTCGCCAATAGCATTTTAGCAGTGGAAAGAATGTTAACTCTTCTTTTCTTTTATTTATATCACTTTTTTATTTACTCTCAAACGTGGGCAGCGGCAGTTGCTTGCCAAGAGCTTCAATCGTTGTTGAGTTTAGACATCCTTTCATTGACTACCAGTCCTTAAATGATCTGACTAGGAGCTGTACCTTCAACCATGTCCAGGCCTTCCAGAACTCAACACTACAGTCACTCACTATCACTTCTTGAGGTACAAAATGGTATCTCTAAAAAGTGATATTTCCTCATATTCTGTTGATAACTTTAGTTAATATTGGAATGTTTTAAACAAAAATACACATGGCTCCTTTGAAGGGTCCTACAGCACAGCTATAGAAACTGGTACGTTATGGGGGGCAGGGACCCTATTTGGCACTTTTATTTATAAGAGTGTTGGTAGGTAGGTGGATGGATGGATGGCTTCCCAAGAGGAAATTTTGGTGCTATAGTAGCAGAAACAATGGCCATTAGGTACACATACAGTGCAAAAGCCTCATTAAAAAACAGCAATAAATAAAGTGCAGAAAACAGTAAAACATTAAACACAACTAAAGACCTTTTTGTAAGTGCAGGATTTATCTGACCTCCACATGGGATTCTCTAATGTAAATTGTGCTGGTAAGAGGGTGACTGATTCACCAGAGTGACCCAAGGTGGAAATGGGCAGCTGTGGAGTAGGTGCAGTCTTCTAGTGTGAGTATTGTTCTTTATGCAGTGTGTGCATATTGGGGAGATTAGTGTTTTGGGTATGTCGTGCTGTCTGCTGCAGGCTGAAGGATGGGGAGTATCCATGCATCAGTGCATTAATGGAGCTTCATCTTCACAGCTCAACGTCTCTCTTCTAC